>JARHVA010003304.1:0-67500 GCA_037957365.1 Torreya grandis
ATTAAATGGGGAAATTTAGATACTAAAAATATATTATATAGTAGATTATTCTTATCTACTTGGAAATTAATTCACATGGCTATACCATTTAGTTATTAAAACCTTCCTAATGTCTAAAGTCTCACAAATATATCTTGTGCCTATTGTTTATCTCTTAGTTTCACCGTATGTTATTTTCATGATTAGGCCTTTTCTACTGCTTAAAATTATATAAACCTATTTATTATCATCTTCTATAATTTTTTGACCTATACCTATTTTCCAACTTTATATACACTTGTGTCCTGGTCAAAACCCTACATACAAGTTGTTGTCATATGCAAAACTAAGTGTCTAATGCCCTAAATTCATCAAATTTTCAAATGAAATGTATCCATATGGTTTTCCTAAGAAATTTTAGGTGAGATATTTCCAAAATGGATGTGTGTGTGTGTATTAAACCTCATTGATTCCTCACCTAGCATAGACCTAATAATTTATAAGGAAACTTACCAAAGGTACCTATTCAATCATTTAAGTAAGAAAAGTTTCCCTATATTCTCCTATTTTAATATCAATCATAAGGATAACCAATTTATGGGTTTGGATTTTTGAAGGATAAATCCATGATCCATACTTACTGAGTTATAAGATAGGTCACTCTATGTCCTTTATTATTGTAGGTTGCATCTTGACACACACAAGCCAACATGTAGGGGATAACTACATATATTTGAGGCCCTCTTTAAAATATTGGCTATGTAGTAGTGCTCATTAATAAATGGGTCCTTAAGGTAGCTCGACATTATGTGCCCAATAACCCATTTTTCCCATAGTCACTCCAAGTATGAGGAATTTAGGGTTTAAAATTTTAAAAAAGAGTGATAGCTTGTTCAAATTATTTTAACACACCATAATAAAGGTAATAAAATTTTTAGAAGTTTATATGTGGTCACACCCAGATCCATATGATATTCCATATTAGACAATGACATCCAAATTAGACATTAGCATCGATGCCATCATACCAATATAATGAAACCATATGAGGCTACAAAATAAAAATTTTAAGAATCTAATGACTATTATAAGATATTTATCTAGTCTACTTTTATCATGTTTCATCCCATATCCACATGCACATAGTCAACTAGATAAGTACACTTGTTTTTAATTTATTTCAATATTGATCAATAGTTATACTTTCTATTTTTATCATATCTTAGTATTATAAATTTATAATATTGTTTATCTAAGTTTAAAAACTAATTGGGCTATTATAGATCTATTTATCACCCTTGTTTTTAATAATTTATATATACTTAACCATTTGATATATTGAACCATCTCAATTTAGGGTTAAACACTCACACTCTTTAACTATAAGGCATAGTTCATCAAAGGATTTGAATCTATCAAATGTGATATACTATTGAAGAGGAGTATATAATATTTGAGTAAAAATATCTTGAAGTTCATTAATATCCATTTGATTTCCCATTTTGGAAAGAATATTATTGAATCTTAGAACATAGTCACTAAGTATCTCATTTGGACCTTATTTGATATTTGAAATTTGAACATAGGATAATTTGTCACAAATATTAATATAAAAATCATTAAAAATGCATTTTACAAAGGATTTAAAGTTGTAATAAATTGAAGTGTAAAATAATATAACCATGTAAGAGCATAATATCTGATATTGTGTGGGAAGAGCTTAGTTAATTATCTATCATTATTCACATAATCTATATAGGCTACATGAAAGGCATAAAAATGTTATTCAAGATCACCTTGGACTTCATAAAGACTAATATTAAGAGTCACAAAATCATTTTGAAGAGGATAAGATTTAATTTGAAGAGCCAAGTGGTTATGTAATAAGGTAAAAAAAACCCAAGAAAGGGATACTATGAGAGATGGTTTGTCTGATAGTAGCTAGCTTAGCTTGCAAGAAAATAAGGGCTTACTCAAGGTAATAATTGGTTATAGTAAGGTGATAAGTGTAGGTACTATAAGTAGGTATAGGAATGGATAATTTAGGGAGAGTAAGAGATGTTCCTAGGTTAAGGGATAAAGGTGTAGTGTTAGAACCTTACTAGGTTCAACTCATGAAAAGTAAATAATTCCTTTTATAAAATAAAGTATGATTAATTAACCATATTATATATTAAGTTAAATAACATCAATATTTTACCATTTATACACCAATTTATAACTATCATTGATATTTGAATACAAGCTAATTATAGAAATTATAATATACTAATTTATCTAATAATTAAATCATATACTCAACTTCTTGATTTGGCACCCAAAAGAGATTATAATGATGTAGAAATAGTAAAAGTATGTAATAAAATACATCTCATAATAAAAAAAATTCTCATCAATAAATGAAATATAGACTAGGTAAGTCCAAGTTTACATTAGATATATAACCACTATTGTAATATAGTATGCAAAATAAATATTACACATGATTTCCAACAACCACCATTGTACAAAACAAAATTTTAATAATTTAAAGTATAAAAATTAAAATAATACACTAGATTTTCCATGAAATAACTCTTCATATTAGTATAATATCCATGATTATGTCCTGGAATAAGTTTATATCTATAAATAGAGATAAATAACATCATCTGGACACTTTTCCTCCAGCCACAAATCATAAATATCCTATGCACCTCCCTAATTAGGGTGAACCTTACCTTCATAAAGGATAATATAATGATGATTCAAGTATATATCACTATCTGATAATCACACATTATAGTACAATCACTATTACATGTGGCCAATCAAATATACTCCCTTTGATGACCTCAAGAAAACATGTAAACTATAAAGTACTATATATTGGCAATGTATATATCTATAACATTAATTTTGTCAAATTAAATTATAATTTTATTACATTTAAAATATGGGTCATAGTCCACATTAAACATACTCTCTTCCATACAAAATGTAATATCTTATTATCTTGTTTACTAATGATGAGTGTATATTTTAGGATTTTTTCCTAACACTCATTATCACTTAACAAACATAAAATTTTATAAAATCCAACTCAACACAAGAAATGACATATCAAGAATCATAAAAAAAATCAATTTTGTCTTAATACCAACAATCTCACACAAATAAGAGTTTCCCTAGCAACTATCATAGAATGAATGCTACAAAATAAATACAAGAACCACATTCAAAATTTTAAATCAATTATTTGATATTTTATTTAAATTCATTTCAATAAATTTCATATTTTAATGGGAGATAACTCATAAACAAATCTATTTTATGATTCTAAACCATTGTCTATTTATTACAAATACATATATCCATATTTTATACATATTAATAACATGTAACAATCCCCCGTCTGGGAATAGTTCTAAAATTTTACAAACCATATATTAATCAAGTTAAATTTCTAAGAACAACCATTTTTATTATTCATACAAAATTATCTCCTATGAAGGATATGATTTGTTATGAAATATAATATGTAAAATATAACTTGTCAAGTTGATCCATCATTTTCATATATAATTGTGTGTGAGAGTTTCCTCTCAGAATAAGTTTTATATGTATACAATAGTCCTCAAAGTAGGTTATAAACATATTTCATCAACTCAACTAGTATTCAACTCACTTTAAAATCCATGCTTTATATTACATAACTTGACACTCTATATTCTATAGAGATCCAAGCTATATAACAAAGCCTAAAGCTTATATATATTTACTAAATATCCACAATTTTTTTTGTTTTGATATATATTCAATCAAAATGATTTATGAAATTAACCTAAAGTCATATTCAATATTATGCATACATATCATACATTTATATAAATTTTAATGAAATATAACCTACTACCTTATAAATTTTTACTCAAAATTCATTCACAACCATACACAATTTATAAAAATGACACCTAAAACCATGTATAATACTTATACCATCATAACCTATAGCTAAAAACATCATGCACATATAAATAATATGTCATTTATTTACCTTGCACATCCATAAAAATTCAAACCCTTGCTATAAGTTTAAGTATTAAAAATATGATGCCATGGTTACAATTATACCACTCAGAAACTCATACTAATAAAAATTTTCATGCAAACCTTATTATTAAATAGATCCAAAACCAGACATATTTACTAATCAATCACTTAGTTATCTAATTTGAAAACATTTCATATATATATAATGATTATATCAACAACTAAAATATATAAATATTCATTTAATTTATCTTATAAATCAAATTTGAACCCTTGAAGGTAGTTTAAGCCTTCCTAATTTGGAATAACATGGAAACCATCATAGGTTGTGGGTGGCCTAAACTTGGATCGAATCTCTAGGTTAAAGGGCTAGTTCCCCTAGATGAATCACTTAAGATTTCAAAATACTCTACCAAATCATTAAGAAAAGAGATAATAACATACTCTAATAAATCTGATGCAACAAATATACTTGACCACTACAAACCAACTACATTTGCATTTCAACCACGAGACTAACTTATAACAAACACTACTCAAAATCTGCCTCTCTATATCATCACTTCACATGAAGGTTGTGAGAGATGTTTGGGATAATAATATTAAAGATTTAATACATTGACACTAGAGAATAGATAACTCACTCAATCTTTCACACTTCACAAGATCTAAAAAAGGATTTCAAACTGAATATGAATGCTAGAAAAGGACAACATACCAAGGAAACAATGATAATAACTTGATAGGATCAAATTAGTCATGAATAAACATTGAAATAAATAAAAGGAAGGGGTGAAACAAAAGTTTCTAATTGATCAAAGTCTTCAAATTTTTAGATATTTTCCATACCCAAGTGGAGGATACAAACATGGCCTATCAAAATTGAATATGTAGAGAACATGAGAGAAGAAGTAGAGAAGGGAATAGGAGAAAAAGATTTATAATAAGAAATGGGTTTGAAACAAACCCTATTAGTTATCCAAGCACAATTTTTTATCTTTTAAATATTTTATTCTCCTCAAAGTGGTATGGAAGTCTCAAATCTTGTTTGACACCTTGATCTTGCTCTTGAAAATAGCCCCTTCTCTTGGCTTCTGATGGGAAGATGGACAATTTAATCACCAAATCCTATTAAAGTATCTATTTACATCATATTTAACACTTTACACTTATTCATAAGTCTTCATAACTGATTCTACAATGATGATTAAAATTCCTAAGTGTCTCAAAGCCCATTTTGCCTTACTATGCCTACCTTTGGTTACAAGTGTCAAATCTTGGTCTCATCCTCACCAATGTAATATATCTTAATGAAAGGACTAATAATATCATATAAAACCTAAAAAAACTCATTTTGAGGCCTCAAATTACCCTTAAGGTCTCATTTTCACCAAAAGTTCTCCCTAGCACCTAATTCCTTATTAAATCATATAAACCTCCTTGTGTAGAAGATTATAAAGATGATCTTAGAGAAACAAATATAATTTTGAGGACCCATTATTATATTACATCTACATTCCAATTTTAAATACCTAAAACCAAGTGGAAGTACACCTTTTATACTATTTTATCTCCTTAATTATGCCTCAATTAGGCATCCACGCCTAGAAAATGAGTTTTGGCTCAAAATCACTCCCACACATGTGAAACTTCTAGGAAGTGTTTGATTAAATTTAAAAATTATATTACCATCCTCCATTCCAATTTTAATGTCTTGAGATCCTATGTAGGTTTGATAACCATGAAATTGGCCCAAAACCTAGTCTCTCTCTCAAGCATTTTTAGAGTACCTTGAAAAACTAGACTTGTAGGATCACTTACCTAGTTTATTGTATGGATTTTTTATATTTATTAGGTTTAATACATCCCAAATATTTTTAATTTTTTCAATTGATCAAAACCCTATAAAACACGTGAAACCCCTATAAAAATTACATTATATACAATCCATAAATTTTAAATTATAGGAAAATATCATGGTGAGAACCTACCTAGAGTTAATAATTATTTACAATAAGTTTTGGGAAAAATACAAGTCATTTCATGCACTTTAGAGTTTCATATCTCTCAACTAGTCATTATTAGGGTTTTAAGAGGGTTTAAAGTGATTTAGGTTCTTAGTGATTGTTCATAAGGCATAGGGCCTTAACTCTTAGACCAATGACATAATTTTATAGTATAAAAGTTTCCTAAACCATCCCTAGGTTCTCAAGTTCCCATGCATCCTATTCATAAAGATCCAATCACAAGAAGTTTCTCCTCAGGTCTGGACTTTGCCATTAGAGAGTAGTCTACAGTCTTAGGCATTATTCATGTAGATTGGAGACCTAAATGAACAAATAATGAAATATATTTAAGTATTTGGTCCTATCCATCATCCATGAAATTAATTTTATCCCATACATAGGGTCATGGTCTCAATGTAGTCCTGCATTAAGAGAGCTCAAGGAGGTCTTACAAGCCTAAATCACACTTTTCATATATTACTCTAACTTTGGATGATATTATATGTTATTTTTTAATATTTTAAAAATATAATTTCTCTTAGGTTCCATTTCACCTTTATTAAACCACCTTTATCTTGATTACACTTATAGACATGTGTATATGATATTTGGCTTGTTTGGCCTAAATAGGATTTATCAACATTAGCCTCACTTTTTATGAGTTTGAGGGATATATGAAATCATTTTAGCATTATAATATAATAAAATATGAATTTTATTCTTCCATAGTGACCTTATCTTTCCCAAACCAATCAAGCACCTCTTCACTCTAGGCAAGCATGTGGATAATAATTGACTATGTGAATAGGATTCAAAGGGATTTTGTCTTGACCAATTTATTTATTCATTATTCATTTTGATATGTAATGAAATATTTCACCTTTTTCATTTTCCTAAGCTTTAACCCACTATATGCACTATTATCTTTCCTCAAGTTTGAAAACTACTTGAGCTACCTAGACGAATTTGTAGGTGGTCATTATTAGGGGTTGATTATGTCTTAAAAGTTTATAACTCTTATGAAAGTTTTTATACACATAAATAAACTTTATCACAATACTAATATTTTCTAAACCTTTATTTTACCTTTCAAATAGTTACTAAATCCCTACATCTTAACTCGCATACATTTGTTAGCTTATATCTTCCAAGGCATGGCTGTAGGTCATGACTTGGTTTAGAGTCTTTTAAACTATGAATACTACTATTATAAAATATATAATTGGAATTTTTAGATTCATAAACCTAATTTAATTCTCCTTTTATTAAATCCTAATTTATTGACACCTTTTGACTATGTATGTTCTTTCTCAATTTTTGCCTATAACAAGCCTTCTTAGTTTTACTTTCTCAATACACTTCATTTTTACAATGAGAGTGAATTGTGAGAAATTATATTGTGTTTTAATAGGTATTTATTTTTCTCTCATCATTTATGTACATATTTAGACCTCCCACATTCTACCGCACAGTCTCAAACTATCTCAATTTTATTAGTTTATCTACATGTAGGTGTGTGGTGATGGGAACATTGAGTCTTGAGGATATAACCCCTTTAATTTTATTTAAATTTAATCAAAAATAAAGACACTACAATTTAAATAAAATTGTTTTAGGTTTTCAATAACAAGCCTAAGTGCACAAATTCAACCAATTCTCACAAGGTGTAGACCTATAGGTGTGCAAACCTATAAGTCTACATTCAATATACTGTTAAACCTTATATGATGGTATACATAGTTTCATTGAGACTATGATAATATATACATTATTCACCACCTTATTTATGAATTCAATACATTAATATATTCCTAAACTATGCAAAATAGGACTTATCTACTTCATTCTACACGTAACACCAAAACATAGTCCTCCAACATATAACATGAATGTCATTATAAATTTGTTATATAATAGTAATTAAACTAGTAATATTTTAATTGGATGATAATATATTTAATAAACTCAACCAACACCTATATGCAATGGAAAAAATTAAACTCTTCACAAATTCAAAGGCATATTTATGACATATCTTCCATGAAGGTTAATTTTGTAATAATTAATTTTCACAAATGAAAATATAATAGAATAATATATTAAATTGTTTTTTATACTCCATATATACCTCAAAAAATGTTCCTCATGCTCCAAAAAGTTCAAATTTTCATGAAAATTTTCATAAATCTAGGCTAGTGGGGATTGTAGGCAGTTTTTGACCACTCAAGCTCTTAGTGATTGATCATAGATTTGGGGATTTCAATATATAAAACAATGATAGGTATTATAATTCCACTAAGACCCATATAATAAATCAATACCTTTGGATATGACACCACATTAACGACCTGTACCATCTTCATGAAAATAAACTTTGTGAGCTTACAAGGAGATCGATGGGAGAGAGAAAGTATAGTTTTCCTTCCTAAGATATATGAAATATTAAAAAACTTTTATATAACTTTTATAATGTGAAGAGACACTCTAAAATAATTTTTACCTAAAAGTGGGCTCTATAAGTCTATACAAGTACCTTAGACTACATGTTTGGAGTTAAAACTAAACTAACTTGTTTTGACATGAAAATTGATACTATAATTTTATCCTAGCAACATGAACGTTATATATTATCTTTAAATACTTTTATTTTTAAAATTTATGTACAAATATTTAATATTTATCATAAAATGTGACTTAAATGACTTTAGAGCACATGATATGCATGGTGGAAGACTAATGCATGGTTAAATAATTTATACAGCTTTAGAAAGCCACATTTGAAATTAAATGACATATTCACAATTATAATTAATTATTCATGAAATAATATTACCTTAAAAAGGATTAATTTATCCACAATTGAAACCTAGGTTTCTCCAAAACCTTAAAAATGATAAAATACCTTAATCTCTTCAAACAAGTTTAACAAACTTTAGACCATGTGATCAAGTGAGATGACTTGACATGATAAACCATATACCACCTAATATTAGTATAGATTACATCCTTTAGGTAGTGGTGCTTCAATACTACCTCATCTAACTAATACAATGGGATCACCTCTAGGTATGGGTGGCCTTGTTGATGAGGTGAACCTTTAGTTTTAGGGCTAGCTCACCTAGTGAATCAATAGTAGCTCAATTCCTAAAAATAATAACTTGGTGATGAAAATATATAAAATATTATTCATTAAATAAAACCTAATCTAATGGGATGTGATGCACCATGATGTCTTATACACTATAACTAACCCTTCAATAACACTTTATGAATAAAACAAAGATATGGACTCAAAATTGTTCTCCAAGACACTCCTAAAGATTATTAATTCACATGAAGGTTATATTATATTGATGTAGATTGAAGGTGATGGGTGAGAGGTTTGATACAAGACACTATCGACTATATTTTACTTTAAACATAATCACTAACATTTATACACATTATATGACCTATTTAGGATAATTTTATAGCATCTAGGTGAGAATAAGGACCTACAAAGGGGATAAGAGTTCAACACTTCTTAAAATAAACAAGAATATATCACACTAAAATAGAAAGATAATCTTAAATAATTATTTTATTGATTTAAAAGGTTAAAAGGCATAATTTGGTAGAGTTTCTTCATACCCAACCATTGGATATTTATAATGGAATTCTAGCCTTAATTTATAGAAGAAGAGAAGGGGTAGAGAGGATAATCTATAATATAAGTGGTGATGAGAGGCCATGATGATCCTCATTCACTCAACCATCAATTATAATCAATAATAACAACTCCATGTTGTCACCATGCATTGTCTTGGCTGGTTAGTGGTCTTTAATGAGATTTTGGGCATGGAGGTGTAGTGTGTAGGAGATAATTTACCCTTGGTTGACCCCATTCAAAGTATGGTCATGAGAACTTGGTAAACCACCTTTTCTCATGATATTTACAAAATAAAAAATGCTATCTAATTAGGCATCCATGAAGCATTTAGTATCCTAACCCTCTCTTGCATGCCAATAAGTCTTGGAAAATTTCCCCATCCTCCATTATGTATATGAAATGTGCCTATTTTCCTCCATGAGGTATTTTAAATTGTGTTAATTACCTAAATATACTCCCTTATTATCCCTCTACACTAATAGGCATCTTATCTTGTTGACCAAATAGGCCTACTAAGAAATTAGGCCTAGTCACTTAGTTCAAGCTACTTGGATGACCATGAGGATTGTTTAGAACCTTTAAGAACGTATAAGTGAGAATGTTTCAAGCCTATAAAATCATATTACATCATGTCATGTTCATTTATAATAGTTTATAATTGTGACTTTGCTCATTTAGGTGACTAGGTCACCTTTCACTAGTACTTCTAGATTGGCTCTTTGGTGTAGACATATAGAAGCATTACTAAGAGGATTTGAGAGTGGTTTATGATATAAAAATATGAATGAAATTCACACTACCCTCCTTAATGATCTATAACTATTTACCTAAACTTAACCATGAAATTATCACTAAATCTTTCAAAAATAATTTTTTTGGTGGATCCATACAATTGTCTATACAAACTAATTCTAGGGCTAAAATCCTCTTATAGTGTACAAGGTGTTACAAGTGTTTTTCAAGCCAATTAAATAAATTTGAGTGCATTTATCTTAATTTATCTTCCCTTGGTTCTTTATTAGGGTTTTAGAGAGGTTTATATGGGTTTGAGCTCTTATTGATAGTTCATAAAGGTTAGGCCTTCAACTCATTAACTAATTCCACTAACTTATATTGGAAAAGGTCCATCAACCTTCCCCACATTCTCAAGACTCCATGTAGATACTCCATATAGTTTTGAGGAATAGAAGTCGGTCCTTTGGTGATTGTCATGCATTATGTGTACTCTCAAGATAGTTTTAGGCCAAAAATGACCAATTTTGATCTTTATTATAAAAAAAAAACACCTATTAAAAATTTGAAACTCCTTTAAGTGTAATTATATAATGGCTTAAGGTCACATTTAACCTCACTTATCCTCTGACCTCAGTCTTTAGGTAGTCATGTCTTGAGAAGGGTATTAGACCAATAGGCTTAATAACAAGGTTATTATATTTTGGCTTCAAAATAGAGTTATAAGGGAAACTATCCATTCATAATCGTATGAAATATATCTCATATATCCTTTAGATCATTTATGTTGGCTTAGTTAAGCCACTTGCTTCTTCTTCATGTACACATAGTCAACTAACTAATCACATAGGTATGTCTATAGGTAGCCATTAGATGTGGAGACCCTTATAGGTGGTCATTATGAAACATTTTTGACATCCTAATACCTATCACTCTTTTTAATCATGCAAAACATTAAAAATCTCTATTTTATTTCTCATATGCTCGAAACAGTCCTCCTTAAATTTGTAACAGATAATCAAGGTCTAATTCATAAAAGATATAGTATTTATGTGATATTTAGTGGAAAATTTATATACCAATATGACATAGGAATACCATTAATACCATTTACATATTCAACTACCTGTTTTTAAGGAATTTGAGGGCAAAAATCCTTCATTGGGTCCTTATCATGGTTTAGGAAGGGTTTTAGTGGCCTACCATCTTAACAATGGTTCATAGAGTACAAGTCTCAAATATAAAACTTATTTCCATGGATGTTGAGCCTATATACCCATTAAAAACTCCCAAATGTATCCTAATCCCATGCACCATGTACAGTGAGTTCTGAGTGAAATTTGTCAGCCTTTAATTCTTTGTTAAGCATTTTAGGTGGGTTAATAGTGTTTAGATTTGTTCATAGAGGTGAGTTACTAAATTAAAATATTTATTTCATGTATAATAATTAAATATTTATCCCTAATCCCCCTAAAATAATTGGGCCCCACTTAACTTTCCATGTGAGATATGTGCATTAGAGTTGGTAGCTTAAAATGGTAGACTAGGTTGGTAAAGCTCAATAGGGGTAATGAGACAAAATTGACCACTTCCATACATTCCTCTATCTAAAAAACCTTCCTTAGGTCATGTATCATCACCATACATCTCATCATGAAATTAGTCTTACCATGTGGGTTTAAGTTTATCACAAAGATGAAGATGGGGTCTTGAGGGTTTAAAGAGGGCTTTTTACCTTATAGGCCTAAATTTAGTTTTAGGACTTTGAGTCACCTATAGGTGTATTAGTGGATTAAATTTTTTGTTATCACCCTTATACATATAATTTACATATTTTTCACTTGTCCTCATCTTCCTAGACTACCATCTCTATCCCTCTCTCTTGAAGGCCTACCATGAACATCACTACCTAATCTGAGAGTTTTAACCAATTAATGTTAGAAGCTTGGGTATGACCTATGTATTATCTCATTCATTATTGGTAGAGTTTGGGGGCTCATTTAGGGTGTATTTAGGGTCTAACCACATTCCTTGAATTTAGTTTCTCCTCAATCCTTCTCTTAATACTCCCTTATTATTATGCACATAATCTTGTATGTCATGGATGTTTAATCCAAACTAGGCAGCACTTCTCAAACTTGGTTGTACCTTTAGAGGTTCTAAATAATATGGATGTTATTAAAAGGGGGCATCTGGGCATTTTTTTCCACTTTCATCAAGTTATCTCAACACCTTGATTGATTAGGTATACTTGTATGTCTTTAACTCACTGTACATGCTTGAGTCAACTTATTCAACATATCCTTTCAAGTTTCCCTTTCCTTTCCACAACATGGTATCTATGTTCTACTTCTCAATTTGAGTTATCTCTCTCATGTTCCTATATCATCTCATATTCAATATTTGAAGTATGTTGTTTGTATTTCTATAGGTAGTGGTCTAGGTGTGTGACTATTAATGGAGTTCTTTCACAGACCCATGAGTAAAAGGAAGGATTTTATACTATGTTGAAGGCCTAATTGAGATTTATTGAATCTTAATTCCTCCCTTAAAAGAGTAATATTAAAAAACTATGACCCTTCCTTACATCTTGTAGGTTTAATTGTATGATGGTTTTGGGAAACCCTTTGGAGACTAGGCTTGAGCATAATATTTTAAACTTGGTCATAGCTTTTTAACATTATCCACATTTAAATGGACCCATTTTATCATAGTTCCATTGACCCTTGATAGTAATATGCATCATTTGTCCTTTATTACATGGCTCATTGTTTATCATAAGGGATTAGACCTACAGGTGATGGTCATAGAGTCCTATGAGGCTCTAAGTTTGGAAATAAGAGCCTATTATGGGGTGAAATGGCTTGATAATACCATTGCACAACATATGTTTTTTGAGATGTTCCATATGGACTATTGACTCATGCTCAAGATAACCTATGGGGACCCTACACAACCCTATTCATATAATAAATAAGGCATAACATTTGGATTTAGTTAACCATACACATAAAGGGAGAAATTAAAACCTATGATTTGACAAATACCTTAAATAATGATAATGAACCTTAAACTTTGCTAAAGAGGTATGTTAAAGCATTGGGTGATTGTTTATGGTTTTTTGGCCTTGAGATCCATAATAAGGTATGTTCCTTATAAAATAGTGACTCTTCCACATGAATACAACACATTTAAATTCTCCATAATTTACTAATGAACTTCAATAGCCATCAACTATGAAACATTCCACTCACACTTGTAGTAAAGGTTAGACTACACAGGTAGTCTTACTTATATGCAACATATTGGGAGAGTTGAAGTCCCATTGTGATAAATTACACCATCAATTATGATAAAAATTTAGTGGATCTCTTAATAATCCATCATTATAATCAACAAACTATCCTTGACACATATAATGCATTGAAGGGTCTAGAACACCATGAACTACAGTCTGTAACTTCTAAGGATGATGATATGAAGATTTTAATGGTCCCACAAGCTCACACATGCCATTTTTGTGTTTGAGGTGAAGTGGCAAGACATTAAAGACTTTTTTAAGACATACACAACCACAATTTTAGTTTACCATGCTAGAGATACATTGAAACCATTCTAATATTAACCTTGTGTAGATTTAAGAGACTAGTTTGACTAACTACATTCTTAACCATTATTCATAAGGCATGGTTTATCAATATGAAAAATAATGCCAAGGATTGGAAGGACATTATACCCCATTCCTCTACCTATGATCTCAAGTCACATGAGCAAAAAATTAAAAGGCTATCCAAGGCCTCTAAGGAGGATGATAGAAAGGAGGGGTCAATTTTTTACCTTCTTTGAAATAAAACTCATGGATTCTATTACATGATGCCTAAAATTAGTTCCATGTAGATATTCCTAACCTTTTATGACCATGGTCATATTGTACAGATCCATACACACTTAAAAACACATGTAAAACACCACTTTCATCCATTTTTTAGGTTTTTAGATCTTAAAATGTTATTGGTAGGAAGTAAGAGGGAAATAAGGATTCAAAACTAATTCAAAATTTGGAGTACAAGTGGAAGGAATGTTAAAAACCATTTTTCACACATGTGGGCCCCTTTGGTGGTGTATAAAAGTATGACTTTTAAAAATAGACTCTTTTGCATAAGAAACTAGTATATAATGGAATTATGGTGATAATGGATGCCTTTTAGGCATAATTTATGGTCTTGGTAGTGTTTTGGGGGATAAAATAACATCATTCACATGGTTAAACACCCTTTTTGGAGGCAAGGCATGCATGATTCTAAGTGAGACATCAATTGAAGGAGATACCTTAATATTTGATAAGTAATCCTAAAGTATGCTAAGGTTTAAAATAAGGGGAAAACATATTCCTTCATATTGGTCTCCAATCTCTTGAATTTTGCCTCATGTTGTAGGTTGTTGGCATGCTCACATGGATGGCTATGGATTCAACATCATATGTTACATCTTTCATGAATGATTTGGTTCATAAAGACCATATTAATATTTCTCATTAGATATTATACATATATATCACATATTAGACACTTGATACAAACTCTATAATGGTGAGAAGATGACCACCATGATACTCCTTGACATAACACATCACTTGAACTGGCTACCTTGATTTGATGATAAGTGATCCCATTTTTGAACTAGCCTAACACTTTCAAATACATAAAAGGGTGACCAAGGTTGAGCACAAGTACTCATGGGCATAGGTTGAACCCTTTCTAATCCCAAGGGTAGAAATAAGTCAACACTACCTTGACACATCATGACATACCCCTAAGGCCCACTAGACTAACTTTGAAGGCATTAAAAAGCTTGGCAAAGTTAGTACCTTAAACAATGCTAAAAATACCTTTAAAATACCACTTGAAGGCTATTAAATCATGTAGTGGGCTATGATAAATTTTTATTAAGACATGAAAATTCAAGTTTCAACCTATAGTGGTTAACATTTTTGACTTGGGGTAAAAAATGGTCAACATTTTCCACTAAACAACTCATAAAAATCTTTAAAATTTAGTTTCTAAAATTTTATCACGAATTTTAAGGTACAATCATGAATATGAGAATTCAAGTGAGATTATTCTCTCACCCCGATGTCCATATGTGTGAGAAATCAATTTAAAATAAACCCATGTTTCATGTCAACAACCTAAGAAAATATATAACATACATTTATCAGTGTAAGTCAAGTGCATTCATAAAATAGACTAGTTTCCTTTCATTAAAAGGATATTTGGGGTTTTTTTCCACATACTATGAAACATTCCATATTTAAATGCACTATTACATCAATTCTATAAAAAATTCTTAACATAGTTTACAAATGTATTCCAATAAAATCAACCTAGATCGTAAAAATACAAACCTATCAAATTCAACCAATTTCACTACCTCATAAGGAAACCCATATTTTTTGTGAGATAAACATACCCAAGTAAAAATAGAAAAAATAATAAAAAATACTTAATTTTTCATCTCCACATCCTCTTCTTATCCACTTCCTCTAATGCCATGAATGACCCCAAAAGCTTTTCTCCATCTCCCTTTTATTATGAAATCTATCTCAAGATCTTGTGTCTTCATGGTTCAATATTTTGCTTTTTTATTTCATATTATCATGAAAGTCATCTCCTTACTATATGGGTATCATTTTAGTTTTTTACACTCAAAATTTATCAACTTCCACCCAAAAAAACCATGTTAACTTCTATAAATATGTCAAAACAACCCTAATAATTATCTCCCTTCATATATTGGCTTCTACTTTGTGAAAAAAAGTATCTCTTTTAATATTATGATTTAAAAAAAAAAATCCTAATAACTTAGTTTAAAACTTTGTTAAAATAAAAATATTCCAATTTACTAAGACTCCAAAATCAAATGCAATGCATTTTTGATGCCCCTTTTTAATATGCTAAACCCACTAAGTGATAAATTAAGTTTCATATGCTAAGGCCAACTTGTTTAAAGTTAAGATTAGATCAACTCACTAAGACTTGATTATCCATATTTATCCATGGTATGATTAATGTCACTTGATTCATGTCAAAATTCTCAAATGAGTTCCAAAATGATTCTTTCAATATGTGATCAAATACATTAAATAGTAAACTTTGAATAAACTTCATGATGGAAGAAAATAATAATATAACAAGAATGAAAAGTTATTTAATAGATCAATATGGCCAAGCATATACATAGTCAATCAATATCATCAAGCATACACATTCACTCTGACCTGAAAAATCACTCAATCTCATATGAAGTCAAACATCATTTACTCATTAAGAACATAGTAAATGACTCATGCTAATAAACTAAAATGAACCCCAAGATATTAGGCAACCAATTTAGTGTGTGTGAACAATGATGGTTTTTATTAGGTTTTTTCCACTTCTAACATTCATGATTTTCCACCATCTCCCCTATTAATTCTCTCTCTTTACCACTAAATGAGGGTTAAATATGTCTTTCATCCACCTCAAACAATAAAATTATTTAAGACAACTATATCATTATAACTATAAAATCACTAACAAGAAATGATAATAATAACATTGTATCAATCATGTCAAGATACATAAATTTAAGTTATCAGTTTAAACATTTTTTGTAAATGAAGGAATTAAAAAACAAAGATTCATAATGTAAAGTATCAAAATCTAAGCAAACAAATATGATAGAATACATCCACATATTCTACATAAACTAGAATCCAACTAATCCATAGTCAAAATAAATGTTGTTTGTTAGGTATGAAGAATTTTTTAACATCATCCTCCCCTTAAATAGGTCATCATTTAGATGACCTTATAAAAAATTAAACATATATGAAAAAATAATCATTTTAGTAAAATATATTAAGCAAAAAAATGAGGAAAAAACCTATTAAATTCCTTATAATTTTCTAAAGTGGCACAATCCTTAGAATAATTATCCTAGTGGACCTTCATTTGTGACACTTATTTATTATATCAGTTGATCCTATGTGTGTCAAGTATTTTTATTGGTTCTATTGTTACCACTCTTGGATCTAAAACATGTAATTCATTTCAATCAAGTACATGTCAAGGATAAACCACATATTTCTTCAAATAATACACATGAAAAACATGATGAATATGTGTCCAATCTAGTTGGAAAGAATTTTTTGAATCAATAGGGTTAATCATTTATAGGACCTCAAAGGGTCCTACATATTTTGGTGTTTATTTGACTAGATTTCCAAATTTAATTGAGCTCTTTTGTGGTTTAAAATAGAAATAAACCTTGTCTCCAACTGAGAATTGACTTGTTCTTTTTATATCAACAAAAAAATTATTTCTACCATTGGCCTTAGCTAATATTTTCCTAATTAATTTCATCATTTATTCCATTTTATAAATTATTTATGCCCAAAAAGAACTCTATTATCTAATTTATCCCAACTGATGGGCATTCTATGTTCTCTACTATATAAGATCTTAAATGGTGTTATTTTCAAAGATAAATGGTAAGAATTATTGTAGGAAAACTCAACTAATAGAATTTATTCTCCCCATTGTATGGTTGGTCCATTAAATACGTTCTCAAAATATCCTCTAGAACCTAATTTACCCTTTCAATTTACCCATATTTTTTAGGATGATAGGTTGTATTGCAATTAAGTTGATTCCCCAAAGTTGCATTTAAGGTTTGACAAAACCTATAATTCATACAAGGGTATCTATCATAAATTATTTTATCCAAAAAACCATGCAACCTAAAAATTTATTACATAAATATCTTAGTTCAAACTGATGCATCATCAGTTAAATTACTAGGAATTAATGTTTCACCTTGGTGAGTTTATCAACTACCACCAAAGTCATATAATGTTTATTAATTGACATGGGTATCCCTTGGATAAATTTCACACTTATTACTTTCTAATTTTATTTTAGAATGTCATGTAGGTATAATAATCTAGTAAGATGAACATGTTCTACACTTGTTGACATTCGAAACATCTAGATACAAATCTAGATACACATTTTTTAATTCCCTTCTAGAAGTATAATAGTTTCAGATCTATCATTAGCTTGGTTACTCTTAGATGAAAAAAATAAGGAGCATTAATAAACTCTTTAATCATGGAAACTATAATTTTTTATCTTTCTAGCACATATGTTCTCCCATTAAATCTTAGGATCCCATGATTATCAAAATGAAATCATTCATACCTATAGTCTTAAGGATTTTTCTCTATAGATTTCTTAACTTGATCATAACATTTATCTCTTGGAGAGAATATTAAATCTTTATCTTGGTAGGTAACTTTGATTGTATCCATTATTGTTATGTACCTTCTATAACTAGGAGCATTTATAATCCTATTCTCTTTACTCTTTATGTATTTGATATCAAAACAATAATTATAAAAAAAATATTACCAAAATATTCATAGAGAATTTAGATTTGATTACATTAAGATATAATTAAGCCATATATTATTTTTCTTAGGATCAAATGATTTTCCCAAAAAATAATGCCTTTAAACCTATAAGTCATGCACTATTTTGGTAAATTAAAAATAATCTAGAGCATAATTAGCCCCATAATATTTTAGTTTCCTATGCTCATATGTTACTATTAAGCCTTATTTCATTAAAAATCCACCTAAGACATCCTTAGAAGCATTTTATATCATAGTAAAATAGCTATGAAGACCTAGAACTCATAATACTAGTGGATAAGTAAGCCTCTCTTTCAAAGTCTAAAAGGCTTCTTTGAATTTATCACTCCACATAAAACACTAATCGTTCCAATGTAAAGAGGTGATGCGGTTAGCTATCGTATAAAAATTGGGTAAAATTTTCCTATAATACCTTCTAAACCCTTAAAACTTAAAACCTTATGAATATTTTTAGGTGCTAACCATTCCATTATGTATTTAAAATTTGTATGATCCATTGATATTCCTTTCTCTAAAATTTTATGCCCCAGATATTATACCTTATTTTGGAAGAAATCACATTTAGGAATTTTTCCATATAGATTATGATTTCACAAGTGTTTTAATACTAAACATAAGTACACAATAAGCTCTTAATTACACTTAGAGTATATCAAAATATTATTTATGAAGACAAGAATGAATCGATAAATGTAATCTTTGAACACACTCTTCATGGTATTAATGAATTTTTTAGATGCATTCATTAACCTAAAATTAAAAAATGTGAACTCATAGTCCTCATACCTCATCCTAAAAGTAGTTTTAGGAATATGTTCCCCTTTTATTATCAATTGATGGTACACTTCTCTAAGGTCATTCTTGTAAAATACCATTGCAATATTCATTTGATCAAACATATTATCAATTTGGGGTAAGAGATAACTATTTTTTATGGTTACCTTATTCAAAATTATGTAGACTATACACAAAAAAGAGTCCCTCTATTCTTATTGACAAAAACCACTAGATCACCCCATGGTGAAACACTTGGCCTAATTATCCAATTCACTAACATATCATGAATTTTGGATTTCCTATAATACAACTCTATTTCTGACATCCTATAGAGTGCCTTAGGTTGAGGTTCATATCTGCGAATGATGTTAATTGTGAATTTTAATTTTCTTCTAGGAGTTAATCCAAGTATGTCTTCTAAACATTCAACCCAAAATTCTTTTAGAAAGGGATAGTATTCAAAGGTAGGTTATTTAGGTTATTCAAATTCATCCATCTTGACCAGGAACACCTAACATTTTTTTCATTGAGCCTTATTTAAATGAATGACACAAATTTTCCCTAAATTTAACTCTTTATTCTCACCTTGGATTTAGGTTTGATTCCTAAAATCATCTAAGCATTTAATTTTTTTTGAAGTAATCCACTTTTGCTTTGTGCTTTCATATCCAATTTATTCCTAAGAATAGATCATATGATCCATTAGAGATATAAACAAACCTATTATGGTGGTGAAACCAAGAAATTTCAATTCTTATTCTATAAGGCATTTGTTTAGTTTTACTCTAGACTGATTCTTATATTGAGCAATCCATGCATTTGTCATATGCCTAGCTTTCCCAAGTAATTTATTTAGTAAACTAGAAGAAATGAAATATTTATTAGGTCTAATATCTATCAAAATTGATATATAATGCCCAAATATAGTATTTGACACCTCGATGGGAGAAATTTAAAATTTTTCTTGATAATTATCAACTACTCCTTGAATACACTGCTAGAAGGTTCTTTTTTGAAAGTATGATGATGAAGGGTTATTTAATTTACCACCTATATTATTTTAAGGATAGTATTAATCATAATGATTCCATTCACAAGTGAAACATCCACCACCTAGTCTTTTTATTTATGGTTGATTGCCTCCTATGTTCCCTTCCTTAAATTTATAACTTAATTTCTTAGTCCTTGAAGCATTATTGAATATGGAATTTTGGTTATTGAATATATTTTAGGAATTCCCATTATTCTTAAAATTATTACTTTTAAAATAAATTTTTGGTCTACCAAATTTCTTTTGATACTTTTCTCTAACATCTACAAATGATTTGAGTTTATGGTCATGTTTAATAATTTTCTCAAAAACTTGATCTATGGAAATAGGTTAATTCACATCCACTTCACATATTATATGTGGCTTTGAAACCGTAATAAAATTTATCAATTTTAAATGTTCATCTTTCTAGTATTACAGAACATACTTCATGAGTTTGGTAGACTATTCCCAATACTTTATCATTGATAGGTCTCCCTGCTTCAGATTATGTATAGTCATGGTAACCATCAAGCCCTAAACAATATTACAAATTGTTCCCAAGTGGTGGTATTGAATTCAATACCCACTTAAATCTTGTTATTGGCCCACTAAGTTGCTCACTAGTTATCTAGTATGTTCCCCATACTAATTTGGTTATCTAAGATTAATTTCAAAATTATAAATAATTTTCCATTTATACGAGCCAACCTTAAACTCAATATAAAAACACAATTACATCAAAATTAGGTGGATTCACCTTTTTCATATCATGCACAAGATATATATCCACATGTGCTCTTATAGCTTAATGTTCCTTAGCATTCTCATATTCTTAGTGATCTTCCTAATCGACATGTTAATATTCATACTCAACTTGTTCCTTTTATTCATGCACTTCCTATTATAGATTATATACTTCATCTAGAGTTTTTTTTCATGACTATGAGGATTTGATCAAGCATATTAGCTTGTTCTTCTACTAACTCATTGGGATCTAATTTTAGATCCTAATTAAAAGTTCCATTAAAACTAGCTATTTAATACAACATGTTTTCCTTCTAAAAAAGATAAGGTTTAGGCTAGTATAAATGGACTCATAAGGTCAAATAAATTAACCTATGAATTTATTCACATGTTATAGCCATACTAAGTTCAACTCATGAAAATTACATATTTTTAAATAAATTTAAGTATAATTAATTAACCATATTAATCACTAAGTTAACTAATAACATAATTTTACCATTAAAACTTGAGGACAATATAATTATAATACATATAATATACTAATTTACCTAATGATTTAATCATAAAATCTGAATATTTCATTGGTTACCAGAGTGGAAGAAATGAGAGTGAAGGGAAATGAGAGTGGAATAAATGGTCCAAATGGGGGAAGTTTGAATTTAAAGCCTAGGTAATAACTTCTTATGTAGATATAGATAGTTGATTTAACACCAAATCCAATCCATACATGGGCCAAAAATATTTTATTTCACCTAAAGACATAATACAACTTTTGTAAGCCCCACATGCACCTCTACACAACCTATAAGATAGAACCAAGGACCTTTACCAACTTGATAAGAGATTGTGGGTTGAAAGATTGATTGGTAAAAGGTAATAGTTTTAGTAATTTTCCACATTAACATTGGACTACACATTAATTAATAAAAATTTATGCCTCAAAATCCTTGATTCTCTACTTGATAAAGCTAACAAGAATCTAGCTTATCTCTAGTTAGAAAATTTCAAAGAAATAAGCTAAATATTGACCCATTCAAGGAATGGGCCAACTCAAAGTGGAATCCCAAATAACATGGAAATTTAAATCATTCCAAAGGAATTTTTACTTATCACCTTATTCATTATATAATATTTTACTAAGGTTCTAATCAAGGGTCCATGATTTCTTGGGAAGTCAAATCTCTACCTAAGAAACTGGAAACTAAGAATAAATATAAATGGAGACATTTTATTATAAACTTCTATGTGGGTTAAACTAACTAACCTCCTTATGTAATTTTCAGAGTAATATATCATTCTCAATGTTGTCAAATCCTTAGTCTAACTGATTGCTTTGGATCCTATCACCAAGTCAAGATGAAGGCTTTTAGCTTCCATATTCTACATATATATCTCATCAAAAAATCCCTTCCCAAGAATTATTAATTTATAATCAAGGTATGACACATAGTACAAAGAAATAGTGTATGAAATAACAATATAAATCTATCCTACTTATCACAAATTTGGTCATAAAGAAACTATATACATATAATACTTTCAAAATTTATCAATTGTTGATGATTTCTATCTTGTAGGAACCCATTAAATCTCAATATCTCAAAATTCACACCTTACGAGGTGTACCAAGAAATGGTTGGATAGACCATTAGTGCTTTATAAGATTGTTTTTCCTTTTTTACCACTTTTTATCAATCAAATAATCTCCAAAAACATTCCCCTGAGCTTTTCCTCATCTTTTTCACCTTCCTCTAGTAATTTTTTCACCTTAATTATCCCTTCCCTAGCATATACTCCTTTTTGAAAATTTAAAATACAATATCAGCCCCATCAACCCTATACTTTAATTGACAAAACTCATTTAGGGTTTATGTTGGCCCCTAGCTGACCTAGACCAAAGCCTGAATTGATTTTGTTAATACCAATATAGAGTTGATTCGGCTAACCCTATCAGATACACTTTTAGAAATTATTGGGGTTAGATTTAGCTATATATACACATTCACTTTGCCATACTTAGAGATATAATAAGATTTAATTATTCATTTTCACTTATTTATAATATTCTCTTCTACCATTCTACTTGAGGAGTCTTATCTTAGGGTTCTACTTGGAGAAGAATCTTAACTTGTGTAAAAGTCTTAGATGCTTTGGCCTTTATTAGTGATCCTTAAAAACCATAACAACATATTTCAAAAAACCTTTGTCTAAGCGAGAGGTTGAGTCTCAATGGGTTTATCCTCAAGATAATTATCTCTAACTTTGATCCTCTCTTTTAGTAGATAGAAGTACCATAAGTGTTGGGTTTTGAATGTATTATTATCTCCATACATTAGTGGTTTAAATATACATATCTTAATTAGGATTCTCTTATTCATGCTTACTTTTATGTTTATTAACCACTCATTTATACCAAAAGATTTGGTGTTACTAGATTAGAATTTACTTTACTTGTCATTTACTTCTCTAAATATGAAAACATAGGACCTACTTAGGGTTATTGCATAGTTTTACTTGAATAGAGGCTTTGTAACTCTCCCTAATAATATTATTGTGGTAAGAGATCCCTTGGATAGGTCTACTAGAGCCATCTTGGTCATGACCTTGAATATATAATATATCAACATTCTCATGAGCCTGACATGAATCTAACCCTTGCAAGTTTTCCTTCATGACATCATTTTTATCATCATATTATATTTATATATTTTTTGAATATTGTATGAAACTGGTCGATATAGTTCTAACTTTTAGTGCATAGGTTTAGCACACAGTTGCTTCTAAATGAATTTATTTTACTTGTGTAGATTATTACCAATTATAGGTTAATGGATTGAGTAGTTCAACATAGTATTCTTCTTCAGGTTAAAATTAGCATAAATAGTATAACCATTGAATTTGTCTACTATTTTGTTCTATCAACATATAGGTCAACAAAGATAGTTGAATAGGTTAGCTCTATTGTTATCTCTTCACTAGCACACAGGGTTTTGTAAACTTGGTTAAGCTAATTGACCTAGTTGATAGAATTTGAAAGTAGCATTTAAACATCTCAACATAAAATTTTCAATATAAAACATCTTCAATCCCACCAAGGTTCCTTTATTTTCTCTCTTTCTCATTTCAATTCTTCATTCAATATTGTTTTTCACAAATTTATAGTCTACAAAACTACAATCCTATAGCCAACTAGGTCAACCTAGATGACTTAGTTTTGTAGTCTATCTTCTATCTAAGAGACATAGTTGAACTATTCAACTTTGTTATTAAATACCTTACTTTTGTAGAACATTAGTAACCCAATCAACTATGTTTTGTATTGTTTGCATTTAACATCATCTGAACTGACTCTATACTATTATAAATCAAATAATTAACATCTATTTGCTAGTAATTAATTCATCTTTCCTTTTCAATTATTTTCATGCTTAGATTAACTCACATAGTTTAAATAGGTGGTTTTTCAAATTACCATTGTAGTTACCTTATTTCACACTTTTATACACACTATCTAATCATTTTACATTAAAAAAGAATTAAATTTTTGTCTTCCCAAAGCCTACCTAGTTCAATTTCATCACGAAAGGGGAAACCAACTTGGTTTCTTATCCAAGTATAAATACATGGTTGATGATATATATTTTCAAGGCACTTGACACCCTTAATATTATGGGATTATTTAGTGAGTGTTTAGGCCCCAATACCAAGCTAGTTTCATCACCAATACTATCCATTTCATCCCAAACATCTTGAAACCATCCTTATATTTCTTTCTAGTTCCTTGTTTTAGCCAACTTTTCTATCACTTGAAAATCAAACATTATTATAACTTAACAACACTTAGGCAGACCAACTAGTTCACATTTACTTTCTAGATACTATTTTTTATTTGATTATTAATTATTGTATTGAGTACCATTAGTGTAAGGTTTGTGTTGTGTGTTCTAATTAGATCAGTCATATTGATCCAATTAATTATGTGTTTACTTTCATTATTACTTAAAATTATCTTAATTTTTTAAAAATTTATAGCACACTGACATCTTGATCCATCTAGTCTCTTACAAACTATGTTTAACCTTGTTTTATTATTTTTATGCTTTTTCAATGTGATCTAACTAACTACTAAAAATAAAGTAAATGCAGGGTTTAAAATTACCTAGAGATGAAGTTTGGTTGTGCACCATTGATTAAACTTGTGAGAACTCCTCTTTGGCTAAGGAGGAATGACCTAAAATTCACCACACTTAAACAAAAATTAGATTAATATAAAAATAAGTAGGTTTCCTAGTAAGAAACTAGTCCCAAGATGAGATACACTTCCTTAGGTAGATGTCATCCCACATTTAACATTCAAGTTTATAATTAAACATGAAATTACAAAGATATATATGGATAAGATATAAATAGACAATGCCAAAGATAATTAATAAATAATTAGGTTTATGTGATTAAAGTAACCATCCCATAATTTTGTAGCTACATCAACATCCTCTTGAATTACAACCAATTTTTTATTAATGTATTTAAAATTACATATAATAGCCACAATACAAAGTCCTATCTCAAATGCAATGTCACATTAATCTATAAATAAAGGTTAAGGGACTATGGGAAGATCAAATATTCTAATAGAATCATTTACTAATTTGGGTAAGGTCATCTACACAAAAATGTATATTTTTAGCAAAATAGAATGTAGATTTAACAGATACTAAAGATGTAAACTAGACTATTTAAAGTTATTTTATAGATTGATAGGGATCAAAGATGATCTTATAGGATTGACATCAATTCTGAAAGATTGACATTAATTTAGATGAATTGATGTTGATTATGTGTAAAAGTGATAAACTATAAATAGACTATAATGACAACCTAGCAAATTGATAAATTAATCAAAATTGAATGTAAATAAAAACATAGAGATTGTAGAAGATAAATAAAACTTAAATATGATAAGATACTGACCTTGGATGGTTGAATATGTGTAGATACAGAGATTATAAAATAATTTAAATGGCCTTCAAAATTCACCTAATAATGCCACAAATCAAGTGTTCTTAAAAGTGACAAGGTGTTGGTCATGAATATATGTGGGTTCAAGACTGGTTTGGATAAAATTTCATGATCAAAATGGCTTCTTCCTTTCATGTTCATTCCTCCTAAGTAATGGAAGTTTGTTGTATATTTATGGATTGATGTTGATCCTAAGTGATCTATTTTGATCATGGATAATTGACATCGATCCACCCAAGATGGGTGAAGCTAAACCAAATATCGCTCCAACTGGTTGGCTGATGGTTAAAATGATTTTTGAGGTTACTAGGTTATTTTAACCATGGGATAAGTTTGTTATGAGATTGGGTGGGAGGTTAAATAATTTATTTTATTTTATGTTTATAGATTTTATGGTTAAGGATGGTAAAATAGAGTTAATTACTATTTAAAAGTAGTAATTAACTCATGTAACCTATGTGGTAAAGGTAAAAGGGAAGGTAAATGTAATTGTTTAAAATAATTACTCATAAGGGACATAATAAACAATAACATAATGATGCATCACATTAATACACAAATGTGTATAAAATTATCATCTATATTTACCCCTTTTTTTGGAGTGGTATGCAAAAGTAGGTCATGAGATAAAAACTATAAGTTATCTAATGCCCCAAGTTTATTGTGAGTAGGTATCCCTCCTCAAACCAGGCATCAAGAAGTGAGATGGAATGGATGATATATTTGAACAAGATGGAGTAGATAAAAAATGTGGGTGAGGTGAAATGAAAAAGTGAAATATAACTAAGGACACATAAAAAATGTAGATGGCTACAAAGTATTTCCAGGTTTACACTTAATGGAATAAAAAGTAATGCAACTAGCAATGCCTAAAAGATTAAATCAAGGAATAAAATGCCATATCTAAAACAAGTGGGCATAAGTAAAGGCTAGTTTGAAAAAAAAAGATAGGAATAGTGAACCAAAGCATTTGGTGTGCATATGGTGTATGTATTACCTATAGATAAATGTTCACAAGATAAAAATTTACCCTCAAAATATTACAACGGGTAAGATGTCAAAAAAAGGGGTATGTCTTTAAGGAGATTAGGGAGCTAAAAAGGGTAAGAATTTAAAAATTTAAAAGGTAATAAGAAATTAAAATGCTATATATAAATCATAAGTAATGAGATAGGGATTGGGAACAAAATTAGGAGCATACAAAATGATCCATAAATGCAAAAAATTAACAAGCCAATAGGATCGATGTCGATCTATGAGGGATTGATGTCAATTCAAGGGATCAACATTGATTGGGGTGATTGATGTTGATCATGACAATATATATATATATATATATATATATATATATATATATATATATATATATATATATATAGGCATCTAATGTGGAAGAAGGCTCATTTAGCTATCAATGAAAATAAGAATCTAAGAGCCAAATTTGATGTGTGTCAACCTTGTAAATGAACATGAAACACTATGGAGGTGAGAAGGAGCAAATGATGATGATGAATATATTACAAGATAAGGGTTAATTTTTTTTAGTAATTTATATATATTTTTATAATTTTTTATATTTTTATATTTTTTTAGCATAATAAATTAGGTATGCTAGGAAAATTAGTGGGGGGAAGGGGAGTTAAATTTTTTTTTTTTGATTGTTTTTTGATTTTTTGAGAAATCTATATCTTATGGGGGAAATTTTAGGGTAAAAGGAATCGACATCGATCTCAAATGAATTGACCATGATTCTCTAGTATCAATGGTAATTATAAAGGGATCGATCATGATCCATAAGATCATTGTCAATCTATATCATCGACATCGATCCTTAGAGGATCAATAGAAAATAGAAACTTAGTATTTTGATTAATTAAAAGGACTCTTTTGACATGCTCAAGAGCTAATGACAATGAGGGATAGAGTCCCTCTACTACTATCACAGTGACATGAGATCATGAATGATGAGGACTAGGCACATCTTAAGGTAATTGGATTTGAAGGGATTCATCACTAGTGACATTTACATCAAGATATTAGCGTGATGGTTAAATTGGTAGAATGGTGGGATTATACCACCAACACATTTTGGCTCTCAACTAGTGAGATGACAATTAATACCAAAGATATCCACCACATTCTTTGAGTATTGAGTCTAGGTGATCCTTTATATATAGTAGATGAGACTGGATAATTTTTGGCATTATCATTCTTGTATAGTAAGGAGGTAGTGGATATTAAGTTATTTATTATAGGGTTTTCATTCTAGCCATTATATAATCAAGATCTTACTTAGAGACTAGTGTCAACCATAGTGATGTTGGCACTGACTTTCTATGTTCTACCTAACTCAGGGGGAGGATGACTACCATGGAGCATCTTAGATGTGATAGCAAACATGGTGGAGTTTTAGATGGTGTTTAGTTGGGTACCCACATTCATAGGGTAGATATACAAGGAGCTATGGAGAAGGTGTACTAGGTGTTGATCAGGGCTAGATATTACATTCATATTACACTTTTGGGTGTATGAGCACATCCATGTGATTCACCCTAGACGGACCCCATGGATTGGTTAAGGGAGATGGTGTATAGTGTAGGCTTCTTTTAATGAAAGGAAGGCTTGATCATACCACATGTAGATAGGGTTGTGCAAGATCTAGCAAACTATAGATAGGTCCTCAATGAGCTATAGATAAGGAACATTATCTAGAGGCCCTATGTAAATTTCCCAATATGGTTAGGTATAGTGATAGAGATAAGTGATGTGGCTCTAGAGTTATGGTTTCATAGATGACAGTCAAATCACCTTGAGCTACTCTATTTTGATAGGGTACATAGACATTTAAGACCACTATAGGATATTCCACTAGCCCTTTACTTATATAGGTGGGAGGATATAGAGATAGATTGGCTAGTACCTAATATGATATTGGTTTTGATGGGGCAATAGGAGGAGCTCATGGTGATGGATTTAGATGATGTTGGGTACATAGATGGTTATGCATCATGGTTTATATGGGAGATAGTGAGGAGGTAGGAGAAAATAGTGAGGCTTCGATAAGAGGTGGTGTAGGATGAGGCAAGAGGAGAGGTGGAGTAAGAGGCTTCAAACATACACATGGAAGAGGCACCAATACAAGATGCCCTTCCTTAGGATTTGATAGATATACCTATCACTATGGCTAAGATGGATACTATGAGGGCTCAATTACAAGAGGTATAGGTATTCCACAACACATTATAGGGGTAGATTACCACACTACAGAGTGATCTAGAGAGCATGAGGGGTTAGAAGGACTAAGCTATATAAGAGTGTAATAACTACAAAGTAGAGCTTGAGTAGATGAGGTCTACTATGGTAGAGAGACCAGCCCAAGACATTGCAAAGATCTAGCATGGAACCTCCTACAGATATAATACCACTCTGGTATTACAAATATTTGCTTACAGAGATGTCATATTATGAGAGGAAAGTATAAAGGTAACTACCTGATGTTCCTCAGTTTGATTCATATGTGGCTAGCTACCATAGATCATAGAGGACTCTTGGGGGTAAAATTAGTTCAAGGATTATAGAAATACTAGGAGGGGATGATGAGGGAGGTGATAGTATTCACCTCAGTATGATAGAGTTCACTGAGTAGATCTCATTATATGGGCAAAGAGACCCATTATATAGATCGATCATGTGTATTTGCTTATGGATTTATTGATAGCTAGAGATATGTTATGATTTTTATGGATTTATGGATGGATTTTAGATTAGATGTTATGCTTATTAATTATGAATATTATAATCATGTATGTTATGAATGAATTTTAGATTATGGATGTGATGGATTATAGATTTTATATGTTATGTTTTTTTTTCAGTGTTTATATATGTTGTGGATTTTTATGGTTTATTAATTATGGATTTTACATGTCATGGATTATGGATGTTATATCATGAGTTATGTTTTTTAATAAATTTATTATGACTATGGATTGTGCCTAACGATGATTATGGATTCTGTTATAACATGAGATATATTTTTTCTAAATGGATTATGATTATGGATTATAGATGGCTTTTAATGTTTTAATGGTTATGGATTTATGGATTTTGGTGATTATATATTATAGATTTGCTTGGTATTGACTTAGACCATAACCAAAGAGAACCTCTAATATATATGGCTTATGCATCCTTTGCTAGATGATATTAGACTATGACACAACCTAATATAGCCAAAACTTTGACCTTGGTCATTTATTATGATTATATGCTTTTGATGGGATGGGGAATGGATTTATTTAGAGATAATTTATTTTAACCTCATATTTCAAAATCAATATTTATCCTTCAGGGATCATTTTTATGGCAATGGGTAGACTAATCAATATGGGAAGTCTACAATTAGAAAGCTAATCAATACGAGAAGCTTTATTGGGATATTGATTTTGAAAATGGCTCTTGTGTGTGTGTGTGTGTGTGTGTGTGTGTGTGTGTGTGTGTGTGTGTGTGTGTGTGTGTGTGTGTGTGTGTGTGTGTGTGTGTGTGTGTGTGGGTGTGTGTGTGTGTGTGTGTATGTATGTATATATATGTATATATATATATATGTGTGTGTATATATATATATATGTATATATATATACATACATACATACATATATACATATATATATATATATATATATATATATATATGTGTGTGTCTGTGTATATATATATATGTATATATATATACATACATACATACATACATACATATATATATCATTAGGCATTTTAAGTTGCATAATTTTGAAAACTAATCAATTTGGGAAGTTTTTAGCTTGGTAGCCATCTTTTGAGGGAGTGGTATACATTTTAACATTTTTGCACAGCTATCCTTCAAGGGATTAGTCTATTTATTTAGCCCATTTTGATGTTTTTTTTTACAACTTACTTGATTTTTGGATCCCAAATAAAATGGCATAAAAATATCCCTTAGGATGGCTTCCATGAATTCATCACATGATATGATTGTGTTCATGAGAGAATGTTATATATAGAGCCAGGGTACACATATTCAAGGTTGAGGTTATGGTGACTACCGGATAACTGCATAACTCTAATATCATTATTTGGTATTTTGAGAGAAGGGAATATGACAAGATGCAAGATGAGATAACCAAGATGAGTCAATATCTATCAACTATAGTAAGGACATAGATGTAATGCATTAATGGGTTCTCATTCTGGTTTACCATCAAGAAAAGCCAAATGATATGCCCCAGATCTATATTTGTGGGTTATGATGTATGTTCCAAGCCAATTAGGAGCAAATTTTCCTCTTTTAATTCATTCAATATTAGTGACATGTTGATTTTATTTAAGCACAATATCTCCAATGTTAAATTCATGATCTTTTACATATTGATTATATGCTCATTTTAATCATTCTTAATATATATGAAGGTGATCAAGGGCTACCGCATGGTGCTCATCTAAGAGTTCAAGCTAGGATAAACATTTCTAACAAAAATATTCATAAAAAATGATGTCTTTATGGGAAATATGAAGAGAAGGAATTTGGACTTCTAATGGAAGTACAATTTCTATACAATAGACTAGGGAAAAAGTAGTATCACCTATAGGGGTTTGAATACTAGCTAGATATGCCCATAAGGTGAAATGGATACGAAGATGCCAATCCTTGCCATCTTCATTAACAACTTTAGTTAGGATTTTGATAAGAGTTTTATTAGATGCTTTTGCTTGACCATTAACCTAAGAATAATAAGGTGAGGAAAAATAAAATTTAAATTTAAGTGAATCACATAATGCCTAGACTTTTTTATTTTTAAAATGTTTTCCATTATCTATTATTATTTTATATGGAACTCCAAAATGACAAATAATGTGTTGGTGGATAAAATCCACAATATTTTCTACCTTGGTTGAGATAAGTGACATAGCTTCTACCCACTTAGTGAAATATTTTGTAGTTGTGATAATAAATCCATGGCATTGGGAGGATTTAGGATTGATTTGCCCTATAATATCGATCCCCCACTAGGAGAATGTCCAAAAGTATTTGTTGCCTACAATGCTTTACTAGGGACATATGACTAGTTTACATGCTATTAACATTTTACGCACCTCTTAACATAGGAATAACAATCTTTATTTAGGTCGGGTCAATAATAACCTAGATGTAAGATCATAGTGATTACATGGCCATTAAAATTTCCACTACATAACCCATCATGGACTTCTTATATGGTTATGGTAGCTTCATGATTTTTTAGATAATGAATAAGAATACCATCAAATCCATGCTTATAGATAACACCTCTAATATAGTGTAGTGGGTAGCTTTCTATTGGAAGACATGCCCAACACCTTTGGATAAATGAGAAGGAGATAATCATGTACACAAATAATAAAATATTTGTGCATACCATGGTTCTTCCAAGTTTTCCTTGATATTAATAATAAATGGAAGATTTATTATTGTATAGGAAGGTTGGTTAACTTGATGGATAAGGACAAATAACTTGGATTCCTAAGATAATTATGGGATAAAAGAGGAAAGAAATGCCATAGTATTAGTGAACTTATTAGTTGATTTAGGGGTATCTTGGATGGTATAACATTCAAAGGCAGATAAAAGTTGATCAGCTAACATCTTATATCTTTGAAGGATATCATTATTTCATTGATATACACTATTAATTTGATTGACCAGTAGCTGAGAATCACCATATATATTAATGGACCTAACTAATAATGTAAGGGTAGTTTGGAGCCCTATAATCAATTATTCATATTTAGCCATATTATTGATGTAATCAAAGTCTAACTTAAAAGACAAAGAAATGGGAATAGCTTGAGGACAGATTAATATAATTCTTTCCCTACCTCCTTGCTCACATTTAGTCCCATCAAAGAATAGAGTCATTTGATATTCTAGGACTAATTGGGAAGTGGATATGATAGATTCATCAAGGAATTCATAATTGATTGGTTGATTATCACTAAGAGGTACTTCATCTAGTTGATTAGCAATAATCTCCCCTTTAATATATTTTTGGTTGAAAAATTCTAGATCAAACTCAACTAGAAGCATAATCCATCTAGCCATCTACTAATTCTAGTAAGGATTAGAATACATGAACTTAAGGGGATTAATATGTTGTCCCCCAAAAATATCAGTCATTTTTGGGACAACATTGGAACTATTTTTGAACTATTTTGGTCAAACAGACCAATATCCTCTCTCCCCTTCTCAAAAATTGTTCTAGGCATTCAAATTCTCCAATTTTCAAGATTTTTCAAGTTCTACGGACTCTACAGGCTTCAAAACTAGGGACTCTATAGGCCCATTTCTATGGACTCTATAGGCCCATTTCTATGGAATCTATAGGCCATATCTATAGACTCTACCAGTTCTACAGACTCAAATCTATAGACTCCCCTAGTTCTATGAACTCATTTCTACAAAATATGTAGGGTAGAACTATGGACTTCATAGATGGTTTCTATGGACTCCACTAGCTAGATTTCTACAGACTCTTTCAAAGTTAGAGAAAACTATGGCCTTGGTTACTATGGACTCTGCAGGCATACTCAAATATACAGACTCTCAAGACCTTAAAACTACAGACTCTGTAGGTTAGTTTCTCACTTCTACAGACTCCCCCAAATCTATGAACTCATTTCTATGGAATCTATAGGTTGGTTTCTATAGACTCTATAAGAAAGAAATAGGTTCAATACTTAGTCATTTTTTCAATTGGGAAGTTCAAAGGGGTCTTCCAAGAGCCCAAAGGACAAGTGCCCTTGTGGAGGTCACTTAGAAACCAAAGTGGACCATTGAAAAAATATAAAAGGAAACTTTGGAGCTTAAATAACCCTTGTAGAGGGTAGGTGGGGAGCAAGTGGACTGATTCAAAGGCCAAACAAGAAAGGGAATTCCTTCAGAAAAGTTCTTGTGGCAAAGTTGTAAAGGAACAATTCCTTCAGACAAAATTTTTGAAGGAATTCCTTTAGACTTTTATCTAAAGGAAATAAGCCCGATGGAAAGCAAAAGTCTGTTGAAGAAAAACAAAGGCTTGACGAGAAGAAAGAATAAAGTAAGGAAAGGAACATTTCCTTTAGACTTTTGTCTAAAGGAAAAGCCTGAAGGATAAATCCCATCGAAGAAAAAATCTTGAAGGCCATCCGAAGACTGCCCAAAGGATATGTACCCTTGTGAAGGGCTCTCACTAAGAAAAAGAGACCTTTCTCATGACCCCAAAGAGCAAGTCTCCTTTGGGAAGGATCAAATAACAAATCTAAAGGAATTGCCAAGGAATATGACGGGCCCATAGATGTCAAAGTTAAACACCATGAACTAGTTGTTGGGATCAAGACATTTGGTGACATCCCTGCAGCCATCAAATTTAGGGTAACAAACTAGCCATTGGTTTCCTAACAATGATGGGCATGAAGATGTCAAATTCATGGAAATGAAATAGTTGTTAATCTTTGAAAGCTAGAACACAGACCTGAATTCAAAAGGCCAAAATGCCAAACGAAAGAATTGCTTATGGAAGAGTGTAAGGAGCCAGCAAGATCAAAAGAGATAGTCTGAGAGCTCAGATTACATAGATAAGGATGAAATATAGTAAGGAAAGGGGGAACAATGGAGAAAGATCATAAATATCTATGCATAAGATATGTTTATATAAGGTAAAGTAGCTCACCAAGTGGACATTGGAAGAGCACAAACATTCAATGGCATGGCCCATTTTTCTACATCGAGTAAAACAAATAGTTGCACACACATTAGGAAACATATCAGGCAGACCATATTAAAGACCAATGCTCGATTCCATCATAACCCATGGATATAATTTAAAATACATTAAAGGCATTGAATGTATCATAACACATTTTTGTGAAATAAAACACCCAAGTATTTCTTGGAGCACTATATATTAGACTCTATCTTATTATTTTAAGGATCTCGATCTGTAATCAGAAATGAAACTCTACCCAAATTGGAAGGCATTATTGAGACTTTGAGCACAAATTGTTGATCATATTTCATTATTTGAATAATAAAACAAGTGACTTTTCAGACTTCATGTTGGAACAACTTGGTTGTTAGGGAAATTGTTCTTATCTTTGTTTCCTTAATACATTTTTTTTCCATTTGATAAATAAGTAGAATTAGTGAAAGTGATTAGGAAGGTGTCCTGAAGCTAGTTATGGAGAGACTTTGTGCTACCACAATTATCTTTAGGTTGTCTATTTTTCTATTCCTATGTAAAGGATCTTGGGATGACTTTGTGCCCTCATTATCTTTCATATTTAACTCTTTGGCAGTTGAGGTGGAGACTTTGTGCCTCATTTCATCATGTTGTGTTACTGTGCTCTATTACAGTTACTTATCATCACCCAAAAGATTCCTTTTATCTATTGAACAACACTTCTAGAAGAAGAGGAGTGTCTTCTATCATTTCATCAAGATTTCTCCTTTGATTTGTGAACATCATCTCTGAAAAAAGAGAGATGGATGGTTTATCCTACCCTTAAGTGTTATTTTCTATTTATATATATAATATATAGCTCCTACATATCTATAGGGAACCTCCCCTTGATGACAGGAGAGATTTGTCCCTTTTTGATGTAGTAAACCTACACATCTAGTAGACTAATTTCCTTATGTTGTGGTTGAAGAGACCTATTTTGCTCATCAGTTAGTTGATCAATAAAATATTCACCCAACAGTTTTTGGTGACTCTACTAGGGATGAATGTGCAATCTGAAACCTCAAGTTTCAGATTGAAGCAGTCCATACCCTTATTCATTAAATGTAGAGGGACACAATTTTGTATCTTACCCATTATCATTAGAGCCTTACCATCTCCCTCCACCTCCATGCCAACTAGGATAGAATGTACAGTTTGAAGTCTCAAGCTTCAAGCTGAAGCAGGGCCAATTTTTTCCCATTCTTGTTTTACAATCTAACTCCACGCTATACGTGAAGCCAAAGGGCTAAAGGTATTATCAACCCTGTATTCAAGTTAGTACAACAAAGTAATTCTAATTTATTTCCTTCACCCATCTCACCTCCAATGAACCAAGAGATTTCCTCCTACTAAAGTCAAGTCTCCATTATCAGACAAAGCATCCATTTCTACTATTAATAAAGCTTTGCCAATAATTACCCCTATAAGATTTGTTATTCCACCTTTCCATAGTCATACAATGGCAATTCAAGGTCTTTGGGGTAGCTCTTTTGGCCCACTTAATCTAACTCCACCTCTACATGAGCTACCACATAGTTTAAGGAAAAATTTCCCCAAATTCTATGGTGATGGGAAGGTTCATCCTGAAGAACATATTACAGCCTTCAGCATAGCTTGTGGTGTAATAAGAGTGAAATTTGAGGATGTGGTAGTCAAGATTTTCATAGAAACACTACAAGGTGATGTTGCAGACTGGTTCTACCATCTACAAGCTAGATCAGTGACTAATTGGAACACCCTTAAAGCCAAGTTTGAAGCTAGATTCAAACCTATAGAAGATGCACATCCCCTACTAGCTCAACTCACACAAATGAAGAAAGAGCCTCATGAGCCAATGAGGGGTTTCATAGCCAAGTTTGACAAATTAAGGAACATGATTCCTACTATTGCTCAGCCAACACCTAAGAATCTCAAATGTTTCTTCATCAACTCTTAGCTACCTGAAGTAAGTTTTTTGCTGAGACGTGTTGGCCAAATAGACCTTACTACAACTCAAGATTTGGCCATTTAGGTAGAATATGACCTTAACTTGGTAGGAAAGATAAGGAAAGATACAAATAGAGGTAAATCTTCATCATCTTCTAAATATCCATCTATAAGTACCACTGATCTAATGGTGCAGAAGCTGGTAAATGAGTTGTTAGCTCTCAAGAAGCAAATGGCACAATGGATATCTTTAGCTCCTTCATACAGAGATATGCCAAGAAGGACATTACCCAATTAGTCATATCAAGGCAATGTTGCCAGAAATCAAGGATAGTCAAATAGTCTTCCTCCCCCATATGGGAAACTTGCCATTAAAGCACCCCCAACCAATTCAGTAGTTGGATATCTTAAAACAGAATCTGATTTCTCTTTCCAACATAAATTAAATCAATAAAATGATGTTGATCTCCTTGAAAAAGGCCAAGAAGAATTAGCTATCAATTCCAACATCAATTTCTTGAATTACCAGGATGAACCCAGAGGTAAAAGTGAAGCAGTTGATGCATCATATGATGTAGTCACCTAGTCCCAAAACTAGTTAGCCTAGCAAGCTGATAAAGGAAAAATAGGGGAAAGTTCTCAACCCAAAATTTCAATTTCCAAATGAGGAACTTCTCTACCTTTCTATCCAAAGGACCAAATGAGAAATAAAAAGGTAAGTACATCAAGCATTTCTCCATCTTCAACTTCAATTCCATAGACTAGTCCTCCCCCTCCTAAAAACTAGAAATATGAACTACCTTCCTTTGTTCCTAGTCTATTTCAGTCATTTGACATAATTAACCATGTCAAGAAGACCAAAATTCAAATGTTTGAATTTGAATTCTTGCAATCCAATCTAGAGCAGTTGGATAGGTTAATTTAGTGTGTGAAGAATAAAGTTGTCCCTGTAGGACAAGATGCTAAGAAGGTAACTCATGATTCCCCAAAGAACATGCCCATCTCAAAAAATATTTTCATTACTCCTCTATCTACCCCTAAGAAAATAGATCCTTTCTATGTTTCCCTATTGATAAATGGTCACAAACTAAGTAATTACATCATAGACTCAGGTGCATCTGACAACGTCATGCCTACCAAGGTTGCAAAATATCTTCAACTCATGCTGACTAAAACCTTTGGGAGTTGTTTCTCCATGGAGAAAAAATAAGTACCTCTACTGAGAAAAAACAAGGATGCCCAATTTGCATTTTCAGCATTCCCAGACAAAAAATCAAGATGAGAGTCCTGGTGGCCAATGCTTTAGCTTCATATGGCATCCTTCTTGGGTGAAATTTCTACAAGGATGTTGGTGGTGAATTGAACATGGACCTATCTAAAGCAAGGATCCCTGTTAAAGGCATCATACAGAGGCTACTTCCTAAAAAGGAATCAAAATATGTTGTCACTCAAACATTAGCCCCTAAAGATCATATTCTATTTGAATCTTTAGACATGGGTAATTATTTCTTGACCACAGAGAATACTCATGTTTTAGCTAATGAAACTTCTAAAAATGATAGTCTAAAAATTGGTTTAGACAGAACAATAGATGTGAGAGAGCATAGTGTAAGCACAGAAGAATTCCCCCTTCCAAGTAAGGAGAAATCTAAGGAAAGATCAATTGCTAATGATGTTTGGATCCAATAATTTGATGACAACAATTCCTCTACCAATTTAGGGGCTGAGATTGTGTTGATATCTCCTTGAGATATTTTTCCCTCTTCATACAAGTTGTAGTTCAATAATACTAATAATACTGTTAAATATGAACCCCTTTTACTTGGATTCAAAGCTGCTAAAGACAAGGGCATCAAACTCCTTCATGCTAAAGGAGATGTCAAACTAGTGGTTTGTCAGGTAAGGAACCTATATCAAACCAAAAATGAGAGATTATGCCACTACTACAATCTAGTTTGGGACCAACTTGAAAGCTTTGATGCTTTCAACATCTCTACCATACTGAGGGAATTCAATGACTGAGCTAATACACTAGCTATCTTAGCAACTCTCTTAGTTCCTCACCTAGACTTTAAAGGAAACAAGTACAATATTGAATTGATCTTTCGACCAAGTGTGATTGATAATCCTAATCATTGGCAAGTGTATAACAATGATAACCAAATCATTGCCTTCCTAGAATAAAAAGACTACTTTGAATAGCTACATTTTAAAGGTAGAAAACCTTAGAAGTTTGAACGAGCTCCTGAAATGAATTCAGACATAGGTGAAGAATTCTTGTAGCTAAAAGGGAATAAAATTCCCAAAGGACTGGTTTCTTTCAAAAATTTGTTTGACAAGCACAACAGGTTCATTAAATAATAGGAAATAGATTCAAGCTGCTCTCAAGGGTTTGATTAGATAAATTTGGGTACCAAGTAAAATCTCAAGATGGTGAACATTCGAAAGTGATGTACTCTGGAGGAGAAACTCAAATTTACTACCCTACTTCACCATTACATGGTTGTTTTGGCATACTCTTATTATGATCTAAAGTCACTCAGACCTAAGGAAATTCACCATGAAATTCCTCTCAAGGATAATTCAGTGCCATATAAGTAGAAATCCTAGTAGTATAATTCAAAGATATTAGGTACTATTCTGTCTAAGATATAGAAAAATACTGAATGCTAGGATAATTTTCCCAATCCATCATTCCACATGGATTGCAAACATAGTGCCTATGAAGAAGAAGAATGGAAAAATTTGCATATGTGTAGATTTTAGGAATCTGAATCTGTCATCTTTGAAGGATAACTATCCTTCACCAATCATGGATCAAGTGCTTTAGATATTGAATGGTTCGGAGATGTTATCAATGCTAGACAACTTCTCAGGATATAATTAGGTTGAAGTTGGTGAAGCAGACCAACACAAGACTACCTTCACCACACCTTGGGGCACATTGCATATAGAAAGATACCTTTTTGGCTTGCTAAATGTTAACACCACCTTTTAGAGATCAATAGACCTTACTTTCAAATATGACATAGGTAAGTTTATTTTAGTTTATCTTGATGACTTGACCATTTTTTTAAGCATCCCCCATATCATATATGCCACTTGTAACAAGTGTTAGAGTGTTGCTGCCAAAATGGCATTTCCTTAAACCCCAATAAATCTATTTTTGGAGTAACAGAGGGGAAAATTCTCAAACACATTGTGTCCAAAAGAGGCATAAATATTGACTCAGATAGAGTCAAATCTATCCAAGAGCTCACCTTGCCTACAAGTAAGATTGTTGTTCACTCTTTCTTTAGAAAGGTGAATTTCTTACGAAGGTTCATCCTCGAGTTTACTGAGAAGACTCGACACATTATGAACATGATGAAGGGGAAGGATTCCTTCAGCTAGACTAAAGAAGGCAAGTCAACATTTGAGGATATCAAGACTGCCATCACCCATGCCCCAATTCTGGTTTGTCTAGACTACAACAAAGAGTACATCATACATAGTTATGCTTCTAAACACATGCTTTTAACAATTCTAGTTCAATATAATGAAGAAGTTATGGATTCTCCCATTTATTTCATAAGCTACCCTCTCAAAGCTCATGAGATGAAGTAATCAAACATAGAGAAGCATGCTTATGCATTAGTGAAGGCAATCAAACATTTCCACTTCTACATCTTAAATTCTCACACTACTACCTTGGTTCCTGATACCATGGTCAAATCCATACTAAGTTAGCAGGTGTTTGGGATGAAAAGAGGCAATTAGATTGTAAAGATCTAGGAGTTTTATCTATTCATCAATCCAACAAAGTTGGTATGGGGAAAAGGCTTATGCCAATTAATTGCTGATAACAAACCAAAAGAAACAGAGCATGAAAAAGCAAAGGTGGAAGACACATCGACAATCCTCTTTATCTCCACCATGAATGAGTGATATTTAGGTATTGCTCATTTCCTTACTTATGGTAAGTGTCCTACTCACCTATCTTAAAAATAAAGGAGGACTATCAAGTTGAAAGCTACCAATTTTGTCCTTTAGGACAATAGCCTATACAAGAGGAGTCTTGATGGAGTGTTCCTTCACTGTGTGGACAAGGAGCAATAAAGCCAACTTTTGAAATCCTTTCAGAATATAGCTTGTGGAGGACACATTTTGCCTCCTATGATTGCCCATAAAATTTTATGAGCCACGTATTATTGGCCAACTCTTTTTCAAGATGCATATAAGTGGGTAAGGAAATGTGAACTATCCTAGTAGTTTGTTGGGAGACCCAAGTTAGCTGCCCTACCTCTCAAGCTAGTGGTCATAGAGGAACCATTCTAGCAATGGGGAATTAATTTTATTAGAGATATAAACCCATATTCAAGTGCTAGACATGATTATTTCCTTACAAAAATTGACTACTTCACCAAATGGGTGGAAGCCATCCCAACCAAACATGCTACTTCAGAAGTAGTGTGCAATTTCCTCAAGGAGAATATCATTTCCAGGTTTGGGGTCCCAACCAAGATTATTAATGACAATGTAACTTGTTTTACTTCCCATGAGATTACATAATTCTATTTCTACTATGGGATTACTCTCTCCCACTCTTCTAATTACTTTCCACAAGGGAATGGACAAGCTGAATCAAGCAATAAGAACCTAGTGACTATTATCAAGAAGCTTAGCTTATATATTTGTATAGTCTTTAGTTCTACTTTTATGCTTTCATTTTTGTTTTTTTCACCTTTATTTTTAGGTAACATGACTCCATGGCCCAATGGCATAATTCAAGGCACTAGAGATTCTAGTTTCTACTCCCCTCAGTTATTCCAAGTTTTCAGCTAAAGGAAGTTCCCCAATTGGAGCTAGCTGTTGTCCCCCAAAAATATTAGTCATTTTTTGGACAACATTTGAACTATTTTTGAACTATTTTGGTCCAACAGACCAAAATCCTCTTTTCCCTTCTCAAAAATTGTTCTAGGAATTCAAATTCTCCATTTTCAAGATTTTTCAAGTTCTACATACTCTATAGGCTTGAAAACTATAGACTCTGTAGGCCCATTTCTATAGACTCTATAGGCCCATTTATATCGACTCTATAGGCCATATCTATGAACTTTGCTAGTTCTATAGACTCAAATGTATGGACTCCCCTAGTTCTATGAACTCATTTCTATGAACCTTATAGGGTGGAACTATGGACTTCATAGATGGTTTCTATAGACTCCACCAGCTAGATTTCTATGGACTCTTTCAAATTTAGATAAAACTATGGGCTTGGTTTCTACAAACTCTACAAGCAGATTCAAATCTATAGACTCTCAATACCTCAAAACTATGGACTTTGTAGGCCAATTTATCACTTCTATGGACTCCCTCAAATCTATGAACTTTTTTCTATGGACTCTAGAGGTTAATTTCATTAGATTCTATAGGAAAGAAATAGGTTCAACACTTAGTCATTTTTTCAATCAAGAAGTTCAAAGGGTCTTCCAAGAGCCTGAAAGACAAGTTCCCTTGCAAAGGGCACTTAGAAACCAAAGTGGACCATTGCAAAAATATAAAAGGTTACTTTAGAACTTAAACAGTGCTTGCGGAGGGTAGGCAAGGAGCAAGTCAAACAATTCAATTCCTTTGGAAAAGTTCCCATGGTAAAGTTGTAAAGGAACAATTCCTTTAGACAAAAATTCTAAAGGAATTCCTTCAGACTTTTGTCTAAAGGAAATAAGCCCGACGAAAAGCAAAAGTCCACCAAAGAAAAATAAAGGCTCAACAAGAAGAAAGAATGAAGAAAAGGAACAATTCCTTCAGACTTTTGTCTAAAGCAAAAGCCCTAAGGATAAAGCCCACTGAAGAAACAAGCCTGAAGGCCATCTAAACACCACCTGAAGGGTATGTGACATTGTGGGGGGCTCTTGCCAAGAAAAAGAGACTTTTCTCAAGACCCCAAAGGGAAGGTCCGCTTGGAAAAGGATCAAATAAGAAAGCCAAAGGTATTGCCAAGGAATATGATGAGCCTACAGACATCAAGTTAAACACCATGAACTAGCTATTAGGATCTAGATGTCTAGTGACGTCCCAACAGCCATCAAATTTAGGGTAAAAAACTAGTTGTTGGTTTCCTAATGATGACGGGTCAAAAGATGTCAAATTCATGGAAATGAAATAGCTATTGATCTTTGAAAGCTGGAACATGGACCTAAATTCAAAAGGCTAAAATTCCATAGGGAAGAACTGTTGATGGAAGAGTGTAAGGAGCCAACAAGACTGAAAGAGATAGCTTGAGAGCTCAAATTGCACAGATAAGGATGAAATATAGCAAGGAAAGGGGGGATGATGGAGAAAGATCAAAAATATACGTGCATAAGATATGTTTCTAGAAGGTAAAGTAGCCCACCGAGTGGACATTGGAAGAGCATGAACATTCAATGGCATGGCCCATTTTTCTACATTGAGTAAAGCAAATAGTTGTACACACATCAGGAAACACATCAGGCAACCCATATTAAAGACTAATGCTTAATTCCAACATAGCCCATGGACAAAATTTAAAATGCATTAAAGGCATGGAATGCATCGTAACACATTTTTTTGAAACAAAGCACCTAAGCCTTTCTTGGAGAACTATATATTAGACTCTCTCTTATTGTTTTATGGATCTCAGTCTGTAATAAAAAATGAAACTCTGCCCAAATTGAAAGGCATTACTGAGACTTTGAGCTTAGATTGTTGATCATATATCATTATTTGAATAAGAAAAGAAGTGACTTTTTAGACTTTGTGCTGGAACAACTTGGTTGTTGGGGAAATTGTTCTTATGTCTGTTTCCTTAATACATTTTTTGGCCATTTTATTAAATAAGAAAAATTAGTGAAAGTGATCAGGAAGGTGTCCTAAAGTTGGTTGTGGAGAGACTTTGTGCTACCACAATTGTCTTTAGTTTGTCTATTTTTCTATTCTTGTGTAAAGGATCTTGGGATGACTTTGTGCCCTCATTGTCTTTAATATTTTACTCTTTGGCAGTTGAGGTGGAGACTTTGTGCCTCATTTCATCTTGTTGTGTTACTGTGCCCTGTTAGAGTTACTTATCATCACTTGAAAGATTCCTTTTGTCTGTTAAACAACACTTATAAAAGAAGAGGAGTGTCTTCTATCATTTCATCAGGATTTCTCCTTTGATTTGTGAACATCATCTCTAAAAAAAGAGAGATGGATGGTTTATCCTACCCTTGAGTATTATTTTCTATTTATATATATATATAGTATATAGCTCCTTCATATCTACAAGGAACCTCCCCTTGATGAGAGGAGAGATTTGTCCCCTTTTGATATAGTAAACATGTACATTTGGCTGACCAATTTCCCTATGCTATGGTTGAAGAGACCTATTTTTCTCATCAGTTAGCTAATCGACAAAATATTCACCCAACATAGTACTCGTAAATATGTATGTCTTATGGTTAAATAGGTAATGATGAAGTTTATAAGCTATAAGGACCAATTTTAGGCATAGTCTTTTGGTATGTAGACATCATGTTTCATATTCTATGAGGGTATGACCTATTTAATAAATACCTTTATCTTTGTGATGATCATCTAGATGGAAAAGTATGACACCTAGAGCATGATTTATAGCTAAGATATAAAGGAAGAAAGGCTACTCTTCCTTAGGTGGAGTGGGGACATGAGGTAATAAAAGATATTCTTTGATCATGTTAAAAGATTCTTGAAAATGAGAATCCCATATCAAGTGACTATCCTTCCTTAATATATGGTGGAATGGCTGACATCAATCAGAGAGCTAGGAAATAAAATGATGAATAGACTGAAGCTTGTCTTGTAAACTATGAAGTTTCTTAAGGTTGGATGAAGGAGGCATCTCTAAAATAACCTTGATTTTAGTAATATCCACTTCTATTTCATGAATATAAATAATAAAACCTATGAGTTTACCCATCAAGATGCAAACATGCACTTTTTCAAATTTAGATTCACATGATACTAGAGTAGATGATTGAAAATAATATTAAGTATAGATAGGTGATCTTTGTAGAGATTTGACTTACCAAGTAGATCATCTACATAATCCTTGACAATTTTATGGATTATGCCATGAAATATATAAGTCATATCCACTAATAAGTGGTTTCTATGTTCTTTAGGCCAAAAGGCATAACATGGTAGTAAAAAGTCCCCCAAAGAGTAATAAATGCAATTTTATTTTAATCTTCTAGTGGAATAAGTATATAATTGTAATAAAAAAACCCATCCATAAGTGACAAAATTTCATGACCAATATTCAAATCCATTGATTGGTTAATGTTAGGGAGAGGGAAATAATCTTTTGGATAGGCAAGATTTAAATCAAGAAATCTTATACAAATACAAAGCCCCCTTGTAGGCCTAGTAATCATAATTATGTTGGACATCCACTGAGGATAATCAGTGGGTTAAATAAAGTCATCAAATAAAAGGTGTCCTCTTTTACTAGGAGTGTGATGTAAGGATGTAGTTTACAGAGCTTTTACTTCACCAATTTATCATCAATAAAGGTGACAATATTAGAATAACAATTATGGGATCAATACTAGGCATATCACTATAAGACAAGGCCAAGGCCTAACTATGGTCTGATAAAAAATTGGTAAAATCCTAGTTTTCTTATGGATCTAAGTCTTTGATAATTTTAATAATCCTTGGAGTTTCTTGAGACTTGATATTAATATCAGTAGTGGCTTCATTTAATAATCTAGATATTTTAGATAGAAGAGAATTATGAAGATAAGTGTTTTTAGTGCCCAAATGAGTCAAGATTGACTCATCATCATGACACTAAAAAATAGGGATGGTTGGCATATCATGCCCTATTAAGTTAGGATATACTAAGGGGATAGTTTTGATTTCACCATCATGGTGGAAGATGATGGGTTCTAAGGAGATCATATTGACTAAAAAAAGTTAGGAAGGATGGATATGATATCACTAGTTTAGGAAGAGGTTTCAGATGAGGATGATTGTTCTTCTTCTTCAAAATATGGTATAAGAATAGATTTGTTGGTGGATTTAGAATATTTCCTAAAAACTAAGCTATGATTTTCATGTGGTTTTCTAAAATCTCCTAATGTGACATCATGAGAACCTTGATCATATCTACCCATGTTGAAACCTTTCTTAGTGCAATGATAAAGATAAGTTTACATGAATTAGGGATTGCTAAGAAAGGAGAAATTAAATGTAAATTGTTTAGAACAAGTACTGTCATCAGGTTCTAAGGTAGCTTGATTGATCCCACCATATATTAAGTGATTATACAAGAAGGGTGTTCCAAATGGGATGACTTCACCTAGGATGGGTGAATACGGGGGTCATTTTTTAGGATAGACATATTCTGTAGAAGTGGGTAAGGTGTTAAGGGTTAATAATTAATATTCCCTCATTGAAAGCTACTGTATTAGGAAGTCAATGGATTTTAGAGCAAGTAGTTTTGAGGTAGGGATAGTCATGCTAGTTGAGGCTTGATTAAAAGACAAAGACGGGATTATATTAGGTGAGGGTATTATGACATCACTTAGATGAAAGTGAAGTTGTATGACTTAAAGGGATGAGGATCAATAGGAATGATGTGTACCTAGCCTTCATGTTCATATTTAAGGCACCAATGGATTGTGGAGGGTACACATCACATCATACAAATCCATAGATATCTTAACAAAATGTTATATTAGAAAGTCCCTTATATTACATAAAAGAGTTCCTGTATATTGTGAGGACCTACACGAATCAAGAGAATGATTGTTCCTACTATGGGCTCTATCATGTCATTAAATGGATGAAGAATTGCTAAGGATTGGGAAATAATGGTTTCTAGTAGTTGTAATTATTAGAAATCACGTGAGGAAATAAAATTAACACCAGCCCCATTATCATTCATAACTCATTTAATTTGAGTTTGATTTATTTGAGTTGTAATGAAAAGGGTAGGATCTTTATCTTCAGGCAATAAAGGAGCAACCTTAAAATCAATAAAACCAAGAGTCAAGACCATTTAGAGGGATCCTAATTATATTAGGTGAGGGTATTATGACATCACTTAGATGAAAGGTGAAGTTGTATGATTTAAAGGGATGAGGATCAATAGGAATGATGTGTACCTAGCCTTCATGTTCATATTTAAGGCACCAATGGATTGTGGAGGGTACACATCACATCATACAAATCCATATATATCTTAATAAAATGTTATATTATAAAGTCCCTTATATTACATAAAAGAGTTCGTGAATATTGTGAGGACCTACACGAATCAAGAGAATGATTGTTCCTACTATGGGTTCTATCATGTTATTAAATGGATGAAGAATTGTTAAGGATTGGGAAATAATGGTTTCTGGTAGTTGTAATTATTAGAAATCATGTGAGGAAATAATATTAACACTATCCCCATTATCATTCATAACTCATTTAATTTGAGTTTGATTTAATTGAGTTGTAGTGAAAAGGGTAGGATCTTTATCTTCAAGCAATAAAGGAACAACCTTAAAATCAATAAAACTAAGAGTCAAGACCATTTAGAGGGATCTTATAAAAGCTGACAAAGGTTGAGTTACATCTAGTTAGACCTCAATATCTTGAATAAATTCTATCATTGTTTGTTGATATTGTGAAGAGTGTTCAATAACCTCATATAATGGCATTTTTATAGGCATTTGATGGAGTTGTTTTAATATGGATATTTTTACCAACTCTTTGGCTTCATTTGGGTTAGTTCTTATAAGATAAACTTTAGGATTTTGTTTAGATGTTTTAAGTGTATTAGGTGTAAAGGCACCTATAATTGCAACCTTAGCTTTATAATGATTTTGGTTTTGAAAATGGGTGGTTACATGGATGATATCAATGTGTAATAAACATGGATCCAAAGAGGCTACTAACTCATTATCATTTATAATACTGATAGGATAATGGGTGGTTGGAATGGATGGAATAATGTCCTTTTTCTTAGGAGTTTGATCATTTAGATCATCAATTAAGAGGTCATCATTCTAGACTAGCTATTAGATTATAGCTTTAAGGGCTTTACAATTTTTTGTATCATGTCTAGGTACTCTATGATATGCACATATTTCTCAATTTCTATACCAAGCAGGTCTTTAAGGGTGAAGGTTAATGGATTGTATAAGTGGCAGTGTAATTAGGGATGTATCTAATAATTATTTCAAGATGACAACATAAGATCCCTTTAAAGGGTCATATTGTTGTTTTAAAAGGGTTTTGATGATTGGCTCTTTTGACAAAGTATTACTCATTTGGATTTGTCACTTAGCCTTTATAGGAGGGACAAATTGAAGCTCTTTTCCTTTAGGTTTCTTTGATGGTCCCTTAATAGAGGAAGGTGGATATCAAGATGGAGGTGTGACTAATAATGGAGGGAAACTTTGCATTCTCCCATGCATTTGAGTAGAAGCACCTATGGTAGTTACAAAAGATGGATGGGGACATAAAATACATGACAAAGATGGTACAAAAGTGATAGGACATTTTTATTTCATGTGTTAATAATAGAGGGGGTATTCAGACTAAGGTTTTTATCTTTTGACATTTGAATAAGATCAACTTTAACTTAAGGATGAGCTAAGTCTTTCTTTGGTGGAATACCAAGACAATTGTCTGAGCTACCAATGATAGGATATTTACTATTTCCTTTAGTATCTTTTGGGTGAGGAGGTGTTATAGTAGAAGAAAGTTTATAAGCATCAAGGTTTTAGGCAAAAGGATATGATCTGATTATATGCTTTCCAGGGATCAAAGGGGTGGAATCTCCAATGCTATAAGTATCAAGATGTTTATCTATAACATCCTGAGGAGTAGTTTCATTTTCCCCTTTAGGATATTTGGTGAAATAAGGTGATGGTTCACATGAATGATCTCATGTAATGAGATCAGGGAGCTCTATAGGGATTTTAGGACTATTTTTAATGATCTCAGGTTGACTCATATCAAAAACATCTCTTGTAAGGAGATCCAAGATCAAAGGTTTCTTTGTGACTTATTTAGGTAATAATTAATCATAGATTATGCCAATCATATGAGTATCTTTATTTTGTCTTTCTCCATGGTTAGCTTGGACTGTGTTTAATGTGGATGGATGGTTTGGAAATGGTTGTTTGAAAATATCTAATGATTACTTAGGAGGAGAATTTGGACTATCCAATAAAGGTCCCCCTTGTCAATGAGGTTCTGTACAAATCATTTAAAGGATTGGCATCTCTTTATGTTGTGTGCTATTACCCTATGATAAGTAAAAAACTTAACTTTTTTATACCAATTAGGTTTAGGATGTGTATCATCAACTAGTTTAATTGGAGTAGGTTCAATAACATTTGCTTTTAGGAGTTTATCTAATGATAAAGTATAAGGCTCTCCTTAGGGGTATATTTCTTAGGTTTAAAATGAGTAAGGCCCCTAGATTGCTATGTTTAAGAGGTGTAAGACCTCAATTGGTTGGATGATGGAGGGGAATAAGTTTTTTAAGTAATTGTATTTGCTGCCCCTTTTAGTTTAGGATTATTTTTATTACTTTTGGAGGGGTTAGATTTGAAGTTCTTTTTATGCAACTTAACTTTTCCCTCTTCAATGACATAGAGTTCAAGCTTATGGGCCATGGTAAAGGCTTCATTAGAAGTCATAAAATTTTGAATTTGTAATATGGACGATATATGTTTTGCACAAGAACATGAAAAAAATTCAATTAATTCTATTTGTGGAAAACAAAAGGTTAGTTGGTTGATTAAATTATGCCATCAAAACATAAAGTCTGATATGTATTCATCATCAAACTTTCTAAGTAAAGATCTGTAATATTCACTTTTTAAGCAATATTGATAAAAAAAAAGTGTTCTAAGAATTTTTTTGCCAACTACCCAAAGGAAAAGAGAGAATGCTAGGGAATGAAATTATACCAATCCAATGTAGATCCTATTAATGATATGGTAAATGTTCTAAGTAGAAGGGAATCATCATGTGATATAATATTACATGTGTTTCAAAAGGCTCTAAAGTGTTACTGGGGATCTTCTTTTTTTTTGAATTTAGTAAACTTAGGAAGCTCCCATTGTGAGGGATATGATCAGACAGGGATAGAGGGATGGATTAGTTCATTAAAAATTTAATCATATGTGAGCATTATATTATTTGAAAATGTGGAGGATTCCAAAATATCCATCCTATTCATGACGATGTTTATAAGGTCTATCAGAGTATTACTCTGAGACCCACTTCTTAAAATACCTTGCTGAAGGGGTCGATAACATGGTAAAGAGGTAGACATAGGTTGTGAGGGAAGGTATCCTACTTTAGTATACATAATAGGTTGATATGCCACCACATATTATGGGAATTTGAATATAATATTTTATTTTATGAAGTAGTATAACTAAGTGGATATCACTGGTTGTGACAAAGCCACATATTGGGCAGTCAAGGACACATACTATTGTGGAGATTGTGTTAAAGGGATTTATTATATGTGAGGGATTTGTTATGTGTGAGGGATTTGTTATGTGTGAGTGATTTTTTATGAACCGTATGATAACTTAATTTTAATATGTGGGAGCCTTACAATAATTGAGACTACTAATGTTTGGGGAGGTATAGTGGTTATAGGCTATGTGGTATTTTGAATATGAGTAATGAGAGTTAGAGAACTAGTAGATACTATAGGTGGTCATTTTGATATAGGTTGTGCTACCTAGGCATTAGAACCAAGTGGAAGAGATTAAGTGTAAAAAGTTACCATGGCCATGGTGAATCCTCTAGTTCTCTTAGTTACCTCAAAAGGCATCCCATACATATGTGGAGATCCTTGGGTATGGGGGGAAGGAGAAATATGTATTGTTTGACTATTAGGATAGTAATTAATAGCAATGTGTTTATTATCTAGTATTTCTATAAAGTAAGGATCTACTTGAGGATAATATTGTGGCAATATAGGATTCTTAAAGGACTCAAGGGAAGAGGTGAAACTAGGTGTATGTTCCATAGGAGAGGATGTGACACTTGCTTTAGATTCTTTATTTGATTACTGTCTAGTCAAAACCATGAGATAGAAAATAAAATAAACACATAAAAAAAGGATCTTTTTGAATTACCTCATTTTAATTATGGATAAAATGCACACACTAAAGTCAGTACAAGGTTTTTTTTAACTTTAAAATGTGAAAAGAAATACAGAAAAATAAAAGATAATGAAGGTCCTAAGAAATGGTTATCTGAGGATGGTTTTAGGTATTTTTATTTTGGCACTCAAAGGAAATATATATTAGCATCAGTACGTGGCTTGATACTTGGGGATTTATCCCCTCGCATCACAATCCCACAACTAGTGTGGGTGCTTAGCCAGAATATACCAATGGTCTAGATATTATACTCAACCAAAGAACTGAGTTGGTCCTCCTCTTGGTCGTGAAATCCAAGTAGGATCACCAGGAACAAGTTTACCATGAGGTGATGAAATACCCATCATTTTCCTTATGTCATGTGTTTAGATATGTTAATTGATATTGTGATTTGGTTTGTATGTGGATAAAGTGATAACTATGATAGATTTTTGCCAAGATTATTTTATGTGAAAGAATCTAAACAAGAAAGATGAATGCAATTTATTTTAACTTTTAAGAGAAGGAAATAAAATTTAGTCCTAATGTTATCTTTTTATGAATTCACACAAAGAAAGGGAAAGAGATAAAATTCAATGATTTTTAATTTAACAAAGAAAAATGAGACCTATGGTCCCACCAAGTGTGCTAGAATGTTTTAGTATTTTTTATGCTTTTTCAATGTGATCTAATCAAATACTAAAAAAAAGGTAAATACAAGTGTTTAGAATTACTTGAAGATGAAGGTTAGTTTCACACCATTGATCAAACTTGTGGTAACTCCTCTTTGGTTGGGGAGTAATGACTTGTAATTCACCATACTTAACAAAAATTGGATTAATAGAAAAATAAGTGGGTTGTCTGGTAAGAAACCAGTCCTAAGAAGTGATACACTTCCTTAGATGGATGCCAGCCCATATTTAACATTCAAGTTTATCAATAAAGATGAAATTAAAAAGATATATATGGACAATATATAAATAGACAATGCTAAAGATAATCAATAACAAGGTTTATGTGATTAAAATAAGCATCCTAGAATTTTTTAGCTACATCAACATCCTCTTGGATTATAGCTAATTATTTATTAATGTATTAAAAATTACATATAAAAGCCACAATACAAAGTCCTAGCTTAAATATAATGTCACTCTAAATAGCAAATAGAGGTTGAGTGACTATGGGAAGATAAAAGATGCTAATAGAATCATGTACTAATCTAGGTAGGGTCATGTACATGAAAATATAGATTTTTAATAAACTAGAATGTAGATTTAATAGATATTGAAGATGAAAAATAGACTATATAAAGCTATTCTTATAATTTGACAAGGATTGATTATGATCCTATAAGATCGACATTGATTCTATAGGATCAACATCGATTTAGATGAATCAATGTTGATTCTCTTTAAAAGAATTAAACTATAAAATATACTATAATGGTAGCTTATAAAATGGATAAAATAATCGAAATTGAATGTAAATAAAAATATAGAGATTTCATAAAATAAATAAAACTTAAATATTATAAGATACTAACCTTAGATGGTTGAAGATATGCAAATAAAGAGATGCCAAAACAATGTAAATGGCCTTCAAAAACAACTTGATAATGTCACCAATCAAGTGTTTTTCAAAGTGATAAGGTGCTGGTAATGTCTATACACAGGTTCAAGATTGGTTTAGATAGAATTTCATGATCAGAATGGCTTCCTTCCTTTCACGTTCATTCCTCTCGAGTAATGGAAGTTTTTTGTATATTTATGGACTAACGTTGATCCTAACTGATTAGAATTGATCATGAAGAATCAACATCAATCTAGCAAAAATGTGTGAAGCTAAACCAAATGTCACTCCAATGGGTTGGTTGATGGTTAAAATTATTTTTGAGGTTGCTAGTTTATTTTAACCATAGGATAAGTTTGTTAGGAGATTTGATGGGAGGTTAAATAATTTGTTTTTATTTTATTTTTATATATTTTATGGTTAAGGATGGTAAAACAAGGTTAATTACTATTTAACAGTAGTAGTTAGCTCATTTGACCTATGTGGTAAAGGTAAAGGGGAAGGTAAATGTAGTTATTTAAAATAATTACTCATAGGGGAAATAATAAATAATAACATGATGATGCATCACATTAATAAACAAAGGTGTATAAAATTAGCATATACACACCTTCCTAGTTGTAGTACGTAGTCAACTTGTATGACTATGTATTATTATCTCTCTATTATATCCCCTATTTAACATTACACTATCAACCCATATGACTTTGAACCCTTTTTAGCCTATGTCTAAGTATTACTCTATTGACCCAATCAATTCTATGCGTATTGGCTGATATTGTTCCTTATCTAGTTGACTCTATTCTTTATTTAGTTGATTTTGTTCTTTGTCTACCTAACTTTATCCCTATTTTTCATTATTATTTATTAATCTATGTTTCTTTCATCAAACATAAATAAATCCCATATCATAATCCTCTTGAATAGATTAAATCCATTTATACATTATATGGGATGATCTTTTCTTCCTTTCTTCACCTCCCAAGATAATCCTCTTTCTTGGATTACTTCTTCTTCTTCCTCATCTTTCGGTTATAACATGGTTAAAATCATGCCCCAAGATAATATTGGTGGATTACATCCTTTCCATACCTATCAAGACAATTCCCATCTTCAAGCATCTCATTAAAATTTATGGTTAATTAACACAACTCTATCTAATAACCCCACAAACAATCCACCACATAATAACCCACCCCTTAATAATAATTTAGGAAGTCCTCTTATAAACACTAATCTATAAATTTATAAAACACAATTTATTATATAGATAGTAAAAAAAGTGAACATGATGGAAACATCTAACATCTCCCAAATGATGCAACTACAACATCATTTGAGCAACATGGCTAGTTAACCTCCCATTCTTCTCCCTCAAAATAATCAAAATTTTACTCCACCACTTATAGATGTGGTGTGGAATTTCATTCCCCAACCTATCATGAATAATAATATGCTCCAACACATCTAAAACAAGCCTTTATTCCCTTTAATTATTTCTATTTATATTGGTAACATATCTCCAACTATTAAGTATGATAGGACTAAAGAACTTATATATATATTTTTAAGGCATTTGGAAATATTTATAAGGAGTGGATCCAAACTAATAATCTTACCACAACTAAAATTTTAGTTAAAAAATTCACTGATGATGTATTGGAATAATAAAATTAACTTCCAAAACATTCTATTTGGACACTCAAGGATTTAGTCAATCCTCTAGTTAAAGAGTTTTAACATAATGATCTTCCAAAAAATAACCTTAGCATTTCATCACTGATAAGAAATCTCCCTCTGAATTAGCTCATGATTTCATCAAGTGATGGAAATATTTGGCCCACAAGGCTGATCTTATCATGATTGATGATAATTTGTTTGAATTATCTATAAATACATTAACTCCTTGACTTGAATATAAGATTTGAACTTTCACTCCTCAAATCTTCAATGAAGCTCTTGACCAAGCAAAGTGTCAAGACTTCTTAAAAAACAATTTGAACCTAATACCAAAATCACTAAAGGATATTTTCAACATTACACTAATGTAATAACTATTAATCCTCCTCCAACTAAGCTAAGAGTAGTTAAAGCTAACAATACCCTTGTTGACTAAGTTTGACAACCAAGGTCAAAATGCTAACCCTTATAGAAAAAACATACATGTCATGATTTCATACCTTACATAGTCTTTTACATGTTTTTTGATGTCTTCAAATGATCAATTAAACCATACTAGAATTGTTTAGGGTTTCATTAGATGTACTAGGGTTGCTTAAGAAATCCTCATGTGGTAGCATGTTAAGATTCATTGGATGATGTATTAGGTCTTCATAGGTTGTCCTTGGGTGATATTAAGGGTCTTAGGTGTATTTTTAATCCTAAAGAGTGGCCTTTACCTTCTTTGATAAAGTTAAAGTATTTTAGAAAAAATTAAGGTATTTGGAGGAATTAAGGTTTCTTGTTCTTATTATATTATACTTGTTTTAGCCACTTCTTATGGGGGAAACCTTGCTAGAAATATATAGGGGATGTATAAGTAATTTTTTAGTCTTAACATGAGGTCTAATGATTCACTCAAGGTCATCTTCTATATTCTATTTTTAAAGAATGTTTTAAGCTCTAATGAGCCCCTAAGGTCATCAAATATCATTCAAACATGCCATATGGGTCAACTTGTATTATATAATAATTTAAATAAGGTTGGTTTTGTATGTCACATTTAAATTAGGAGTTTTCAAAGGTCTCATAGCCATTTAAATTCACTATAATGTGGTTTCATAGGTAAAAAGGGGTCTTTTTAAGGGTTAATCATCCTTTATTCATCATAAAAATTTCCCATACACTTGAAAAGTGATATATCAACTTCCCTCCATACATTAAATCTGGTTTGAAAGTGTATTTAACTTATAATTTACATCATTTTGGTCTAGAATAGGTTCCAAAGATTTCAATCATGTAAAAATGTAAAAAAAGATTTTTTGTAGGTATTTTCAGGACATGTATAGACTTGTACAAATATATTAGTGTCATAAAAGGTCATACATCTCATGGGGTATCCCTTTTATGAATCTTAGATGATAATCCATGTCTCAAATCCAATATATTTTAATAAAAGGTAGAAAAAACTCCATTGAGCTCTTGTCAAACTCATAAAGTTGATTTTTTGGTGACTAGTATGGTTTGTACAGGGGGAGTCAAGGCCCAAGATCTTAATCAAAGGTATATCCCCTAGTTGGATTAAAATTCATGGGTTTTTTTAGATCAAATCCCTAAGATTTATAAACAATCATTAAGAACCCTATGTCGTCTTAAATGCTTGTAAAACCCTAGTGGCTTAGTTTTGGGTAATCCTTCTTGTAAAAATGGACTTATTGAATCATAAGAGTTTTTGATAAATCAACTTACTTTTATCCACTAATAGAGGCATGTGAGACATTTTGAGATAGGCAAAGAGCCCCACAACGTAGTTGGCAGGTTAATAATCATGGTATTATTATCTTTATGTTTTGATTTTTTATTTAGGGTTAATAAATATAAATGGTTTTGAATGTGATTCTCATATTATCCTACATTAAAGTCTCCCAAAACATTTATTTACTCTTTACATAGTCTTATAAGAAACATTCATGCTCCCAACCAATGGAAATATGTATAGGTTGTTTGCTTGAAGGTGGTTGAAGATGGTCTTATATTGCATTGTCAAAAACAAAGTGAAAGTTATGATCTCATAACAAATATGAATAACTAATATAGGTATAATTCTGATGTACACAGACCAAATTTGTAGTCTAATAATGCTTAAAACCATGAAAATGTAGACCTACATATTTACAGGCCTGTATGTGTATATTTGGTGTGTAATTATTAAAATATGAATTATGATAAGGGGTTTTTAATTTGTATATGGAAATGGTAAGATAAATGTTTCAAAATTTTTAAATATTCAGGAATATTATAAAATCATGTCTTTAGACCCAATGTCTAAGACACAAAAATACACCTACAAATAGGCTAGGGTTGTTATCATGAATAGTTCAATAATGAGGATGCCAATAGACATGCATAAAGCTAAGTTGATTGTGAAATAATCCTAATAAATCTCAAGTGTGTATAAAAGTTCAATATATTATATTTAAGGTTAAATTTTGATATATCTTCAAGGTTGTAGGTGGTTCTTATGCAAAACACATTAATAAAGTCAACACAAAGCTTGAATTGACCTTAAAAAGATGTTTGAGGAAGGTGAGTTAGAGGTGTTGAAGCATAGAGGATTCATGATGGTAATGAATTATATTAGATTTAAGGAATATGGTTCAATGAGTTTCATGCAACTCAAGTTACAAATTTAATCAAGACTCCAAATGAGCACATATAGGGCTATGATTGTAAAAATGAGGGAACAATAATTATGTGTTGAGTAGAAGAAAGTACAAAATTGTGAAGATAACATGAGAATCCTAGCATAATATTAAAATTAAATAAATAATTTAATAATAATAAAATAAATAATTCACCTCTCACCTATAATTAAAACACAAACTACACACTTACAACCTAGGTAGATGCTAAGTTATCACCTGCAGTTATGTCATGCAAGAATGGAGAAAGTGATTTAAAGCATGCATGGAAGAGAGGTAAAGAGTGTAAAATAGACATTATGACTTTAATATAAATATTTATTAGTCTCTCCATTGAATGGTTATGTTCCTCTGAATGAAGAAGGATCCTTGATAGACTAATTAGGCCTAGTAGGCCTAAATGGGCATACACTGACTTGAACATGAAATATTAAGATATTTCATTATTTTTAATGTGAGTTTGTAGTATGAATTATATTGGAGATTTTGGATAGCCTAGGAAAATATGTACATGAAAACTATAACCTAACATGGATAGTAAAACGGATCAAACATGACTTAGGGTCACTTTTGCATGATAGCTCCAAAAAATACATAACAAGACCTACATGTAGACTAGCACAATAACAACATGATAAACATAGATCAGGGCATCTAAAAGTAAGGTATGGATTTTTTTTAGCTTCATAGAGATATTTTTGGTTAGGAAACTTCGTTTTGAAGCCTAACGGTCTAAAGCTTCTCTCTTGACATAGTCTGCCAGGTTTACTAACTCAAGAAGTTATACTCGCATACTGAGAACTTCATTAAGGTTTTATATGGGATCCAAAGGAGTTTTTTTAAGGTTGAGAGGTTGTTTATTTAATACTCTTGGCATTGGTTCCCTCATTTTACCTCCCAAATCTATGAATTATCACTAAAAACCCAAAAATCTCATAAGTATTATATGAATTATGAAAGAATTCAAGGGAACATAGTTTTTTTTAGGTACTTGAATGAGTATTTTCATGGAAACATAGGGACTTATTTATTATATTAAAAAATATGAGCTAACCATTCATGGTATTTAGAATTTCATTAGAGGCCCTAGATCTATTAATGATTACTAAGAGTGTAAGGGGATATAAACCCTCATAAAACCTTGATAAAGACTTGATATACAAGAAAGTGAAATTTATGGGTTCAAATGACCTGGTTTGTCTTGGAAAATTATTGAAACACATCTTAAACTCTGAGAATAGCTTGATCATATAACTAATTTGTATGGACACCTATATGCATGTAAAAAATACCCTATTTATTCAAGCTTTCATGATAAATTCAAGGTAAAAAGATAGGTGAACACTTTAAAATAAATAAGGAGCATGAGGTGAGATGTATTATAATATATAATTCCATAAACCACACTCAATTTCACATATAAGTTCTCTTGTAGGCCTAGATTTGAAAGGTAGTCTAGAGGTGATGGTACAAGGATGACATAGTCACCTAAATGAGAAAAAAATGGTAGGTATGCATTGATTTAAAAGGCATAACTCATGGTATAATATGATTATTTTATCCTAAATAATTATATTTAACCTATTTCTAAGGTTATATGCAAGTTTCATTGCCATCTAAGTGACTAGTACTAGGTGACTAGGCCTAGTTTCCTAGTAGTCATATTTGGTCAACTAAAGAGGATGTATATTGACATAGAAGGCTATTAATAAGGTAAATTGAGGACCATAAACATTATTTTAACTATTAGATGAGTCAAACATTCACATTTCTAGATCATTATGGAATATGAGGTAGTTTTAAGCCTAGTCAACATGGAGAAGGGAGAGGTAAGCTATTTAATTCTTCATGGAGATCAACTACACCATAATTCTACCATTATAACTAAAAAGGAGGTGGTGTCCAAGTATAACATGATTATGCCTTTAATAGGTCAAAAAAAAAACTTAAATAACCTCCACTACACCATTTATATGTCACACCTCCATGAAGACCATTAACCAAACATGACCAATGTATTGAAGAGTGATATAAGGTGGTGTCTCATGGACTATTTTTTTAATTTGAATTATAAAATGGAGATGTATTTCAACATTGATGATATTTAGTGATGTATTCTCACTCTCTCTCTCATCTTGTTAAATAAATTGGGCTTGAAAATCCATTGTACAAATCCCTTTTTTGGGTATGAGATAGTTTTTCCCATTTGTATCTTACTACCTTGAGCTAATATAAGGACTGATTAATCCTTCTCCAAACTAGTCCTATAGTGTGTTCAAGCTTGTTTGATTTGCAAAAGTGATTGTTATTTTCAACCTTTATAGCTCTTTATATCTCACTTGGATATTATTTTATTTTCTTATGTAAGTTATATGGTGTGTGAAGGTTATTATGCTTGTGTTCATAGTGGAAGATAATTTCTAGTGTCTTTTATCAAAACTTTCAATCATCACCCTTAAGTTATAGGCATTGGCATGGCCTCCATGTGAATCACTAATGTGTAAGACTCCTTTGAAGAGATTATGTTAGTAACGAGTCCTTTTTTGTCCATAACTGTTGTTTAAGGATAAATTACAAGAGATATAATATATTGGTTCATCACCTCTTATAGTATATGGTTTGATTTCTTGTCCCTTCTATATCTTTTCATTTGCAAGACAAGTAGGCTAGGTATTAGGTGATATTTGATTATACATTAGGGTATCTAGCCCTAAAACTAGTAATCACCTCACCCATTAGGCTACCCACACCTAGAGGTGATTCTATTGTAACAATTAGATGAGGCAAGTTTGAAAATCCTTTACCTCAAGGGTGAAATTGATACAAATAACACCCCCATCTTCTCACACACCATTAACTATGCATCAGATGAAAAAAAATCAACACCCTCTAAACCATTTCAATATCCCAATAATCCTCCTAAATAATATGACTCTAATTAATCTTGTTGGTTCGAAACCAACATTGGTCACTCTCATAAAACACATAGAGGGATTACCAAATTTGTTGTCTCCTATATTCCTGGTGATTCATTCAATCACAAAGACATGATTCAACTCCATCATCAAGATTTCAATAATGCTTTTAAAAACCAACAAGCTACCATAGTTTCTTATTTTAACAACCAATAATCTTTTTTCACATATAATACTCAACAAACTAGCAAATATGTGTGTGCCATTGATGTTGAATATGACCAATATTAACACAATTATCAATATGTCAATGCAACCAAGGTCAATTATTGACATAAAATGGCTAACAAAGATCCTATCACTAAACCTAAGAAACCCTATTTGGAAGACCAACTCCTTAAAGATACTACAACCACTCACTTAGCTTTTGAAACTAAAGAGAAACCATCTCCTCATTCCAAATCCCCAACCAATTCTCTTCCTCCAAAATCAAATTTATATTATAAGCCTCATGTTGGTTCTTCTTTCAAAACCCATTGGAACTTCTTAAAATAAATAAACTCCATGCCTTTTAAGATTCCTCTTATGGATTTAGTTTTCACCTCTACTTATCATTACAAGTTCCTCATGAAAAAACTTTAATAAATTAAAAATCCATCTTATCTATAAGAGGAACCGTCTTCTCATGAGCCTCAACCAACAAAAGTGCATACCATTTAATCCATTTATCCTTATTTTAAACCCTCTATAGAGTTCTTTAAAGAAGACATGATTAACGATGAGATCTTCTTTCGATTTGATGATCCACCCCTATTCATAAAATAGTAATTAATACCACCCTAATTCATAAAGTACTCATAGATGAAGGTTCTGTTATTAATGTGACATCTTTTTGGCTCATCCAAAAACTTAGATATAATAAAGATCATCTTCATAAAACTTTCTTGACTTGTCATGGGTTTAATAAAAATAATCAAAATCCATTTGGTTGTATTTGTCTCCCTCTAACGATTGGAATTAAGAGCATATAAACTAAGTTCATGGTCCTTAATTTACTCTTATCTTAGAACATACTCATATGATGCCGATGAACTCATAGAATGAGGGATATTGCCTCTTCTAGTAACCAATGTATCACATTCCTTCATAATGGCAAATGGTATATTCATGACACCAATCCTAACCCTTGGGGTATTCAAATTCCAAATCCCAAATTGAAATATTGAATTCACACCATTACAAAAATCAATAGTGCTCCCTTACCTAGATTCATCAACATGAATCTAGATTTATATGTCATTCTTAATTATTTAGATGATGATGAGCCTAATAATTTTTAAAATACCTGCAACACTACCAAACTACCTCCTTACATTTTAGAGTGGCTTCCTACTTATTTGTTTCCTTGTGATCACACCATCCCTCTCATAGATTAGATCACTAATTTTAACCCTCCATGTAATGCTTAGGAAGCCTCTTTCATAGAAGATGACTTCATGTGTAATGAATATTGAGTGGCCAAATTATTATAAGATACTTAAATTATGTTTATACATAAATTCAATGATTTAGGCATCTCCCCTTCTTAAGTTTCTCCAAAATATCAAACATGTACAATTTCTCAAACTTATGATGATAATTACATCATGTCCCAAGATCAATCAAGAGACTTGGATTTTCAATATTATCAAAAAACTCTAGCTTAAATACATGCTTTCAATAATTATTTTTATACCATTTCTTCTAATTTTGAATTAAGTCCTAAAGGTCATTTACCTCCTAATAATTATACACTTATTGATACTCCTTGGGTGGTAGAACAAATCTTACCTTCTAAACCTCTAAATTGTTTTGCATCTTCTATACCTTGTATTTAACCAATCATTCATTCCAATCCTAATCCTATCAACAATACTACCAACAAACCATTCACACCAGATCAACCTTTTTCCCCTACTCTAACTATTCCTGAGATTACCTTAGATGCCAAGGAAATAGATGTATGTCAAACACATTCTGAATATACTCACTATGGTAATAAAATAATTGATATCAAAGTATATGTTGAGTATTATTGTCTTCTTCCCACTTTTTCTAGTGATGAATCCATTCTTGAATTACCTCATGCTCAAGAAACTCAACTACCTTAGAAACATAATAAACTTAGGAATTTAAATAAAAATTCCTCTTATTTCAATAAATTCATTTCTAAAATTTACCCTAAAACAAATCCCACTTCCTTTCTACCTAATGCACCATATAATCTCTAAGATGGAAATTTTATGCTTATTGAGGAAACTACCCAAATCAAATATGATACTCCATCATGCCCTCAACCAGTTAGAGTCTCTTAATAACTTACACCAACTGAGCATGATAACTTTAGCTTATTATTTGAAAAATATTATGGGCATTTCAATTAGTCCTATTAGGACATGCTTGGTATTGACCCTACAATTATGGTGCATAATAACATCACCTATCATGATGCCAAACCTATGTGATAAAAAAAATAAAAATTCCACTAGAAGTTTCTAATTTATGCCATAAATAAATCATTAAACTTATTGATGATATATTTATAAATATTTTGGAATATTTAGAATGGGTCTCAAATATTTTCCACATTTAGAATAAATTCACCATGGTCATTCACATTTGAATTAATTTTTTAATCTCAATCTTGCTTGTCCCAAGGAAAACTTCCATTTACCTTTTATAGATGCCATCATCAATTGTATTATTAGATATGAAATGTTGTCCCTCATAGATGGTTTCTCAAGCTATAACCAAATTCACATTTCCCTTAAATATCAACATAAGATAACTTTCATAATAGAATTAGGCACCTATTGTTATGTTAAAATGTCCTTTAGCCTAAAAAATGTTGGAGACACCTATCAACATGCAATGACCCACATTTTCCATGACATTATCCATAATATTGTGAAAACCTATGTGGATGACGTCATTTCCAATTCTAAAAGCCATAAAGCTCATCTTTTTGATCCTGATATTATCTTTGATCACCTCATCAACTATAAAGTTAGATTGAATCTTTATAAGTGTGTCTTTGGCATCACATATATAAAATTACTAGGGTTTTTAGCCTCTCTTTATGGAATCTATTTTCATCCTGCTAAGATCAATTCCATTATCAACATAACCATCCATCATTCCATTCAAAATATTCACTTTTACCTTGACATACTTGGTGTAATAAGGTGATTTTCCCCTGATATAGCTTATTGCATCTTTTAAATTAATTCTCTTTTAAATAAAATTAATTGAATCTAATGGACACATCCTTATCAAAAATCATTTGAAAATATGAAATAATCTTTGCTTCACCCACCCACCTTTCATCCACCTTCTAATGATCATCCTATGATCTTATATACTTCTTACACACATGTATCAGTTTGGGAAATGCTTACCCAACGAGATGATACTAACATAGAGTATGCCATATATTATATCAATATAGGCCTCATGGACTATAAAAAATATTATACAAAATTAGAACATGATTGCCTCACCATATATTTCTCAATTGAAAAGCTCTGACATTATATGTTTTATCAAAAAAGTTATGCTATCTACCATTCTAATCCAATCCATCACTTCTTATCCAAATCCTTTATTCTTGGAGATAGAATTGGTAAGTGAATGGTCCTCATGGAATTTTATCTCCAAACTATTACACAAAAATATGTCAAAACATAAATGATTATTGATCAACTTGAAATCACTCCTATACCAGTTATCAACCACCTTCATGATAGTTTTCTTGATGACAATATCCTTTATATTGAAGGTCTTAATCAAGCCATATCTATAAAATATCACTTCCATAATTTCATTACTAATCTTAAAACAAGTATTCTATAAGAGTCCTCTACCCTTCCTTATACTACTAAAACTAAATTAGTCATCGAAAAACTTCTTGAAATTAATGTCAAGTTACATGAAGATACTTAGACCCTTTATTTTGATGGTGCCAAATGCCTTCGAGAAGTTGGGATAGGTTGTATCGTCACTAGTCCTCATAGTAAAATTATCCTTTTGGCATTTCACCTTACATTTAATTTCACTAAAAACATTATAGAATATGAAGCCTTAATCCTAGGCATGAGAACAACATTTGATTTAGACATTACATATGTTTATGCTTTGGGTGAATCTCAACTCATTTGCCATCATATTAATGGTGATTATCAATGCAAAAGTGAAAATATCATTTCTTATCATAAAATAACCACTACCCTTACCAAATACTTCACTTATTTTACCATTGAGACCACCCTACAAGATCAAAATTCTATTGTTGATTCCCATGCTTCTTCTACATCTTTATTTCATCTATACAAATATATTACTGATTTAACCTTTATTATTAAAATAATAAATTCACCATATTTCATTTAGCCATAAGATTCACTTATTTACCAAATTGATTTTGTTACTATTTGGTAGAACCCATGGTACAAAGGCATTATTCAATTTATTGAAGACCAAACCTATCCTCAAAACACTAATTCCTATAAAAAGCCTTGCATTCACAAACAAGCTTTCAAATGTGTTTTTTGATATAATGTACTTTATTATCACAATGATAAATGTACCTAGATTATCTATTTTAATAAAGAAGAGGTCACTCCTCTCCTTGAAAAAGCACATAGGGGAATTTTTGGTGGCCACTATAGTGGACATGTTATAACCTATAAATGATTATTTATGGATTATTTTTGGCCCACTCTTGAAAAGTAAGCCATAAAATCACTAAAAAGTGTAGTCATTATTAACTTAATGATTATATAATACATTTACCTTGATCTAAGATTCTAACTTTGGAGTCTCCCTATCCATTCTCAATGTGGGGATTAGATCTCATAGGAAAATTACCTAGATCATATGATGGACATGACTTTATCATCACATATACAAATTTTTTCACCAAATGAGTCAAATCCATGCCCCTTATCAATGTCACTAGAACCACCATTAATAAATTCATTCTCAACCAAATAATTTGTCACTTTATCATTCCCCATACTATCATTTCAAATAATGGTGGCAATTTCAAAAATAAAGACATCAAATAACTCTATGTTAAATACAAAATCAATCACAAATTTTCCACACCATACCATCTAGAATGTAATGGCTAATATGAGGCCATCAAAAAAATCTGTAATAAAATTATCCAAAAAATAATCCATGACACTCACATGGATTGGTATCTTCATCTATATCCTACTCTTTGGGCCTATTGCACTAGAATATGCATTACCACGTGGGCAACAACATTTTCTCTAGTCTAAAGTTTTGAATTAGTCATCCCATTAGAAGTTGAACTTATCTCTCTTTTTATATCTCTTAATGGTTTCATACCTGATGAATAATTGCATTAATCTCACCTTCACACTCTTGACCTTATTGATTAAAACCATATTTTTACTCTACAACACAATTACTAATACAAGGATCATATTGCCAAAGAACATAACAAAAGGGTTAATGTACAATTTTAATATTATTGATCTTTTCCATACACTATATTACACTCATGACAAAGAAGTTAAATATTCTAAAAAATGGTGGGGTCCCTAGTAAAACACATCTTTGGTCCAATCACCTATCATCTTAAAACTAATGAAGACCATATTTTTAAAGATCCTACAAGTACATAATTCTTATAGAATTATTTTGCCTATATCTTTCCCTTATTATCATGATTTATGTATTTTATCTTTGTAACACTTTTTTTAGTATATTTACATGAGTCTCACCTTCTACAATAGTTCTTCTTTTCCTAAACCTTAGTCCTTCCATTTGGTCCTTTGGTTTTCCCTTTTTTCTCATGAGTTGTATTGTAAAACTATGGATAGGACCTGGTCTCCCTCATGATTTCCTTTTAATTTCCTTAGTTTCCAATGATTTTTTCACCTTTTGGGTTATTATTTTATGATTTATAGTATAATAACATGGTTAGGACTTGGGCTTACTCATAAAAAAGCATCTTTCTCATTTATTTTTTTCACATTTGTTACACACCCTCTTGGGTTTCTATTATATGAGTTGTAGTGTATGACCATGGATAGGACTATACCTTCCTCATAAAATGACCATCCTTAATTCAATGTTTCTTTTCTAGAATTTTTTTAGTAATGGTTACAAGAGTTTTGTTCTTTATTCTTAGCTTTAACTTTTGATTATTTTGTAGATGAAATTTGCACAACAATATGGTGTTATCATGTTTTTATACACTTCCCTCATTTTTATGATAAGGAATCACACTTTTACTATCATTATATCCTTTTTATTTTTCACTCTCTGTCACATTTTTTATGATTTGAATTAATTGAAATTATTTCTTGTGTCATTCCTCTTGATTTCCTTTCCTTTCACTTCACATTGGATAAACCAAGGTCAAAGTCAAGATAGCACTTTTATTTCACTTAAATTAACAAGACTCTTAGATACCATGCTCTTTAAGTTCTCTTTCTTATCAACCAAGTCCAAAGTCTTCAAATAATAGTCATGTTTAGCACCCATGTTTGGTTTTTCACATTCTTATGGATGAAATATAGAAAAAGCCTTAAAAAAGCTAAAATATAAATCATTTGAAATGAAAGGAAATGATACAAAAATAAAATATACAAAGCTAAAAGTAAAAATCCCACCAAAATAGATGATTAATATCAAATATCCTATCTCTAATCAAATATAAAACTCCATAGTTGGATTCATGATAGAGCCTAGGTTCATTGGGGTGTAGTAGGCCAGTAGATTGGAAAAGGAAAATTCAAACAAACTATATAGTCCTAATTAATTTCTCATGTAAGTACCCAATATCTGTAGTAGATCTATGGATTTGTAAGGAGTAATAAGGATTGGGGAACACATTGTGAGAAGGTAGGTCCATTTTACTTTCATGCATCTAGTCTTCAGGGGATTATCTACATACTTCATTTATTAACCTAAGATTTGTGTGGCTAGGAAAAGTTCTTTAGAGTACTTATTGTCTAAGTTCCTCTTGTTTTCACAAACTTAACTAGAGTGTCTTAACTTTGATAAAGAGTTTTTATACCTCGGTCTTTCCTTCATTTTCTGATCCACACGTTTCATTTCCCCCATTGACAAGGAACTATGATTCTAAATCTATTTTCCCACTTCTTTTATTTCCTCTTCTATTTTCACACTTCTTTTATTTACTCTTATTCACATCTTCTTAACATCTTAGAACTATTTTGTTTCAATTTTATCTATCTTTAGAAAAAATAATATGCTTGAGTGAATATGGATTACATTATTTATACCATGGTTTTACATTTCTAGAGTTGTTTGGATTTATTTATACCATTTTAACATTTTTATTG
>JARHVA010003304.1:75000-135000 GCA_037957365.1 Torreya grandis
GATATATCACTCCCATAAATAATATTAGATAAACCTCCAATTGTGGGTATCCCTTAGTGAGGTTAAACCTCTGAGGAAAGCCTACTTCCTCTTGGTAAATCACCTAATCCAATAATTCTACTTGGAAAAGGGAGAGAGAGAGGGTATAAGATGACTAATAACAATAAATGGGTGATAAAACACATTTATTGACACTCAAATAATCTTGAAATAAACACTAATTTAGCATAAGATAATCCTTTCTCAAACAACCTACAATCAAGCTAATTTACATAATTATTTCTTAAACTAGGATCACTACGCAATACATGGAGAAAAGAGGAATTCCAAAACACTCACCAAGCATCCATTAATGGTGGAAAGAGATTAATTTTAAACCTATAATTAGGTTTAAAAAACCTGAAATGAGGTAAGAGACAAGGATATTGGACATGAAAGAACACTTCTTCACAAATCCATCATGCACAAGATTTCTAAACACAAGTTAGAGGCAAGAGAGAGGTAAAAAATGATCTTTATTTATTCAAAATGTATTTCATACAAATTTTGATAGGGTTTTGACTTGTAAAATGAGAATATCTTTTGAAAATGGGGAAGAAATTAGAGATATAGGAGAAAAGTGTGTGAGAGAGAGAGAGAGAGAAGATGCAAGAAAACAAAATTCAATAAACAAGACACAACCACCTTCCATAGAGTCTCAACCACCTTTGGATTAACTAGAGATAATCCTTCCACAAAAAACTAACCCTTATTAGCCTAATATCCTTCAAACCCTCTCATTGGCTTATAATCATACTATAAGACAAATGTTTGAGGATGATGATTTCATGATCCACTCAAAAGGGAAAATTCTCCAAAGACTTTGAAAAATAATTGAATGCTCTAATTGCCTTCTCAGCATCCAAACTTCTCTTCTTGGACATCTATGCCCCCCTCCACTTGCTCTTCTAGAAGATGATGGTAAAATAATTAGTTGACTAAATATTTAGTGCTTAACTAACCATGGAGGTTATCTCTTGGAGTTTGATTTTTGATATTTATTTCTATTTTAAACTTGAATTTGTAGATCTAACCTACAATAAACTCCATGAATCCTCCAACTCTCATAGACCCTATTGATGGAAGTCATAAGCATGAGCCACCTTTAGCCAATTACCTTGAAATCTACTCATAAGGCCATTTGGTACCCTGAGGACCACTTTTAGACCTTTATAATACCTCCTAACATCTCTATCATGCATATGAGGAAGAAAAGGAACTATTAGACAACATTTAATACCTATAAAAATGGTAGAAATCACCATTAAACCTGTAACAATACACAAAATGCCCTTTAGCTCAACAAGGCACCATAGAACCCATTTTCAATATTTACAAGTGACATATAATGATTTTTGGGTCTCATTAGACCTCTTTCATGGATTTATGCCATTTTTTCTTTGAATACCTATAAAAGTAAGCATTTTTAGCCATTTTGGGCCTCCTAAGAACCCAATAATTATATATTATTCTACAAAATAGGTTTTTTAGGATATATATGTAGTATATACACATTTAAAATGGTTTTTAAGAAATTGTAGGCCATTTTGTGGACCTATGAGTCCAAAAACCCAAAACTGGTCAAACAACTCTTTTGCAAGCTCAAACAAGCTCACCTTCAATATGATTTTTCATAAAATGTGAACCTATATTCCATAACTTATTATAGTTAATATTTATTCAATATAACCCTTCAACACCCCTAAAAATATTAGGCTCCCATGCAGATGGTATGAAAATATAAATACATAAAGACAATTGCATACAGGGTTTATAAGCATTCTAGACATGCTTATGAACTTAGATATTGTTCATAAAAATAAGGACCTTAAAGAATATAAATACAAAATTAATTAAAATATATATGGGTACTAAAAACATACTAGAATATTATGTCCCAACTCTTCATGGAATGAATGATATGAGCATTTGAAAAAAAGCTAAAACTAGGTGTTTTAGGCCTAAAAAGATTGAATTTACCCAAAGGAAAAATTTGAATCTCCCATTGATATTATTTTATTTAAATAATATTAATGACACCTAAAAAATCTCATAAAACCTTTTAAAATTATCAAAAACCAACTTGGTTCTTTCTGCTTTTGAGACTGCCTATGGGGTTTTAAGCTTACTTGTGGGTTTACATGAGGTTTGGAGTATGAAAACTCTTTAAATGTGTTTATGGGTCTTAAAAACATATTAAAATTATTTTAAAATACTTAAATAATATTTTAGCCCTTAACCACACCTTAAAACTCTAAAAAGTATGCCTGCACCAATAATGACCATTATGAGACATAGAGGGGACTGTGTATAAATAGAGGGAAATTACGCTTATAATATAACACTCATTATTATGGATAGGTATATTAGGTAATTATTACCAATATAATCATTTTTAAAGTCCTTTTTATGTGTATTTTTTCCTATATACCCCTTTTACCAAAATTTACCTTGAGTTGTTTGAATGCTTTCTCCATGCCTAAACTTGTCTTTCTTCAAAAGTTTGCTTCAAAAACCTAAATTTTATCAATTATATAGGAAAAAATAGGTTTAAAAAATCATATTATTTGGTTTTAATAATCTCCAAGGCTTAAAATTCTCATTATTACCTAAAATTGAGAAAACTTCAACTCACCTCTAATGTTTGCCTTCTTGACTACAAGAGTATTGTGTAATAACAAGTAATTTAAATAATTATATTATCCTTATTATGGATTTGGATGATTTTATTGGTGATTTATACCATTCATACCAAATTTCATGCTTTTCTTTACCCTGTAGATGCTCCAAAATGGCTAATTTCTCTAAGGTAAGCTCCAACATTGATCGTGATTAGACAAAGGGTTGACTGTACTAAAATAGTGAATATTTAACATTGTCAAAAAACCTAAAAAATATGTTTAATAGGTATATTAGGTCATAATGAGACTCTCCACCAAATTTTGTGATTAGATCATGAAAATTTTGGCCTATAGACCTATTTTAGCACAAAATAGTGACATATGCCTGATTGGTCATGTTTCACAATTGAGATTTCTTCCTCCTTGCCTTGATTTGTTCCTTATAATGATAATTTTCCTTTGAAATTATCATTTAACTTCTATTTTAATTATTTCACTCTTCATTTCTCAACATGCACCCTCATGCAACTCATGTATGACTTAAGCTCCCTCAAAAACCTCATTTTGACTATAGATTATATTGTTTAAAGGTATATATCATCATTATATACCCCATCACATCTCTAAAAATTCTCATTAAACCTTAATACCATGAGATTCCACCATAGAACACCTTTATTGAACTACATTTTTGCCTTTTGGAGACATTCTTGCTCCTATTTACCATCTGCAAACATGAACATAGTCCTCTTATAGGTGAAAACCAATCCCCTCATTCGTTTTTAGTATAATCATGATTCCCACTTTGGTTACACATTGGGATATCCACTCTCTCTAGAATCTCCTTCCTCATGCATCACTCAAACTCATTTGGAATGATTGTCTAAGCCCTATAAGAAGATGGATGTAGGTGTAAATTGAGATGGAAACATTGTAGTTTGTATTTGAAGGTCTTCTACAAGAATGCTTAGACCTCAATATGAATCATGGTATTACTTCAAATTTCATACTATCTTATAACATGGACTGTGTTCCATGATCACTATGTTTTGGAATGCTAATGAAAACCCTTTAAGTGCCTAAAATACACCTGGACCTTTGCTTGCTAACTGACCATAGTGAGCCATGATTGGATTTAAACACTGGTAAAGGACATTGAATTTCTTTCCAGCTCTTAACTTGAATTCTTCACACTACCTAGTCTTTCCTTGTGGTCAACTATGACTATGTGTTATCCTTATAAAAGAGACATGATTGTAGGTGAAAACCTATATATTTCTATCTTGTATTGGTGTTATATGTCTTTATTTAAATCCTTAAATTCACTCCTAAATCACTTGGACTTGTTCACACCACATCTATGCCATGCCATCCTCTAAACCATCATTTTCTACCTCACAATCATGGTATAATTGGCTATAGACGTTTATCTTAGACCAAAAGGTGCTCTTTGGGTAAAAATATTAGTCAAACCCTATATTTTAACTCCCATGGATGTCCTTGGAGATATTTTTATCTTTTTCACTTGGATGAGAGAACTTGACATGAATATATACTATTTATTACTTTCCTTGGCTATAAGGTCACATAGAGTTCAAAGTAAGTAGAGACACTACCAATTTTTAGCATAATAAAGTTAAGAATGGAGGTCTACAAAGAACATGTTCCTCTAGTCATACACCCACTCATTTGTTCAAGGTTCTACCATTATATGAATGGTACAACATAGGACCATCAAAAATCACATAATATCCATGCCACACCATCATTTTGTAACACCAAAACTAGCTAGGGACCTATTTTGTTATTTTCATGGAACCTATCTCTAAAGTTCAACTCTCTTCTTTTGAAGTGACTTTGTAATCTACCTATTAATTTAATGCCTTAAACATGATTCTCGTGACTATTCTCAACTCTTAAACCTTCATAAAAGCTTTTTATCCATAGTCTTGCCTCTATTGATCATTTTTAAAACTTGAACACAATCCTTCATGATGAAAACCAATTCTCTTCATTAGTTTTCTTTAGAGCCTTAACATTAACGAAGCTCCAACTAGTTTTACTCTTGTTCCTAGGATTAAGATCCTACTTCACTAAATAATTGTTATTTGTATCTTAAAGGAAATTTTTGATAACATTTAGATTATTTATGAAAGACTCATTTCCAATCTCATTCCCTAAATTTCTTCTTTTACCTTCACTAGCTTGTTATTAGGCTACCCTCCTTAGGTCTTAAACACCAAATGATGGTATAGATCTCAAGGTATCATCCTTCTATGGTAGATGCTCCTATAAGGTCAATTTACATCTAATCTACCCCTTATATGTGCCCAAACACACTTCACCCTTCCATTCCACATACAAGTCTCATAATGGTCTCTTAAGGCTTGTAAACCTTTTTTCTTATTTTTTTGCCTTCTATGGAAAAATTAAATTGAATAAAGAGATTTTTAAACTAGTTAGAAGTACCATATATTGATTTTTACCTTTATGTCAATTTTTAGGGTCAAACTTTCTCTAGACCCACTTTTTCTCACTAGGTCTTCTCAATTAAGTTTCTTTATAGGATTTTACAATGTAGTCCTATATATACCATAAAAATAAGACCATATAGGTCTATAATATATTTAATCACTTAGGGAACCTTGAAAACTATCAGGCTATAAAATTTTGGAAAATTTGGAGGGTTAAAACTCTTGGAATTAACAAAACCTTAGTTTGGAGCTTCTCTTCTCTTGTACAAGCCTAAGAGCATAATAAATTATATATCTAGAGTTTTATAATGTTTCAAAAGGCAAAATAACCTTAGAAAGGTCTATTTAAACATCCCACACCTTCTCAAAACACTCAAATAACACTTTACCTCTATTGTTTCATTTTTCTAGAAGGTTCATGGGTTTCCTTACATGCATAGATAGTTTATAGTGTCTGTTGGCTTGAATTTTAGGGTTAGATTTATGGTTTTTTCAAGAAATAAGTGTCACCAATTGAATTTTAACATTCCTTATTCCTTTTCATAACTCAAAACACATATATCATTCATTGGTTGTCTCTTTGGCACTCCTTTCACTCCTTAGTTCTTGATTGGTTGTTCTTGATCCATGACTATAAGTAGGAGTAAGAGCGAGTTGTGTTGATTGTAACATGTTATTAAGAGTTTACTTTATGATTAATGATTATTATAAACCCCATTTCTCCCATAAGACACTTCCTTGAATTTTAAGGCTTTGTAGACCATCCTCACACTATTAATGCCAATCTGAAAGAGAAGATTGTGTATGACAACACTGTAGATGAAGATTATGAGGTGACTTTGAATTTGAAAAAATGATTTCATGACCTTATCCATGTTTTAAATTAGCTTATTCAATCATTTTTTCTTGATATATTCTCTTATATTGGATATGAAAGCTTCTTTATAAATAATTAGTCCCTAACTAGCATCCTTGTTTATAGATAAGTCTTTAGCCTCATGTGGCAATAGGTTACCTTTAGGGATGAATTAATTGATTCAATATGTTCTTAGAATCCTCTTTGTCATTTTTATAATATCATATTTTCTCCTTGTTTTTTATTCTATACAATAGTCTCCACGACCTTAAAGAGTCTTTGAAACATGTCAAGGTCAAAACATACTAGGTGGTGGCTTGCGAATAGGCATATAGGTTGCTCTTAGGCACTGTAAGTCTCCATTAGATATCTCTCTTGATGGTATTTGTGGGTTAATACAAAACATTGTATTTATTATTTTATTTCTTGTCATTATAATATCTTAAAACTTGTTTTGAAGGTCTTTCAACCCTACAAACCCTCCTCCATAGCCCACTAGTATCTTGTTGATTGTATAGTGTTTATTAGCTATTATAGGTGAGTGTTTGGAGGCATTAAATACTATGTAGATTATTAGAAGCCATAAATTGTCCCTTTATGGGACTTATTATTTTATTTAAGTTTACTTAACCTTATACATCTCTTTGGAATTCAAACCCTCATCACTATAGGTAGTGGTTTAAAGAGTAGGCATGTAGGTGATGTTCATGATGAATGATTCACATTGAATTTGATTTCTATTTTGAATGAAACATTATAATATTTAAAATTATTTTATAATTATTTTTTATTAATAATTCACACCATTATATTTCACTCAGTCACTATTTGTTCATCCCCTTAATTGTTTTGGAAATTGGTCTAAGCCTAGAAGAGGGCTATAGGTGAGTTTTATTAAGGCCCATATGCGACGATTGAAGGTTGAAATAATTATATCATAGGTTTTTTAAACATACTTCATGTATAATAATAAATTTAAATGATTCCACTCTCATTAATCACTTTCTTGAATTTAACTTGGCATTATCCCTTTGAAACATCTAATGACTATGCTATAATAATGCCCTGTATGGATTTTGACAAGACTGAGGCTCTAGAGAGCTTAGTGAAAGGTGGCAATGGATTTATAATACTCTCTCTTCTATTATTACTCCTTATAATATTCAAAAAAACATATGGAGGTCATCTTTGCTATAGAGTTTCTTTAGCCTACTCATTGTCTTGACATCTAGACCACTTGGTTGTAGGTTTCTTTGAGACTAATTGTAGATTACTATTGGATGGAAAAACAATTATTTTGTTATTTTTCCATGTGGTAATAATCTCTTAAATATAGTAATACTATGGTTAATATTATCCAAACTTAATTACCACTAGAACCTTACCAAATACTTCCACATACACCTTGATCTTTACTATATATGAGTGTTGACTATGTGTTCTATGTTTCCCCTTATGAAAGAGGTTCCTGTAGGTGTTGATGGGGTCAAAACCTTTAATTTAAAAATTTTATGATGATATTTTTACCTAAAATCATCTTCTCAACTCAATAATACCACTCAATCATGAATTTATACCTCCATACTATAACTTTGGGTTGTCAAGACACTTGAAAGCTCAAAACCTTTATAAATCACTAAATGAACACAATGAACAAAAGTGTAACATTGAATTCTTATAGCATGAAAAATAATTGGCTAAATATCTCACTTATTTTTTCAAAGTGTCATCCTAAGATAAGGATATAAGGTATGATCATTTGGATTGATCAAAACTATATGTAACATTGTTATGTATTGACACTAAAAGTGCTCAGGGATCTATTTTAGAGATTTTAGGGAACTTGTCCCTAAAACACAAATCATTCACTTGATGTGAATTATCATGTATATTTTTTGGTTAAATTCTCCAAACATGACTCTAAAGGTATTTCCCACTCTATAGGACCTTAATAAGGTATCAAATAATGTCATTAATCTCCATATAACACTTTCATATCTTTGTGGGGCCACCTGTAGGTGTGCATTCCTATATGAAATCAATTAATATGAGAAATTTGATATTATATATAATATGAAAAATATTAAATTAGGTATATACCATTGAAATACCTTTAAATAGACTCTTTTAACCATGGAGAACCTCAATCAACTCAAATGCTCCCTTTCAATGTGACCATCTCTTCAGGAAAGTTATAGATGTACATTCATTTCTATGGTATTATATATTTTTATCTTGATTTATCATGTTACAATAGTGTGTTCAACCATCTTTTAAATATTCATAACACTTCCATGAACATGTTTAGGACCCCACATGCCATGACTACAAGTGAAATCAAGCAACAAGTTGATCATGTATCACATTTTGACTACAACCTTTAGGATATTATCTTCTTGATACTAATATTTGGGATGAGAGGTTATTTACATGAAATATTAGAGGTGAAAACATCATATCACCTTTATTTTTCAACCACTATAGGAAAGGAAAACATCTACAGTTGATATGCTTGATTGTAACTCCATTAGAGCTTTAACTAGCAGTGTGCTTATTTATCCTAAAAAGGATTAAATGAGATATAAAGGATTTATAAGAAATATCACCTATGTAATTTGATGTGTTATAAAGAGGAGGAGGTACATTATCCCTCTGACCTAGGTTATTCTCTAAAATTGATCAAATGGCCATTTCATAAGGATAACAAGGAAAATAGGTTTAATGTCATAAGTAATTTCTTGGAAGGATTTATATGATGAAAAAAATTGGAATAGGTCAAATTTTACCTTGAAACAACACCCCTAAAACCATTCTTCCTCATTTATTTTATTAGTGAAGAAAAAAAAGAAAACTTGGACCCTATATGGATGAGTAGGCCAACTAGACACCCCTAACTACTAGTGATTGGTCATAAATATGGGAAGATGAACCAAAAAAAAAATTATATAAAGTATAAGGAAATTAGGGTCTCTATCACTAACCAAAATATTCTATCCCAAATCTTTTCTCTTGATTATACCAAGTGAAAACTTGATGCTCTTCTAGAGTTATCCAAAACTATCCAAAAGAGTTTTTCCTTAGCATGAAGAACAAGAAGCTTGCTTATGCAATAAAACACTTGGGAAATATTTTTTATGATTTAAATGACATTTAATTATATAAATATTCTAAAGTTTCTATACTTCCATTAATAACATAAAACCTATTTCATGCCTAGTTTATAGCCAATAGTTTTCCTTACCTTTGTTGGTTCTTATGATAGAATCTAATTTTAGAGGCCTATTATGGGATTATATGGATACCATGAATTAATAAATATTATATTTGAGCACATAAATCTATTAAAATATCCAAAAACATGTTTTGATAAAGCTCCAAATGGCTCCAAAATGCATCCTTTTTCTCCCAAACTCCTCTCGTCCACTCTAAATGACTTAAAATGGCCTTAAACCTGTCTAAAAGGGTAAAACAAACCATAAGGAGGTGGGATTAAATCAAAACCATTTTAAAATCCTCAAAAAGGTTCCTTTTCACTTGAAATTTCTATTTTGAGGACCCTCAAGTCATCTAATGCACTTTTTGGGGTCTTTTGGGCATAATAGCTTCTCTAGGCCTTCCTTTTGACTTATTATAATATTTGAGACTTTTTAAAAACCTAATTAATGCCTTGGATGCATAAAAACCATGGAAACCTATTAGATCATTCACTTGAAAATATAGACCTATTTTTAGGCCTTTTCCTCAAAATTACCAAATTCACCTTAAAGCTTGATTGAGGTTTTTTAAAAGATTTCAAATGACATGTGGTAGGGTCATGAGTTTTTTCCTCTTGATCCACCATTGGATCACCCACTTATCAATAAATCTACTCAACTTCTCTCACCACACCAATACTTCCTAGGATATTGCACTTCATCATCAAGCTAAGACCAAAAAGGGACTACTCATGGGGGTAAAAGGTTACTGAATGGTTTTAAAAAATGGCTTAATCCATCTAGGAAAACTTTTCATATGTAAGACAATTATGGCCAACATTTTTGGAAACCTCCTGGGATTGAATGCCTACTATGTAGTATATTAATTTCCTTGTTGATCCATAAATAATGATTAGCCCCTACTAATCAATATTATTTATTCAAAATAGATTTTTATAAATAAGTAATTTTTATAAAATAAATTAAAATCAAAGGAATTGAATTTTAATTTGAATGTAAAATTAATGAGTGGTTTGTAAACTAATATTATTTTATTATTCACATAACACATTGAATTAATATTTGTATCCTCTACAAATAGTCTCTTAATTAAATTTTATTAATTTGTTCCTAGATATCAATAAATAATTAAAAATTGATATACCAATGGAATATTAAAAAACTAAAATAAAAAGAGACCAGAGATTGTTTACAGGGTTCAAAAAATTGGCTACATCTACAAGATTACTAAATAACAATATGATCCATTAAAAATCAATTTTCAAGTAATAATACAACTAAAAACAATGATAAATATACACTGTCACCTAAAATAGAATTAAAAATTAGATATTGAAGACTCTAAACTTGATCAACAAATGTCTCCCTCTTTATTTAAAGCAAGTGATTTCTTATCCAAATGGGCGAACAAAACTTATATATTATTTGTATAGGATTTCAATAATTTGTAATAGGCAAAAAATTGCCCCAATTGGGTTATTACAAAATTATGCCTCTATACCAAAAATACATAGCTTCTACCTCTATATAAAAAATATATAGCTTCTACCTTTGTAAAAAAAATATATAGATTTTATCTCTGTACAATATTTTCGTATGTTCTCTATCTTTGGATAAATAAATCCTTTCCAATATAAAATGAAATAAAGTTGTTAATATCTAATGTTTTCTAACAACCTTCATTTTCTTGAAGTATTATTAAACTCTGGATAGCTTTCATGAAAACAAGAAGGAATAAAATCACATAATTTATGGGATGTTAAAACTCCATGCTTTATTTAATAAAGCACTTCCTATAGTTAATAATCATAATTATTCAATGCCATAAAATAATAATCAAGATTTGCATTTTCTTGGTAAATAAGTATTACAATGCAAAAAAACTTCCATCAACCATATGATTCTTTACAAGTGGTTACCACATGAAAATAAAACGTGGATAAGGAGTTTAATGCCATATTTCTTGTTTAATATTTCACACCATAAAATAATAATTTCAACTCCTATTAAATAAATATTACCATGTATAACAACATCAAGGATAATATTTTAAATATTCCCCATGACTTTCCATGAAATAAGGAATAAAGTGGGTAAATAAAATTTGTTGGATTTAATAAAACTCTTCCATGCCCATATGTAATGTGGTAAAAGGAGTAAATAATTTAAATCAAAAAATTATCCACCTAACTCTAATTAACTTTCCCAATAACACCACTTCCCACCAACTTCCAACCAAGTGGGTAAGATAAAGCATGCATGTTAATGATTTAAAAGATTTATTCTAGACACATGTTTTTTATAAAAATATATTTGATGCAAATCATCACGTTAGGACAAGATAAAGTGGGGATAAAATAAAATTTTATATTTAATTTAAATTTATCCAATAGTTTAATAAAACCATAAAATTGGACAATTAAATGAAATACAGATTTAATATCCCATGGTATTTTATAAAAAAAAACCCATTAATTTTAGGATATTAGGATTATTTTTGAAATTGGGAAAAATAGAGGAATTAAAAAATCATAATTAAAAAAAATTCTATGGATCAAACATCCCCAATAAGACCCTTTTGGTCCCCAAAAGTTCAAGTCACCCACTTAATTTGTAAATGGTTCACTCTGTAAAACATCACTACAAAATATCATGGTAATGATTCAAAATCAAATTGAATCCCTGAAATGCCAGTGAAATAAATATCTACCCAATACAAAATTATAGATAGAAGTAAATTGTGTGCTCAAATGTCACATCTTCAAAATGGTAATCACTGAAAAATGATCACCAAGTGCAACTGCATCTCCCAAATGTCAAATGTACCAATCATTACAAAATGATCACCAAGTGCAACTATAAACAAATTTGTTAGTGTAATGAATATACATGACAATTGTAACCATATTTGACAGTTACAAACAAATACCCACAATGAATGAGGGACTTATAAACATTCAAATATCATGGATACAAAAAGTTTATATAAATATTATAACTATAAATGATGCCTAAAAAGGGTCTTATAAGCCTATATTTGCAAAATGTAAACAGACAACACATATACTGAAATGTAATTTTTCTCAAAATAGGCATACTAATCATGCCCCATAAAATCCACATATATTACTATCAAGATTTAAAAATGAAGTTTTTACAAAAACCCAAATGTGAGAAAAATATTCCAAGTATGATAAACCTATCCCTTGGAATTTCTCTATAGGTTACTCTAATAAACCAAATTCCAAAGCTTAAATCATTTCAAATTATCTCCAAGTTTCAAACATGAGTTAATTCATTTTTCAATGCATCAAGAACTCAAAAAATTATCAGGAGATGAAAAAGCTTAAGAAAACCACAAATATGAGAAAATAATCTAAGTATGATAAACCTGTCACTTAGATTTCCTCACAACTAATAGCTCCAAAAATTATGTTCAAAACCAAATTATACTCCTTTAAATGGAATCCCAAAAACTAATTTGAACATATGCATGCTAATTAATACCATAGCTCTGCAAAATTACCACTAGAAAAGAAATGATCATTACCATCCAAATCAAAAATGAATTGAGTCATTTGTGGATAATCAGTAGATAAGTGGTCTTCCTCTTATTTTGTTTTCAAAATTGGTGGGTTTGAAACAACTTCTTTTTTTCTTATGGATACATCATTTTTTATGGATGTCTTCCTGAAATACTTAAGACATAGTTGTTGATGCAATACCTAGCATTTATCATTTTGGTGACCACACATACTAAAATGAGTACAATAATTATTACCAATTTTTTTCTACTTAAAAAACATAGATTCTTACTAACTAGTTTTCTTTTCCAACATAAAGCACCATAGTGATTATCTAACCATTAAAAATTGCATGGATATTTAGACCAAAAGTCCTATGATAATAAATCCTTATTTTCATAACTGAAATATATGTTGGAATATTTACCATGTTTAGGATATATTGATGGTTTAAGTTACCAAAATTTCTCAAATCTATGTCCACTCTTGTGACAATGAGTGAAAAAGTTCCTCTTATCCTTCTCGTTAGGGTAAATTTTAGTGGTTAATATTCATTAATTCACAAATATTCCATTTTGAGGAATTTGAATTTGGTGATTGTTTACGGTACAGCATATGACCCTTTCAGCTAAAGTTTTGGGATGTCATTTTCTTAGGGGTCAAATTACCAATAATTTATAATAATTATGGGTTTATCGATGTAATTCACCATCTATATATGTTACATATGTTTTTAGAGGTCACAAAATTAAAACTTAAGTATATTTCTTTATTGGATTATGAATATCTTGATACTTGAAGCTGTACTCCACCACTTGATTTATTTTAGCAACTTGACCTTGACCAACATTATGTCATGTGATGTAAACCATATGTCTAACAATATTATGTCATATGTGGTAACCAGGTTCTTGATCATAATGTGCAAAATGATGGTAACCTAATGCCTGGTGGTAATGTGATGTGTGATGGTAAATTACCATGTGATGGTAACGTATTACATTATGGCAATCTAACAATTGGTAGTGATTTACTACATTATGGAAACTAGTCACCTAATAGCCATGTGCCATGAAATATAAATGTGGTATCTGAAAATAGTGTGTTGTGTAGTCATAGATTAAATCCCCATAGCATTATGCCACATGATGGTAGCTTTTTGCTTGATATCACTATGTTGCATGACCATATCTTGACACCAAATAATGGATGGGAAGCTAGTAGGAATAAACTACATGAAAACAAAGCTCTAACATCAAGAGGTAATAGCAAGGGTAAAATAAAACAATAAACACCAAAAAAATCCAACATCACATCTTATTTCAAAAATCTAGGAAAGAGGACTTCATAGATAGTAGGCACATCAAATACAGGTAACTCTCAATCTTTTTTTTTAAATATTAGTTAAATTTTTTCACTGTTAATTTTTTTCACTATAGAATAATTTCAATGTAGAAATTGACATGGATATTGATATAATTTCATTATAAATAATTAATCCCAATACCTTCCCACCACCTAATAATTTTATTGATGAAATTCCATCCCTTGAAGACACACCTCTGGGCACTTAATTAGAACACACTCCTCTAGGTACTTCACAAGAGAAAAAATGTTCTTTTCAAACACAAAATTTTGTTAAAAATTCCACTCAATAAAGTTGATGGAGGAAGATAAGTACATGTATAATAGGAAGGTCTTTTTAAGTTGTCTAGGTTGTAAAATATCTCTTTATAGAGCCTATAGACCCAAAAAATTGTAATGAACCTCCAACATAATGCAAATATACAATTTGTAGTTGGAAACTTAGAAAATAACACAAAATGAAACTTAACTTTGACACAACTAAAAAACGTTATGAGAATGTGTGTGTGTGTGTGTGTGTGTGTGTGTGTGTGTGTGTGTGTGTGTGTGTGTGTGTGTGTGTGTGTGTGTGTGTGTGTGTGTGTGTGTGTGTGTGTGTGTGTGTGTGTGTGTGTGTGTGTGTGTGTGTGTGTGTGAAGCACCCAAATGGATAGATAACAAAAACACACCCAAATGGATAGATAACAAAAACACATAGAAAAATGGAGAAGAATGCATGCATGTAAGATATGCATGTGAATATGAAAATGATCAAAAGTGACAAAAAATTCTTGTTGAGAAAGGGGGAACCATCAAAGCACAATTTGGAAAAGTTATGAAGTCCAATCTTAGGGTAAAATGTGTACAATTCTCTACTATTTTCCACATTTCAAAAAAATGAAAATCCATTTCTAATTTTATAGATTAAATTTTTTTGTTTCAACATAATGGGTTTTTGGATATTCTATAGTCATATTGGTTAGATAATAGTGCTTAAGAAATGGAAAAATGTCTAGCCATTGTTGAGAAGGAATATTTGAAATAAAGTGTTAAGAGATCATTATTTATCTCTCTATCCATCAATGAGGTAACTACAGTTAATAACACATCATGGGCTTTCATTCATGTCTATACCTTTGAAAACTATTCAAGGCAATCTCATCTTTAGCTATCTATAAAATGGTAGAAAATTACAATGTAAGAAACCTCCATAAATTTTTTGTATCTAATTTAAGAGATAGATCTAGGATGGATCATTATGCCATAGCTATGAAGCTGGTGTGTGTTGGCAGTAATGTTGCATTAGTGTTAGAAGGGCATAGAAAGGGTATTTGCGTTTGCCTACAAATATAGTTTCTCCATTTATGATTTCAATCCATTGCATGACACATAGGATTAATCTTTCTTACAAACTTGTTAGCACATTCAGTAATGTCACAAAACTGGAAGAGCTTATTCATGACTTGCATGCATACATGTCTAGTAACCCAAATGTCTTTTAGAGTTCCAAAATTTTGAAATTGGGGTGATAGATGGTAAAAAACAACTAAAAGATGTGGAAACCAGATGGATTTCCATGTATAAACATACATAATTTTTGAGGAATATCCATCTTTGATATGGTTTATGTATAAATATCATAGGAAAGTTGACAAAGCAAAAGATTTGATGTGTCATTTAATAGATTTAGAAACTTTACTCACATTATGAAATATTTTACCAATGTTGAAAGACATCAAATGTTTAATGAAACATGCCCAAGAGAGATTTATCTATATTGTTGACTTCTAATTTTGAGAAAATGTATATGTCAATGTTTAGATATATTATACATATCAAATGAAAGATCCCACATAATTATTTTTAGAACCTAGCAAATTTTGATTTATTTTCATAATTTAGAGAGTTATTTGAGATTCAATATACATGATCATCTTTGTTTCATTGTAAATATCATTCATATCCCAATACACGCATGCTCTAGAAGACTTGAAGATGTGGGAGTTGATCCTAAAGATGTACCTATGACACATTTACTATATGATATTTTTTTGTCTATAACATGAATTAAATTTAGTAACATATCACAAAATTTTACTGTTGAGATCAAATAAATTTTTCAAAGGGATGAGTCATTGGAGGGCATGGGAGCTATGATTCCCATTTTTTGGAATAATGTTAATAGTTAACAATAGATCAACACATTATTTCACAAATGCATGGGTATAATTGTTATGTATTTTTTGAAATTTGTAGATGTGAATGTATTTCAGATTAATGGTATTTCAAATAAACAATTACTAACATATTAGTAAACATAGTTTGGGATTACAATGATGGATCAATTTTAGTGTTTAAGTGACCCAATAGAAAATGGTTCCATTACTTGTCTATGGAATTTTTTTTTATCCAAGTAACATATTAAAAGAAAGTATTAGTGAATATTTTAGATTTTACAAACTTTCTCAAACAATGATTTTGGGTTATGTTGGAGATGAGTGAGTGTGTAGTGCATTATCCTTTGTGAATTCAAAATTTAGAAATAGATTGGATAAAAATCTAGAGACTTACTTGAGACTATATGTTTCATGTTATTATATGGACAAGTTTCCATATGATAGAGTAGTGGAAATATGGAGTTCTCTAGTATAAATAAAAGGCATTACTAATATATCTACCAATATAGAGGAAGATAATACCAAGACTGAATATGACACTAGCATGGTAGATGCAAATCACACTTATGATGAGCAAGTTTCTTGAGGATTGTTTCAGTTAACCAAATTTTAGTTTGATAAGTATGGTAATTAATATTTTCTAAAATATTTATTATTATTTCATCTTCAAATACATTAAATTATGTAATCTATTTACCGGATGTTACAATCATGAATCTTATTCAATATATTGGAATTAATATTTTTTTGTCCTATTAAAATTTTGTGTATTTGAAATAGTAATTTATCTTTGTAATGCATTTAATTAATTAAGTAAAAATAATTATTCTCATTAACATTGTACAGAGCATTTACTTATAGCATTCATTGATGAGAATACCAAGACTGAATATGACACTGGCATGGTAGATGCAAATCACACATATGATGAATAAGTTTATAAAGAATTATTTCTATTGCCTGAATTTTAGTTTGATAAGTATAGAAATTAATATTTTATAAAATATTTCTTATTATTTCATCTTAAAATTTTAGATACATTAAATTATGTAATCTATTTCCTAGATGTTACAATCATGAATCTTATTTAATACGTTGGATTTAATTATTTTTTGTCCTATTATGATTTTTGTGAATTTTAAATAGTAATTTAACTTTTCAATGCATATCATTAATTAATTATCAATCATAATTCTCATTATCATTGTAAAAATCATTTCCTTATAACATTCATTGATGCATACAAGTCTTATGTCTAGACCTGTAGGGTGCACCATAAGACACTAGTTCTTTTTCAATTAAAACTCCAATTATTAATATTTATTTTTATACATACATAACAATGTAATTATAATTATATTAATATTTATTGTTATACATTCATAACAATGTAATAATAGTTATTCCATAGAATATTTACTCTACAATAGGCTATGTTTCCTATAATTACTACAATATACAACTACTATAAATATACAACAAATATTTTTCCTATAGTTGGAACTTGGGGTTGCATATTTCCAAATTCAACCACAATAAATCAATGCAATGCTAAAGTGACTATAATAGTGTAATAATGCATCCCAATCTACAAATACTAGAAAAATATAACACTAGAAATGTATTCAATACTACAACTACTAGAACAATATAATTTCATAGAATATTTACTATACAATAGGCTATTTTTCAACTACTAAAACTAATACAATATTCAAATACTACATCTACTAGAAATAGTTTTCCTATAATTGGGTTTACATACTACCAAATTCTACCACAATCAATGCATTCAATGTTAAAACTACTATAACAGTTTAACAATGCAATCAATGCTACAACTACTAGAACAATATAAAACTAACAATGCATTCAATAATAAAACTACTAGGATGGTATAATTCCATAGAATATTTACCCTACAAGAGGTTATTTTTCCTACAACTACTACAATATTCAAATACTACAACTACTAAAAATATTTTTCCTATAATTGGGTTTGCATATTTCCAAATTACACCACAATCAATGCATTCAATGCTACAAGTCCTAGAATAATTTAACAATGCATTTAATGCTACAACTAATAGAACATTATATCAATGTATTGAAACTCTACGACTATTATATTTAAACTAATAGAACATTATAGCCATCCATAGAATTTTTACTCTACTTTTTCTCCATATAATATATAAACATGACCACTATATATATATATATATATATAATATTAAAATTATATAGCTAAGAGTATTTGGAACAAATGTAAAATATCATTTAATAAGAAAAGTGTTTTTCAAATAAACATGACATAAACTATTTTAAACAATAAAAACTATAATTATGAACAATATAAACTCAGATATATCATCATTTTTCTAGTTGAGACTCTCCATCCCATTTCTACTTACCATCCCCACCCATGAAAAACCTATTGTCTTGACCTGCTTGTGGAACTGGATCCTCCATTATCACTCCTTTCTTCTAAATATCCTCTACAATTGAATTCATTTATTCAAGATTCACCCTCTCCCCATTTGATGCATCTCATATTAAAAGAATTATAAGATCCACATCTATTTTGTCCTTCAATAAAAGGCTTGGATCCATATCATTATCTTTAATTATTTTCTTTAAAGTGTTGTTTTTTTTATTTAATAAAACCAACTTTTCCTTGAATGCAATCACTGAGGAGATATTTTTGTAGACATTTTTCAAATGCACATTAAGAAGATGTGCTTCTTACTTCAAATTTTCATATATTTCTTGCAAACAACAAATAACATGTCAAGAACATACAAAGGTATTATAATAATAAAAATATATGTTAGAAATAAAGAAAACTTATCATAACTTTATCCTTCTCTGCTTGTGTAATGGTAACAAGGTTGATATCTTTAGCCCATTTATTGAAATATACTTGGGATTATTTATTTAAATTTTCTAACATGTTTATCATAATATCAAAAATCCTATCATTGTAAACATTGTCCATAAAGATCAATCTATATTGAGCTTATTGGAATAAAGCATCAATATTTGAGGGTTTATTTTAAACAAGAAAAAACAAATTCATTCTTTGGGAGTGGTTATGATAATGGGCATTGATTTATTTGATAAGTTATTTTCCCCTTATCTCCCATTCTTTTAAATCATTAAACTCATTAATAACACCATTCCTCAAATTAGAAAGCAAATTTACTAAAACTAGATTGTCTAATGAAAAACTAGTAAGGGAATCCTTAGAGACATTTAAATTATTAGTGTGGGGTGGGGAAGAGGTATCTTGGGAAGAGGTAGTTTTAGGAAGAATTTTTGAAGGAATGTTATTAACTTAAATAAATTCATATGGATTGAATCCACCAACAACCATAGGTTCACTTTCAATTTCAAGAAACTCTTCTTCTAGATCAATCTGCTACAAACATGTAAGTCCCTATGCACTTGAAAGGCCGCCAACAAAGAAATTTGGGAAATCAAAAATTTGTAGTGTTCCTTGAATTTATGTAGGAAGTGAAATATTCTTTACTTTTATCTTAATATAGATGGGTGGTGGGGGTGGTGGTATACTTCCAGGTCCTCTGACTGATGTTGGGTGGACTACCAAAAAAATTTCACTCAAAAATGGTAAATTTGAAAACATAAAATTAAATCAAATTCAAATTAAATCTATTAATGTTATTACTTATCAAGGTGACTACCTCATCCATTATGATTTTCCTTGCTAAATTTATCTCTTACCCTCTTGGCATCCTTGTGGGAGTTGAATCTTTCCATCTCATTATGCTTTCGCGAGAGACATTGGTGGTTTCACTTGTGGCTAAAAAATGAGTAATTTATCCAGTTAATTAACTTGAAAATTCTAACAAACTTCAAATCAAAAAGAAAGTTGTAATGGAAAACATTGATTGTGTTATGTGGAATAATTCTCAATGGCAACATTTCAAGAGTCAAATGCAAAAAAAAACCCAATATGAATATTAGTTTTTCCATTGAACAAAATAAGTAAAAGAAATTATAGGAAATTTGTGGGAACCTAGAAGTGGAGACAAAATGGAATCAGTTCTTGGGCATTTCATAATTTGAAATGAATTTAATAAAGACTACATAGACTGTGTATTGCTTGATCCCTTTGAAACACACTGACCTTTATTTTCCACCTATTTTCTTATGTCATAAACATGCACTCTCACCTGTAATAACTAATCAGATAAAAGATGTTAAAATTCTAAATATATATAAAGAAAAAAATGAGACTTGGGAGAACTAAAATTACCTCCTATTCTTTGAGAGACAAAGTATTATCTTTCATTTTTCAATGGAGGCTAGTGGGAATTGTAGTATTCTATATTTCATATAAGGCCTCTAAGTACAAGTCCAAAATTTAGTTAGAAGATGAAATGGTGCAAGTGTCCTTTAAGAAATCAAAATTTAACTCAACCCTAATCTTGTTGGATATAACTATGCACCAATCACATACAACACTTGGGAGAGAATGAAGAATATAATAAATAGCCAATAAGGGAATGTATGATGTTCTCCCCTGCAATACAATTCTCTTTTGAAATAAATAGACAATAGATTTGAGAAATGGATTGGTGTTTTTTCAATGGGGATCCCCCTTCAATTTTAACTATCTGTAATGAAAATAGAAAAGTAAAACATGAAATTGAATTAGGATACCAAACTATTTATAATAAATGATTTTCGTATAATTAAGAAATGCTAATTTCATTAATAAATTAAACACTTAGTAATGGGGTAATGACACATTTTAGATTGACTCCAAGTAATTTTTATCGATGTCAGATAACACAACCTTGAAGCTAACAAGTCTTTCACTTTAATGTGGAAGACCTATAAAATTATGTATATCTAATGGAAAGATGCCAAAGGGTATGGTTTTATTATTAAAATAGATGTAGAAACAACTCTCACTACATTTAAAATAACAAACTAGAGATCATAGGAGGTTATTTTTTATAGACATATTATATTGAGGCATTTATACCAAGCCTCTAAGTTGGCATTGATCAATCCAATAAATAAAAGATACAAGCTACTCTAACATCTAAAAGAAATTTAGACATAATTGGTTTTTAAAAGCATAGTTATGGATCCCCCTTTATTGACTCTAAGTTTTTATGGATGTAAAATCCATTGGAAGCCAAAAAAATTTGAGCTCAAATTAGGTAAGTAATAGGTTTAGGGTTTAGGTTGGTTGAGTTGGAAGTAGGTTGTATAAGAAAAAAAATTTAAGCAGAGTGTTAAAATGAGGTTGCTTTACTTTTATTTATAATTAAGGAGGAGAATTAAAGCAACTGGTTGGCATGATCAGTGACCGATGATAGGTGGGGATGCATGTTACTATGTAGAACCATTATGACATGTGGTAGCAACATGGTAACACAAGGTAGCATGATTGCATGTGGTATCATACCCTTATGCAATATTATGGTGTTATGAAGCTACATAAGGCCATATTGCTACATGGCACCATACATATGCATAGTGTCACATGATAGTATGGTATTTTGTGACATCATGGTAGTGCATGACAACATGGTGTCATACAAAATCATGGTGTCATATGATGGAATGGTATCATGTAATAGCATGATGTCATGCAACAACATCATGTTGTGTGATAACATGGTGTTGTGAAATGGCATAGTGTCACATGATGGCATGTCTTGAATGACAACATGGTTTCATGTGATAGCATATTTTTACTCAATAGCATATTTTTGTGTGATAATAGTTTTCCATATGATAACATGTTGTCATGTGACAACATGTTTTTGATGTAGCATTATGTCACCTATTGGTGTAATGTCACCTAGTAGCATATTGACACCTGAGAGTACAATGTCACCCATTAGAATTATGATTTCTAATGGTGTAATGATTCCCAATAGCTTTAGCCACTCAATAGAATGAATTCTCATGCCAACTTAGTATCATGGAAAACAAAGGGCAAATTTTTGCCTACTCTGTGCACTCTGATTCACCAAAGGAGTAAATCTAATTTTCCTAAACAAACCTAGGGGGGATTATATCATGGCCTCTTAAAGTGAACCCTACTTCTTGGATGAGGGAACTTGTTTATCATTTCTCACCTCTGAATGATCATTAGTACCCACCTTATCTTTCACAAAAGGTAACAAATTCTTTAGCAGAGATTTTCTCTTCCAATAATAAGAAATAGAATGATTACTTAACCCAAAAAAATTAAAAGGGGAAGTATACCACATTTTTTATGTGTCATAGCCATATTGTTCAAACTAAAGAGTGCATTAGAAGATTTATAATTTACCAAATTTTTAGTGGTATGTGTTGTGTAAGAAAAAGGAGGTAGAATCTCAATACCTCTTTTTCTAGTTCTTTTACACCTCTCATCTAGTTGTGATGGTTTATTCTAAAAAATAGTGGCTTATGCACTTGGTAGTTGGAATCTTGTCTTCCTACTATAGATTTTGAACTTTCTCTAATTTATATTTGTTCACTAATATATCCCTAAACTATAAAATGAGGCCTATCCTCTACCTATATGGGATTAGTTATTCCTTGTCCATTTTTACCATGGCCTCTTCCTTAAAATCCCATTTTATTTAATAGTTTAGACCCAATACCCTTAGTGTGTTTTCCAAAAACACAAAAACAAATATCTAAAACTAAATGAGATGAATTGCTACATGATGACTTACTTATAATGTATTCATCTATCATTGTTTCTGCATCTAATGTGGATGGGGATTCCTTCATTCATTCACCATTCTACAACATTGCCAATAGATCATCCTTAGTCTGTAAATCATATTTCAAATTTTCAATATACTCTTTCATGGAGTATAATTTTGATCTTAAGAGAGAGTTATCTTCTTGAATTTGTTGATTCTATGATTCAATCTCATCAAGTTTATCTTGTTTGGACAACTTGCCCATGGTTCACCTATTCCTATATTCAACACACAACTAAACCAACTAAAATAATTATCAAATAAAAAATAGTTAACAATAGGTAAACCACACTATTAAATCCCATAATCAACTTCTCTGATACCAAACTTATCTATAAATAGTGATTAGCTCCTACTAATAAATACTACTTATTTAAAATGGATTTTTATAAATAATTAATTTTTCCAAAAAAATTAAGTTAAAGTAATTGACTTTTAATTTGACTGTAAAATTAATGACTATTTTATAAACTCATATTATTTTATTATTCAGATAACACATTCAATTAATATTTTTATCCCTTACAAATAGTATCTTAATTTAATTTCCCTAATTTATTCCTAGATATCAATAAATAATTTAAAACTGTTATACCAATGGAATATTTAAAAACCAAAATAAAAAGAGACCAAATATTATTTATGGGGTTCAGTAAATTGGATACATCCCTAGGATTTCTAAATATTAATTTGATAAATTAAAAATCAATTTACAAGTAATCATATAACTCACAATAATCATAAATGAAGCTTGTCACCTACAATAGAACTGAAAACCAGATATTGAAGACTCTGAACTTGATCAACAAATGTCTCCCTCTTTATTTGAACATATGCAAGTAATTTATTCTCTAAATGGGAAAATAAAACTTCTCTATAATTTTATAGGCTTTTAATAATTTGTAATAAGCAAAAAATTGCCTCAATTAGTCTATTACAGAATTCTACCTCTGTATCAAAAATATATAGCTTCTACCTCTATACAAAAATTATATAGCTTCTACCTCTATACATTGTTTTCATTTGTTATATATCTCTAGATAAATAAATCCTTTCTAATATAAAATTAAATAAAGTTATTAATAGCCAATGTTGGCTAACAACCTTCATTTTCCCAAAGTACTATTAATCTCTCGATAGGTTGCACGAAAACAAGAAGGAATAAAATCCCATAATTAATGTTACCTTGAAACTCCATGCTCTAATTAATAAAGTGCTTCCGATAATTAATAACCATAATTATTCAATGCCATAAAACAAGAATCAAGATTTACATTATCTTGGTAAATAAAGATTAACATACAAAACAAATCCCACCAACCATATGATTCTTTACAAGTGGGTGTCCACGTGGAAATAAAAGGTGGACAAGGAGTTTAATTTCATGTTTCTTGGTTTAATATTCCACACAATAAAATAAGAATTTTAACTCCTATTAAATCAATACTACCATGTATAAAGGCATCAATGATAATATTTTAAATATTCCCCATGACTTTCAACATAATAAAGAATAAAGTGGGCGAATGACTTTTTTTGGATTTAATAAAACTCTTCCATGACCCCATGCAATGTGGTAAAATGAATAAATAATTTAAATCAAAAAATTATCTATCTAAATCCACTTAACTCTCCCAATAACACCACTTTCCACTAATTTCCAACCAAATGGATAGGACAAAGCATGCATGTCAATGATTTAAAAGATTTATTTTGGACTCATTTTTTATAAAAACATATTCCACAAAAAACTTAACATTGGGATAAGATAAGGTGGGGATAAAATAAAATTTAGGATTTAATTTAAATTTATCCAATGGTTTAATAAAACCATGAAATATGATAATTAAATTAAATTTGGATGTAATCTCCCATGGTATTTTAAAAAAACCATTAATAATAGGATATTAGGATTATTTTTGAAATTGGTAAAAATGAAGGAATTATAATGGGAAAATAATTTAAAGCCATAATTTAAAAAAATCCTATGGATCACTTGTCTAATCCATTGGGCGTTTAGATTCATAATTCTTTACTTTCCAATTGATATGAAAATGGTACAAGACTATCCATTTCTAAAAACTTCCTCTTTAAGAAACAAATATAATAAGAAACAAAACCAACATTTTTTCCCAAGGCACTTAGGTAAGCTAAACACACAACTAAAAAGGATGTGCACAAGGCACTTAGAAGAAAACATAAAAAGCTATATAAAATATACAATATATAAAATGGCTACAAGCTCTTATAATAATAAGGCTTTAGATGAATCCCATTTAATGGGATTGGTAATTACTCACCATATATCTAGGCAATCTAAAAGGCATTATGTTATTTTCATCTGCAGATCAAGTAAGGGCCACTCCACAAGATGTCAAACCTGGTATGGTTGCCTAGTTTGGCCTTCTTTAAATCCTAATTTAGGATTATATCCCCCTCTCTAAAGTCCCTTAATATACATCTCTTTTAAAATGATTTCTTAACTTTATCTTGATGTGACTCTAGTGTCTTCATTGTAAGGTCTCTCATTTCTTAAAGTTCCATGAGCTCTGTCATCCTCACGCTCATAGGTTCACTCTCCATCAACTCAAGCTGATGGGATAGTTTCAAGGTAGGTAACTCAAGAGAGATGGGAAACTTGGCTTCTATCCCATATATAATAATAAATGGTGAGTTTTAAATGGTAACTTTTGGAGTCATTCTATTATCCCATAAGGCTATCCTTAGTTTTTTGTGCCACACTCTTTGATTCTCTTCCATAGTCCTTTTGATGATCCTTATCAAGTTTTTGTTTATTAAATCTAATATTCCATTTCCTTTAGGGTAGTAATTTGAGGATGTACTAAAGTAGATGCCAATTTTATGTGTCCACTCACTTGTCCTCATGCTAGCAAATTCTAAGGCATTATCTAAGATTATTTTTATTGGTACACCAAACCTCATTACTATACTTCATAGAAGTCCAACACTATTATTTTGTTGGCTTCTTTCAAATCAATTTCTTCAACCCACCTAGTGTAGTAGTTAGTGGTAATGATTACCCATTTGTTTCCTCCACATGATGGTGGATTGATCATTCTTATCAAGTCTTAACCCCAATACATGAAGGGTTACTCTACCTAAATTGGGTTGAGAGGAAGGGCTGCTAATCTTTACCTATTTGCAAAGAAATCACACTTCTAACACTTTCTCACCTATGCATATACATCCTTGAAGATGTTGGGATAATAATAACCATCCCTCATCACGTTTTATATTATAATCCTTAGGAAAAAATGGCTTCTTATAAGCCCATCATGGAATTGCTCTAAGAGCCTAGTCACTTGGTCATCATCTATTAACCTTAGGAGAAATCCATTGAGGTATTTTATTAATAGAAACCCATAAACTAATGCATAAGGTATGGATTGAATATTAAACTCCCTTCTCCTTTCTCTATCCATACCTTTTCGATACTAACCTATTATCAATAAATGTGTCATATCTTGGTACCAACTAGTGTGAGGTGGAGGTGTTTCTATTTGTGAGTTGTCTTATGTCACCATGAAGGTCATCAATAATGTGTTCACATAATCCTTTACCTATCACTATCTTAGTGACCTTGATATCCATGTCATATTCCATGAACTTGGCAATCCAACCATCCCTCTTCTCATTTAGGTCTTTATTAAGAAGGAAGTCTCTCACTCTAGGACGAGACACCATAAGATATATTTTGATTTTGGAGAGCATTGGTGTAAATTTTTAAAGGATTATTACAACTTCAAGGACTTTATTCTATACAAAAGTATACCTTACTTCATACCCTTCAATCCCTTAGTTAAAAAATGCAATAACTGATATATTGTAATATTGGCAAAGCCATATAATATGGAATCCCCTGAGAAATTAGGATTCATTAGTGTAGGTGCTTGGGTAATGGCTTGCTTGATAGCCTTAAATCCTAATTTATCTTATCCTAACCAAGTAAACACTTGATTATTCTTTATCATAGTAGTAATGGTTTTGACTAAGATTACAAAACCAAGTATAACCTTCTCATGAATTTTATCTTCCCAATGAAACTTTGAAGTCACTTCTTATGCTTTGGTAAGGATAATTCAAAGATGGCATTTATTCTATCAAGATAAATTGTTAGTCCCTATTTGAGATAATATGTCCCAAAAATTTTCCTTCATGGACAAAAAAACACACTTCTTGGGATTCAATGAGATCTTATATTCTATTAATCTTTCAAATATCAATCTTAAGTGGTCCAAGTGCTCAGTAGCCTTCTTGGAGAAAACTATTATGTCATCTAAGTAGGCAAGAACCATTTGATTTATCAAGCCTTATAAATCCATGTTCATGGATATTTTAAAAGTATCCCCACCATTTGATAGGCCAAAATGAATATTTTTATAAGTATATGTGTCCCATTTTGTGGTGAAGGTAGTCTTGTATTGGTGTTCCACCCTTACCATAACCTAGTTGTATCCTGAGTACTCATCCAAAAGAGAACAAAATTTTGAATTAAAAATATTTGAAGGAGTTTATCCATGGATGGTAAGGGGTAATGATATTTCAAATATACCCTATTCAAATTTCTGAAGTCGACACATAATTGGATCTCACCATTATTACTTCTCATCAACAACATGTTAGCTATCCATGAGGAGTGCTTGATGAGAAAAATGATATTGGACTCAATAAAATTAGTCAAATATTTCTTTATTAGATATTTAATTTTTGGGTTAATAGGCCTTTGATTTTGCCTCATAGGCTTGGCACTAGCCTCCAACTCTATGGTTTGTTACACTAGATTAGGATCAAATCCTCTCATATCATTGTACTCCTAAGCAAATATGTCTAAATATTATTTACAAAGTTCAATGAGAGCATGCATTTATACCCCATTTCTCACATTTACAATATTTAGGAACATGTCTTTGTTGATAAGGACTCTTTCATAGTTCTCTTCACTAGTTGACATCACTGCATGGTCTTTCCTCATATGGTCTCCCTCATGAAATAGACCTTCACGCATGAAAAAACCATTAGGATTTTTTTTAGACATCAGATGAACAAATTTATCCTCATACAATGTTTTGAAGTTTACCCTATTTCATTAAGGAAAACTCTACCTCTTTTTATAGGAAATAAGTAATCTACTTGTCACTCTTAAAGACCTACCAATGAGCCTCATTGTCTAGTACTGATGGCTTCACTACGACTTTAATATGTGGATATACTTTGGACTTATTCAACTCATTTGTGATGTCAAAGTAAGATCCCATAGCTTCCATCCTATTAGCATGCTTATTTTTCTACCTTGGCACTAGTTGGATGTTTAAGGCTTCAAAGTCTTCAAGTATGTCCCACACTCTATGTTTGTAGGATTTCATTAAGGGTTTATTGGTGGTATTTTGGCCTCTGACCTGATGTACTATCAAATCACTATCTCCATACACACGTAACTATTTGATTCCCCTCTTACTATCCCATTGAAGGCCATAGATAAGGCCCTAATACTTAGTTTCATTGCAAGAACAACTAAATTAGAACCTGTTAGATGAAAAGTACTTGTCATTGGAGGGAGATATTAGCATCACACCTACACCTAGCCCATGTTTTCTCCTTGAACCATCAATTAAAAATTTCCACAAACCACTAGTATCTTCTTATGGCCTAGTGATGGATGTCATGAACTCATCTTCTTCATGCAAGTAATAAACTCCCATGTCTCTTTCTTTAACACCTTCTAAAGGGTCAAATAGCTGATTTTCACTCCATAACTCATCTAAGAACATATCAGATATCCCCTCAAGATGAGTGTCTAGTTCCTAACTAACAAGGTGATCATATTCATATGGAATGGTATAATTGATGTTTGGGCTACTTTTCCCATAAGGCTCAATGTGAAATTATGAAATAGGATTAGCTTTGATAGACACCTTGGTCTCGTATCTTGTCCTAAAATCCATATAGGACTAATCTGTTACTAGGTAACCCCTAACTTTAGATGTGAATTATTTGGATAAGCATAGATCAAAGTGAGGAGGCACCTCTAAAACCACTAAATCTTGAGCCACTAAAACATTAGGATAATAATTTAGGTTTAAGTTTAGACCTTTGATAATAAAAGCTAGTTTGGTAAAATATCCATCAAGCTATAAAAATACATTACATTAGGGTTCACACTTCAAACCAAGCTGATATGTTATTGACTTTGGAATTACTAAAGTGTTTCTCCATTGTATACCATGTAATTATGTACTAAGGATCTACCAATGATCATATAAATGTAGAGAGGGGAATGTTTGACCACATTGTTTGATTATCCTTCATTAGACCCTTTGGTTGCATTGGTGGGAACCATGTTTTCCTTTCTTAGTGGCTTCTTGAAAACATTGATCTTTGAGAAACTTTCTTGAAGGATATCTACTTGACTAGGCATAGAATTCATGCCCCACATTGGAACACTCACATTAGAATTCTTCATTTGAACAATAATATTTATGGGTAAACAACCAATTTTTTCTTATGTTTTGGGAGCCACAACCATGTTTTGAACCTATGTTTTTGGGTACAAAAACATTCTCTTGGTTCTATTTTTTTGATATATTGGAACCTTTGGAGTAGTAGTAGATTCATTTATATTTGATAGTAAGGTAATAAGTGTAGGAGACTTCTTGACTACTTCTTGAATACCATCCATGTTCCTTATTTTGAACCTCATATTAGGTGCCACTAGAATGTTTGATTGGATAAAACTAGCCTACTGTTTAAATGCATAGCACTCTTCTTATTCATAGTTAACCATTGTATCACCCAGCTAGATTGGTCCTTCATTGGGCCCTTGTCCCCATTGAGGCTCTCCCAATTTTTTCATCATATATACTTATGCGTTTTAAGCCATAAAAGCTTGATTAAATCCATAGCTAGTACCCTACTACCATTGATCATTAAAATCTTGATTGAACTTAGTGTTTGGGATAATGGATTGATCAAATGATTTATTCTAGTCATATTAATTCACCTTCTTGTGTAATGTTATTCTGAATAGGAAAAAGAGTATTATAATTACTTGTAGCATTAGGATTGTACTTATTTTACCTAGCATAGCTAGGTTGCCCTTGTCACTATCCTTGGAAATTTCCATTATAGGGTGGCCTATTTGCTTGATAAGATTATTGAGGCTGATATGGAGCTTGATAAGGTCTATTAAACTAAGTTTGACACCTCCTCATATTCACCAATTCATTTACCAAGGATTAAAACATGATCTTAAGCTCTTGGATGTTATTGTGTTCTTAGGAGTCACTAAATTGACTAGTTGAAGCCTTTTTCTTATTTAGTATAGGTATGGAAGTAGTGGGAGGAATAATAATAAGAGGTGGTTGAATCATAGGAAATAAAGGCATTGATGGCCTAGGTGTAAGATTTCCATCTTATACTAGACTATTCTCTACTCTGATTGCCACCTTATAAGCATTTGGTAGTGTGTTTCTTCTCATAGACTTAATCATTAGTATAATAGTATTATTTAGATATTTCAAATCGTAAATCAAAGCATAAATAAGAGAGGGTTGGATAGATAATGGAATCCTATCTCATGTCATTTGAAACTCAGTATTGAAATCATGTATAACCTCATGAGGAGCCCTCTTGATTGTAGTTAACTATTCACCAAGTGAAAATTGGTCACTTTTGTCTTCAAACCTCTTACATAAGGCATAACCTAACTTATCCTATGATGTGATGGAATTTCAATTAAGGTTTTTATACCAGTATAGGGCTTTCCCTTGAAAGAGATATACGATAACTTGATAGCCACATTTTATTCATTGATGCCATGAATATTGAAAAAGTTGGCTATATCTCTAAGGTTCTTAGAAGGGGTTATAGACTAGTCTCCCATGAAGTAAGTAAAAATTTTAAGGGCTACCACTAGGATAGGGTGATATTGATTTAGGTCCAAAGGACTCTAACCATTAAAATCCAAAAAAGGCAAAGCTCTAGGGGAAGTCATGGTAGTGAAAGGTCCCAACAAAGATATTCTTATAGAGGTAAACTTAGAAATTGGTTTAGAAGGAAAGTTTCCTTTTGAGGAATGAGTGTTACCAAATCTTAAACATTTTACTATGTTTAAAGGTGATTCAACAAATTCAAAATGAATACCTCTAGAAGTAGATCTTGTAGTCACCTTTAGCATGAAATATAGGTACTTCTGTACCACCATAATGTTGAGTGTTCTTTTGAGTCACTGGATATTAAAAGATGAAAGCTATAACCATAATAAATTGATCAAAGTAGCATCAAACTTGACCAATATTCTTTGAAAGTGGTCCACTGAGTGTGCCAAATATTGTTGTAGCATATAATTTTACCCTTATGTGAGAGTTCTTTACTCTCTCTTATTCTTAGCTACAATATTGGATCAACCTTAGGCTATGGGTATCCTATAGTGAGGTTAAATATCTAAAGAAGTCTAACTTCATCTTGGAAATAACCTAAACTAATACTTCTACCTAGAAAAGGGATATAAAGAGGGTATATGATGACTAAGAACATGAAAATGGTGCTACACTAAATTTATTGATACTCACATAAGCTTGAAATAAACACTAATTCAACATAATACAATCCTTGTTCACACAACTTCACAAACTAGTTAATTTTCTTATGTATTTCTTAAACTAGGCTCACTAAGCAATACATGAAGAAAATAAGAGTTTCAAAACTCATACCAAGCATCCATTAATGATGGAAATAGCTCAATTTCAAACCTAAAATTATCTTTGAAACACCTAAAAAGAGGTAAGACATAAGGACACTACACATGGAAGAAAACTTCTTCACAAGACCATCATGCACAAGCTTGTTAAACATAAGTTAGAGGCAAGAGATAGGCAGAAATTGATCTTTATTTCTTCAAAAGGTATTTATTACAAATATTTATAGGGTTTTTCCTTGTTAAATGAGAATATATTTTCCAAATGGGGGAGAAATGGGAGATATATGAGAAAAGGGGAAGAGATAGAATAAGCAAGAAAATGGAATTCAATAAATGAGACACAACCACCTTCCATGGAGTCTCAACCACCTTGTGATCAATTATAACTAATATTTCCTCAACAAACTATCCCTCATTAGTCTAAATATCCTTTAATCCCTCTCATTGGCTCAAAAACACACTAGAAGATAATAGTTTGAGGATGATCATGTCATGATCCACTCAAAAGGGAAAAGTCTCCAAAGACTTTGAAAAATAATTAAATGCTCAACTTGCCTTCTCAACCTCCAAACTTCTCTTGGACTTCTACGCCTCCCTCCACTTTCTCTTCTATAATATGCTAGGAAAAAAAATAGTTAACTTAGCATTTGATGCTTAACTAACCATGGAGGTTATCTCTTGGAGTCTTATTTTTGATATTTTATTTTGTTTTCAACTTTAATTTACTCCTCTAACCTGAAATAAACTCCATGAAACCTACAAGTCTCATAGACCCCATTTATGGAGGTCACAAGCTTAAGCCACCTTCAACCAACTACCCTAAAACCTAATCCCAAGGCTACTTGGCACCCTGAAGACCACTTTTGGACCTATGTAATACATCCATACACATCTAGCATGTATATGAGGAAAATGAAGATTTCAAGAACCTTTAATACCTGTAACAATGATGTAAATCACCATTAAACATACAACAATGCACAAAATGTAAATAAATTGGGTTTTTGACCCTTTAGCTCAGTAATGCACCCTAGAAACCCTCATGAATAGAAACAAGTGACATATAATGAATTATTAGGCCCCATTTGACCTATTTCATGGCTTTAGACATTTTTTCTATGAAGACTTACAAAAGTAAGCATTTTAAGCCATTTTGGGCCTCCCAAGCACCCAAAAATTCTATATTATTCTATAAAATAACTTTTTCAAGATATATATGGAGTCCTTTACACATTACAGGTCGTTTCAAAGTGATTCTATGCTATTTTATGGAACTATGAGTCTAAAAGTCCAAAGCTAGTCAATAATCTCCTTTACAAGCCCAAACAAGCTCACCTTCAAGATGATTTTTCATAAAATATGGACCTATATTCCAACACTTCTTATCATGTATATTTATTCCATATAACCTTTTAATACACATAAAAATATTGGGATCCCATGCAGATGGTATGAAAAGATACATACGTAATGACAATCATGTGTAGGGTTTGTAAACATTCTAAAAATGATTATGCTCTTATATATTTTTCATAAAACTAAATACCTTAACCAATATAAATCCAAAATTAATTTAAATTAAATATGGGTACTAAAAACATAATAAAATAACTTTCCCAACTCATTATGGTATGAAAGATATAAGCATTTGAAGAAAGGATAAAATTTGGTGTTTAGGCCTCAAAAGCTCAAATTTCCCCAAAGGATAAGTTTTAGTATCCAATTTATTTTATTTTATTTTATTTAAATCATATTAATATAACATTAAAAATACCATAAAACCTTTCCAAATGATCATAAATCAACTTGGCTCTTTATGCCTTTGAGACTACTTGTGGGGTTTTGATCTTGCCTCCAGGGTTTGCATAAAGTTTTGAGTTTGAAAAATCTTAAAATGTGCTTAAGGGTATTAAAACCATCTTCTCATTCTTTTAAAATACTTCCCTAAGCTTTTAACCCTTAACCACACCTTAAAACTCTAGAAAGTATGCATGCACCAATAGTGACCATTATGAGACATGGAGGGGAATATGTATAAACAAAAATCACTTATTCTTATAATATGACCATAAAAATAATATTTATAGGTAAATTATTTCATTGGTACAAATCATACCAAGTTTTAAGTCCCTTTTATGCTTACTTTGTCCTATAGACCCTTTTTACCAAAATTTACCTTGAGTTGCTTGCATGCTTCCTCCATGCTTAAACTTATCTTTATTCAAAATTTTGCTTGAAAAATATAAATTTTATCACTTATACAGGACAAAATATTCTTAATAAATCATATTATATGGTTTTAATACCTCTCAAAGGCTTAAACTACTTGTTATTACATAGAACTAACAAAACTTCAACTGGCCTCTAATGGATGCCTTCTTGACTGCAAGAGGATTGTGTAAGAAAAGTTATTACTTTAAATCTTGATATTAACATTGGTATTTCATGGGATGATTTTTTGGGTCATGGATACCATTCATACCAAAAAATTTTGCTTTGAATTGACCTTTAGATGCCCTTAAATGACCAATTTTTCCAAGGTAGGCTCCAACATTGACCATGATTAGACATAGGGTTGACTATACTAAAATAGTGAATAGTTCGCATTGTAAAAGTACCTAAAAAAAATTTAAAAGGTATGTTAGATCATAATGAGTCTCTCCACAAAATTTCATGATTAGATCATGAAAATTTTATCCTATAGACCTATTTTTCCAAAAGACAGTGACATATGCCTACTTGGTCATGTTTCATAATTGAGATTTCTTCCTCCTTTCCTTGGTGTTTTACTTATAATGATGAGTTTGATTTTAAATTATCATATAAATTTTATTTTCATGATTTCACTTTGTATTTCTTAACCCTCAACCTCATTAAATTCATGTATGACTTAAACTCCCTTAAGAACCTCATTTTTATTGTGTACAAATAGTGTTGTAAGTGACATTATGAGGTGCATGAATGTATATTGTATTATTTTAAGGTATATATCATCAATATATACCCCATACCATCTCCAAATGTTCTCATGAAACCTTCATACCATGAGAATCCACCATGGAACACCTTACTTGAACTACCTTTTTCCCTTTTAGAGACATGCTTGTTCTTATTTGCCATCTCCAAACTTCAACATACTCCTCACATAGGTGAAAACCAATCCCATAATTAGTTTTAAATATAATTATTATTCCCACCCTAGTTACAAAATGGGATATCCACTCTATATAAACTTTCCTTCCTCATGCAGGACTCAACCTCATTTGGTATAATTGTTTAAGCCCTCGAAGAGGACGGTTGTAGGTGTAAATTAAGATGGAAACACTGTAATTTATATTTAAAGGTATTCTAAGATCATGATTAAAACTCAATATGAATCATAATATCACCTCAAAGCTAATTCTATCTAGGAATATGGACTATGCTCCATGGTGGTTGTGTTGGAATGCTAATGGAGAACCCTATAGGTGCTTAAAAGACACCTAGACCTGTACTTTGCTAACTAACCATAGTAAGTCATGATTGGATTCAAACACTAGTTAAGGACCTTGAATTTATTTTCAACTCTTAACTTGAATTCTTCACATTGCCTAGTCTTTCCTTGTGGTCAACTAGGACTATGTGTTTTCCTCATAAAAGAGACATGCTTATAGGTGAACACCTACATATTTGTATCTTGTATTAGTGCTATAAATATTTATTAAAATCTTTAAAGTATCTCCTCTATCATTTGTACTTATTCACACCACATCTATGCCATAACATCCTCTAAACCATCATGTTATAGCTCACAGTCATGCTACAATTGACTGTAGATGTTCATTTCAGACCAAAAGGGGATCTTTGGGTAAAAATCTAAGTCAATCCCTGTATTTCAAATTTCATGCATGTCCTTAGAGATATTGTTATATTTTTCAACTACATGAGATCACTTGACATTAATATATACTCTTTCTTTCTTTCCTGGGTTGTAAGGTGAATTAGAGCTCAAAGTAAGGAAAAAATACTACCACTTTTCAATGTAACAAAGTCAAGAATGGGTGTCTCCAAATACCATGTTCCTCTAGTCACACACCCACTCTCTTTTGCAAGGTTTTACCCCTATATGAATGGTACAACATAGTACCATTAAAAATCACATAGGATCCATGCCACACCATCATTTGGTAACACCAAAAGTGGCTAGGGCCCTGTTTTGGTGTTTTTAGGGAACCTATCTCTAAAGCTCAATTTTCTTCTTTTGAAGTGACTTCTCACTCTACCTGCCAATATAATGCCTTAAACATGATTTTCATGACTCTTCTCAACTCTTAAACCCTCATACAAGACTCTTATCCAAAATATTTCCTCCGTTGATCATTTTTAAAACTTGAATGTAGTCCTTCATGATGAAAACCAATTCCCTTTATTAGTTTTATTTAGAGCCATAACCTCAATGAAGCTCCACCTAGTCTTACTCTTGTTCCTTGGCTTAAGAACCTATTTCACTAAATAATTTTTATTTTTATCTTAGAGTCACTTTTTGACTACGTTTACCTTATTTATGACACTTACATTCATTTCCAAACTCATTCCCCAAACTTCTCTTACCTTCACTAGTTTCTTGTTAGGCTATCCTCCATAGGTCTCAAACACCAAATGATGATATAGGTATCAAGAGGTAATTATATGTGTTATATTCTCTTATAATTTCAATTTACATCTGCTATAATTCCTTAGATGTTCTCAAACCCACTTCAATCTTTGATTACACACACAAGGCTCAAAATGGTCTGTTAAGGCTTGTAGCCTTTTTTTGGTTTTTTTCCTTGTATGGAAAAATTATAATAAATCAAGAGATTTTGAAATTAACCTCTATTTATTTTCACATATATGTCAATTTTTAGGTTTATACTCTCTCTAAACCCACTTTCTCTCACTATATCTTCTCAATTAGGCCTCTTTCTAGTCTTTTTTGACACAGTCATATATAAACCATATAAGTAAGACCATATAGGTATATAACCTCTTGAATAATTTATGTAACATTGAAAAATATCATATTAAAAATTTTAGGAAAATTTGGGGGGTTAAAACTCTTAGAATTAACAAAACCCTAGTTTAGGGTGTCTCTTCTCCTACACTGGCTTGAGAGCCTAATAAATTCTATATCAAGAGGTTTAGAGTGTTTCAAAAGGCCAAATAACCTTCCAAATGTTTTTTTTAAACAACAAAAACCTTCTTAAAATACTAAAACAACACTTTACCTCTATTGTTCTAGTTTTTTAGAAGGTTCTTAGGTTTCCTTACATCAATAGAGAACTTCTAGGGTATGTAGGCTTGGCTTCGAGGGTTATATTTGTATTTTTTTCAAGACATAAGTATCCCCAAAGTAATTTTAACACACCTTAGGCAGTTACATAACTAAAAACACCTATATTATTCATTTTTTGTCTCTTTTGACACTCATTTCACTCCATAGTTCTTGGTTAATTATCCTTGATCCATTACTATAAGTGGGAGTAATCATGATTTAGGTTGATTATAACATGTTTTTAAGAGTTTAATTTATTATTAATTATCATGATAAAACCAATTTATCTCTTAATACACTTCATTTAACATGAAATGACAACCCTCACACTATCAATACCAACTTGAAATGATGCAGGTGTATGACAAGGCTATAGATGGAATTATGAACTGACTTTGACTTTGAAAACATTATTTGGTGCTCCTATCCATATTTATAATTATCTTAATCCATCATGTTGTCTTGATACATTATATTATATTGGATGTCAAAATATTTATAGACCATTCCTCCCTAACTAGAATACTAGTTTATAGAAAAGCCTTTAGCCTCATATGGCTGTAAGTTACCTATAGGGATAAATTAGCTAATTCACTAAGTTATTTTCATCCTATTTATCATATATATTTTCCTTATTTTTTCTTGGATCAAACAGTCTCCATGACCTTAGAGAGTCTTTGAAACTTGTCAAGGTCAAAACATGCTAAGTGGTGGCCTAAGAGTAGGCCTTTAGGTTGCTCTAAGGCACTATATGTCTCCATTACATATATCTCTTGATGGAATTGGTTTATTAATATACCATGAGGTATTATTGATATTATTTATTATCACTAAAGTATATTAAAACCTATTTTGAAGTTTTTACATCCTTGAAAACCCTCCTCCATACTCCACTAGTATCCCACTGACTATATAGTGCGTTATTAGCTATTATAGGTAAGTGTTTGGAGGAACTTAAGATTATGTAGATGATTATAAGCCATAAATTTTTACTTTACATTACTTTTAAATTTATTTATTTTTCCATCACCTTATAGGTCTCTTTGGCATTCAAACCCTTGTCATTGTAGGTAGTGGTCTAAAGAATAGGCCTAAAGGTGATGTTCATGGTGAATGATTCACGTTGAATTTGATTTTAATTTTTAATGAAAAATTCATAATATTTATAATTTATTTATAAATATGGTTTAATAATCCTTCACACCATTATATCTCACTCAGTCATTATTTGTTTATCCCCTTGATAGTTTTAGAAATAGGTCTAAGCCTAGAATAGGGTTGCAAGTGAGTTTTATTAAGGATTTTAGGTGATGTTTGAAGGTTTAACTAACTATAAAATATGTGTTTAAATAATAATTAATGGCTTATAATATAGTTAAAATATTTCAATCTCATGAATCACTTTCATGAATTCAACTGACCATTATTTGTTTAAAATATCTAATGACTATGCTCTAATAATGCCCTATATGGACTATGAGAGGCCAAAGGCTTTAAAGAGCTTGGTGAAAGGTGGAAATGGATATAAAATAATATCTATATTATTATTCATACTTATAATCTTCAAAATATCATAAGGAGGTCAAATCTCTTATAGAGTTTCTTTAGCTTGCTCATTGTCTTGATATCTAGACCACCTAGTTGTAGGTTTCTTTGAGACCAACTGTAGATTACTATTGGATGGAAAACCAATTATTTTATTAGTTTTAATGTGGTAAGAATATATTAATTCTATTATAAATATGGTTAATATTATTCCAACTTAATTACCACTCCAACCTTGGCAAACACTTCCACATACACCTTGCTCTTGACTGAATATGAGTATTGATTATGTGTTTTGTGTTTCCCCTTATAAAAGAGGTTCTTATAGGTATTTATTATGTCAAATACCTAAATTTAAAATCAAAAATACCACTTAGTAATTAAGGTATACCTCCATACTATAACTTTGGGTTGTCGAAACACTTGAAAGCTCAAAACCTATAGAAATCACTGAATGAACATAGGGAACAAAAGTGCAACTTTGAAGTCTTCTATCATGAAAACCAATTGGATAAATATATCACTTATTTATTCAAGGTGTCATAATAGGATAGGTATGAAATATATGATAATTTGGATTGATCAAAACTATATGCAAAAAATTTATATATTGACACCAAAACTGTTGAGGGATCTATTTTAGAGAATTTAGGGAACTTGTCCCTAAAACATAACTCCTTCACTTAAGGTGACTTTTCAAGTTTTTTTTCTAGTATAATGCTCCAAACATGACTATAATTATATTTACCACTCTCTAGGACCTTAAGAAGGCTTGAAATCATGTCATTACTCTCCATATAACACTTTCATATATTTGTGGGGCCACTTTTAGGTGTGTATTCCTATATGCAAGTAGTGACTATGATAATGTTGATATTATATATGATATATGAATATTAAATGACGTTTATACCATTTAAACACCTTAAAATGGACTATTTTCACCATGGAGAACCTCAATCAACTCAAATTCTCCCTTTCAATGTGACCATCTACAGAGGGTAGTTGTAAATGCACATGTAGTTGTATGGTATTAGAGATATTTATATTGATTGATCATGTTGAAAGAGTGTTTTAAACCCCATTTTAAATCATAATAATACCTCCATGAACATGTTTATGACCCAATATACCATGACTACAAGTGAAAGCAAGCAACAAGCTGACTGTGTCTCACATTTTTACTATAAACTTCATGACGTTAACTTATTGAGACTAAGATTTGGGATTATAGGTTAATTAAATTAAATATTGGAGGTTAAAACATCATATTTAATTTAGTTTTAAACCTCTATAAGAAAGGAAAACCTTTGTATTTGTTAAGCTTTCCTATAATTCCATTAGAGCTCTAACTAGTAACTTGACTGTTAGGCCTATCAAGGCTTAAATTAACTACTAAGGATCAATGATCAAGATAACTTGTGTAATTTTATTTTTCATAATGATAAGTATGTACATTATCCCTCTAACCTAGGTTCTTCTCTAAAATTGATCAAATGGCCATTTCATAAGGACAATAAGGAAAATAAGTTTTATGCCATATGTATCTTATTATAAGTATTTATATAATGGAAACAATTGTAATAGGTCATATTTAACCTTTATATAATACATTATAACCATTATTCCTCATTGAGTTTATAAGTGAAGAAAAAAAGAAAACATGGACCCTATCTAGATGAGTAGGACAACTAGACACGTGAACTATTAGTGATAGTTCATAAATATGAAGAAATGAACCAAACACAAATTTAAAAAAATTATAAGGAAATTATAGTACATATAACTTCCAAAAATATTTTTTCCCAATTATCTTTCTCTTGACCATATCGAGTGAAAACCTGAGGCTCTTCTAGATTTGTTCAAAACTGCCCAAAATAGTTTCTCCTTAACATGAAGAACAAAAATCCTTAATATTAAATAAAACACTTTGGAAATATTTTTTATTATTTAATCAATTTTTAATTCTTTTTTGAAAATTTTAAAAATTCCTTGACCTCTATTAATGGTAGAAAACCTATTTCATGCCAAGTTTGCAGCCAATAGGTTTTCCTTACCTCTATTGGTTACAATGATAGAATATGATTTAAAATCACTATTATGGGATATTATGGACACCATCAATTCATAAATATTATATATTATCCCTTTCATCATGTAAAATATCCAAAATTTTGTTTTGCCAAAGCTCCAAAAGGCTCCAAAATATATCCTTTTGCTCTCGAACACCTCTCCTCGACTCTAAATGACTTAAAATGGAATTTAACATGTATAAAATGTCAATAAACACAATAAATATGTGGGATTAATTCAAAACCAATTTTAATTCTTGGAAAAGTTACATTTTCACTTGAAACTTCTATTTGAGGACCCTTAAGTCATCTAATGCACTTTTGTGGGTCTTTTAGGCATACTAGCTTCTCTAGGCCTCATTTTCGTCTCATTATAATTTATAATAATTTGTTTAAAAATAATTAATTCTCCAAAATTCTCTAACACCATGAAAACCTATTGGATCCTTCACTTGTAGTTCTAGACTTGTTTCTAGGCCTTTTCCTCAAAGTCACCAAATTCACCTTAAAGCTTGCTTGAAGCATTTCAAAATATTGAAAGTGATATGTGGTAGGGTCATGATGTTTGTATTCTCATTCCACCATTTAAAATAAAGAAAGAAATCATTTAAAATAAATAAATTCCAATGAAAATGATTTTAACGATGATACCTAAAAGAATGTAAAGTTATACTAATTATGATATCCATAATGATGATGCATTATCCTTCTTGCATATACTTATAGAGAGTAAGTTTAGATAGATAGTTTTATTGGTTATCCTTTCTTGTTAACCCCATGTTCCTATGTTTAATAATTTATTTGGTACATGGTTCTATATACTTAGCTTTTTCCTTTTTTTTACTCTTTTTTTTCTATTTATTGTGTATGGATTTTGGGTTTCATTATCCATCCTTATTCCATGTTATTCCCATAGGATGTCTCACTCCCTGAAAATTATTTTAATTTTTATATATTTTTTATTTAAATTTTCAATTTACCTTATTATTTCTATGTCTTCATGTTTTAGTTATTTTTTTCCTCCACCAATTTCAATTATAGTTTATATATCATTATTCTCTCCTCTTTGTTTATGTTAGTTTTATAGTTTTTTAACGTGAGACATTTCATTGATTATTGTCTCCATCCCAAAATCCTATGGCCATCCAAATGATGATAACACTATACATATCAAGGGCTCATACCCTATTGTACACAAAAAAAATAATTACAATGGATCCCTCCCTTAGTGATTGTGCTCACTTTATCCCATTGCCTTATTTATTTCCATGAGTGATTTCCTCTAATTATTGATTCATATATTATTATTATTATTTAAATAATTTATTTATCTTATATGTATTTGTTAGATAGTTTCCTAGTTTATCATATCACAATTATTTTCCTCTTTTTTATAGTTTATATATTATTTATACACACTAATTATGTTATTATGGAGTGATATGAAAAATATCTAGGTTTTTACTGGACCATGAACTTAAAATTACCTGGGAGAAACCTCTTGTTTACATCGAGGCCATCCTTGTGCTTAAATTAAAGTAATCCTAAATAATTATTCAAGTTATATATTTTTTAGTTTCCTCATCATATTGATATTTATATTTTATTATATATAGCGTAATATAGTATATATCATGTGTTTTAGTGTTTATTTGTTATTTTTTATGTGATAATTTGGCATTAGTTCTAGACTACTTCACTTTTTTATATATTTTTGTAGACACATACTTTTTCATACAAACCATGTTATCACTATATATTTTCCATGTTTTTTTCCACTTGGTTCATGTGCATACATTTCAAATTTTTAATATCATATCCCCGTATGTTACACATTGTATTATCATATCTTAACTTTAGTTTTCATTACAACTTGACTTTGTGTTCACTTTAGGTCAATGATAATATTTTTTTACTCTAATTTGGATTAATGGGTGAGATTAATTTAATTAATATATAGGTTTGGAATGTAATTTAGATAAATACAAATGGCATTCAAGAATATTTCTAAATGTAAAATAATGAGATTGATTCTTCTGATTTGATAAGGGAATATGATAAATGTATAGAGTATTAAAGAGATCATAATACTTAGATTTTATGATTTACTACCTAACTATGGCTCTATTATAGAATTGAAAATCAAGGAAAATTAGGCATGTGGTTTGTTCAATTCGAAAACTAATTCACTAGTAAAATTGGGTTGCTTATACAAGATCAAATTAGTATTATCAGTTGATACTAACATGTTGGTTAGTATTAATATGTGTATAAGTACAACATTGTGACTATAGTCCTTGTGTGACTATCTTTTCTTATTTTATGTTTATGATCCCAAACCTTGATGATGTACATAGCTCTATAAATCAGTTTCCTTTACCTTGAAACCTTAGGTGTGCTTGTGAGGGATGGAAACCTAAAAAATTTGGGGAAGATTAATGGGTTGAGTTAACCCCATTTACATTCCTTGATTATTGATATTTTCCTATGATTCCAATACTTTAAGGAAGAAAATAAATCCACCCATAGTTATCCCACCTATTGTTATTGTGCAATTATGTTTCTTCACTATGTGTATGCAACTTTAATACTTGATATTGCTTGATTTTAATTAGATTTATAATGCTTCAAACTTGGCTTATGATGGATCCTAGTGATATGTTTTAAAATTTGGAATAAAATGGTATATTTTCTCAGTTGGAAGTAGTGTATAGACATATAATAGATAAGTTTCAAGGCCCTTTTGATTGATAACTTTATTTGTTTATATAAGGATCAAATGGGATAATTTATTATGCCACTAACATTATAGGATAATGGTCTAACCCTAAGGATGGATTTATTTTTATAAATTAGTAATTTATGGGAGGGGTGGGTACTAAACAAATCAGGTTAGTATCAACTAGAGTTATTGACATATCTGGCTGAACTAACCTATGTATAGGTAGACTAAACTAAGATTTTAAGGATGTATGTCCATTGTATTTAGAAGGTTTTAAAAATATGGTGAGATTTATGTAGGTTTATAATAGTATAATGGTTTTGAAAATCAAATTTAATAATTAAGTTCCTAAGAGAATGTTTAATCTTGAAATCATGACCCCTTTTTGGCTTATTCTCCATTTCATTAACTTAAAATTTCTATGGGAGCCTTTACTATCCTAAAAACTATCATGAAACCAATTAGAACATCATTCAGACATCCATATTATTCTTATATACTATTATCAACTATGTTACAACAATATTTATGTATATAGGATAGGACCACACTATTAGGTAGGATCACACTATAGTCTTGTCCACTAGTGTTATCTTGTCCCATATGCTCTAATGGTAATTTTTTGTATTTGAGATATTTCATTTTACTCCTATAATGTTTTTATCAAGATTATTTAATGTAAATATTCAAAATATTCCTATAAATAAGAACATCAAGAATTTTCAAACAAGTATCTAGTTATCATTTAGAAATTCTATTTCATATTGACCAAAAGGGCACTAATATTTCTAATTTTAATTTTGAAGCATTGTAATAGTCATAGGTCAAGTCTAAAATTGTTTTATTTTAGGTCAAGGAAATTCATTATGAATAATTAATTTAACATATCTATTTGTATTTATATTTAAAATTAGAACACATAGTCACTCTAAAAATCCTCATAAATAGGTATAAGTATCCAAAACTTGGAATACTAATCACACAGTTAACCAAGATGTGATCACAGTCAATAGACAAGGTCATAATGTGGCTTTGTCCTCCTAGTTCATCCTTTTATTATCATAGTTTGAAATCTATTTTTGACTACAACATAGTTCATATGTATTCTCAACTAATTTTCATCAACAATCAACCTAGAAAGTCAGCATAAATTTAGTTTGAGCTAGGATTGCATATTTGTTTTTTAATTTAATATTTTTAGATTATTTCAAAATTTATAAATTATTTTATTTCATAGTTATATCTATATATTATTTATATCTAAATCAATTTATAATAGTCTATTTATACTTAGAGTTTCATTGTTAAATAAAAAAGAATAATTAATATTCTTATGAGCCCATATCATTTAAACTTGGATATACATATGAAACCATGAGTCAATCTTATTGGACCTTGGATTTAATATGACACTAAATAAATTATATTGTCACTATGGATATCATCTAACACTAAATCTATTTCTTTTGACCTCAGGTTGAAATTTGTCGATCTTTATACAATAAAATATTTTGATTTTTTTTGTTTTCAAAAAATTATGTTCCAGTAAGTTTATAACAATTTAGTTATTGACATTAGAGCATTATAATTTATTATTTTTATGGACATCATGGTGTTCCCCAATACCCAAGTCATTTTGAAACACTAATCATGAATTTTAGTTTCCTCATACCTCATGATATATTATAAATGCATATGGTCCCTTGTTTATACCATAGGAAGCCTCTTATAGTCATTTGATTTGTGTTGCACCTAAGAGTACCATATCACTTAGAGAATTTACTCTGTTTACACTAGATGAGATAGTGGGATACAATTATTATTTATCCTCTATATTTAGTTTTTTAAAAACTTCGGTTGAAGCTAGTATACCAATGATCAAATATATTTGAGATCCCACACAATCATTCAAACCCCTACCTAGATCACCATTATTCATTTTTTTCTTATATTATATTCATAATGGGATATTTATTTCATTTATTATATAAGATCATGCAATTTATTATTACATATTTTACTACTTTTCATCATGCTATCCATTATGTTTTTACATGGACTTAATGTCAAGGTAATCAAGAATCTATACTAAGTAATGTTCAATATCATGACCTTCATATTTTAAATGATTTTAGTACTATATAAAGTCATTATTATTCTTCAATATATTTTTTCAAATATAAAATGAATTGGGAATAATATGAAGCATATTTTATACATTGTCTTAAATTTTCAACTTCAAAGGAACTTCCATTACGTATTCCACATTCAATTAAAGGGTACACCATGGCTCTCATTTCATAACCAAATACTTAGGAACAATCTAGTCAAAATAATGAATAAAAATTTATGAAATATCTTTATGAATATTTAAAAAATATTGACTCCTTCTATTATGTTTATAGAGATGAAAATATGAAAGGTTCTCAAAGTAGGTCTTCCAATGTTGCCATTTCTAATAGTGTATCCATTCATATTTATAAACCTCTTTTTACTTCGATGGCATCATATATTGGTTTGGGAACATCACTTACTATAAAACATATATCCATGGATACTCCTCTAATATCCTCTATAAATATTACTCTTGAATATACAACTCTTTCCTTACAAAATAAGTTATTTCAATTTTAACAAACTCTTTCTCATGATATCCCTTCCATGGACTCATTTTACTTAATGCAAAACCATTTGGCACCCATATTTCATTGTATCCATTACCAGTTGGCTTTGTAGCTCCTAAGATTCCTTTATATGAAGTCAAATTTTATATTGAATAGTATTTGTGTGCATTCCATGCAACTTGTATAGACTATACATATAATGATAAACTATTGGCAAAGCTCTTTCCAAGAAGTCTAAAATAATATTCTCCTATATGGTTTATAATATTCTTATTCAATTAATAAAGTCTTTAAATCCTTTGGTAAATCAAAATTTTAACACATTTTTCTATCAATATTGGTTAAAAAAGGGTCTAATGAAATAATTAGTGAATGTGTTCTAAAATACATGAAAATGCTTAAAAAATGATAAATCACTTGGATAATAATGAGCTCTAATATATTTTCACTCAAATTTTGTTATCTCTAATTCAATAATGAATAATGTTTGATTAAGTTCAAATATTTCAATGAACTATACCATATAGTCAAAGAATGTGAAGTCAAATTGATTACTTTGAATAAGCATAAGCATGTATACACATAATATATTTAAAATTTATAAATTATTGATGATTTATCTATTGTAATAACCCATTGAGTCTCAACCTATCTAAGTGAATGCCTTAAAGGGTGCACTAGGAAAGTGGTGGGTAGACCTTTGGTACTTTGTAACATTATTATTCCTTATACCACCACTTAAGAATTATAAAAACGCATCTTATATATTTCCCTAGGATTTAACACCTTACTCACATGAATCTCCACCTAAAATAGCCCCTACCTAAGAAAAAACCCTTTTTACTAGTTTTTTAATGTAGTTGAATGGGTTGACCTAGTTTTGGGAATATCACATGTTACAGAATTGAGTTGGCCTAGGCTAACTTTGTTTAGGACCTAACAGTTCTATTTTTGCACCTAACAAGATTGGTTAGGTGAATTGAGTTGGTTAAATTTTTTTAAGGGTTTTAGGGTAAAACTAGGATATATATACCCCTCTTTCACCTCATTTCCAATAGAGATAATCATTCATTTGTGCTTCTTTATCTACATTTGATCCATTCTAATTGATGAACCATTTCTTACGGTCTCATCATTATTAGAGGATAAGCTTTGTCTTTTGAAATATCAAGATTCAATAAGAGGTCCTTGGATAGACTATAGTCTATTGTCCATCCTTAGCTTATTCAAAAATACACAACAAACTCTTTCAAAGTGCTATTAGCCAAGGAAAAATTTGAGGCTCTAGGGGTTTCCCTTCAAGGTAAGTATTCATAAAATTTAATCTTCTATTTTAGTCAATAGATTTACATGAATAATGGATAATGAATGTATTGTCCCTCATTGATTAATATTAACTTTACATTGAATTTATTAAAGTTTTATTTTTCATGTTTATTGTTTATGTTTATCTCCCATTTTTTCCACAAGATTTAGTGACGCTAGGTTATATTTACTTTATTATTACATTATTAGACCTAGCTAGGGTTATTATGTGGTGTTACTTTACTAGATGAATTGGAACCCTCTCTAGACATATCATATGATAAGAGATCCCTTAAGTAGGTTTAGCAAATCCATATTAGTCATGATCCTAATTATCCAAGTATTATTAGTAATATAGTTTGTTGATTTATCTTCTCTAAGTTAGGTTTGATTTGTGTATCAGATTCAATTTTTCTTGCATACATTATGGTGACCATAACATTAATTAGCAACTTAAAAGCTTATAATTCTCATTTATAGACTACTAGATTGATTTTTTTGGCACAGTGTAATAGTCTATGTGCATTTATCAATATTATAAGAATCCAATCAACTTGGTTTAGCTCAATGTGTAGGTTACTTTATACTATAGATAATTGGATTGATATGATAGACCTAGTTCTATACTCTTCATAGGTTATCTTATACTTTTTTGATTTAATCAAAATAGTTAGAGCATCATCTTACAGGTCTTCCAATTGAAGTGAACTTGTCAATCTTGTTCAGCTCTCTATGATTAGAATTTCTATCTTATCACACTATATTGATTTTATCAATTTATATTTTCATCTTGTCTCCCAAATTTTCTAACAAGTTATTTTTATACTACTAGAATAATTATGTCAACATAGTTCTTTTAGTTATTTTAATTATTCAACTTTATGTAAAATTAGTCAACTAGTTTGACTCTATTCTAACATTCTATTTTATACATTCAAACCCTCATCATGATAACACAACTTAAATATATAAATTTGACATCTTTAGTACATTAATAAATCAATCTAATCAACTTCATCTTAATTATCATGTTCATTCTAACTAGCTTAGTTATTTCATTTTTTCAAATTCATTTTCTTGCTATTTTTTAAATTCTAATTTCAATCCTATTTCTCCCAATTTTTTAGTTTTATAAAATTTTAACCTTGTAGTAAACTAATTCAACTAGGTTAACTTAGTTATGTAACTATTTTTTACTCAAAAAACTCAATCGACTTGCTTGACTATGTTTCTTTGGAATATTTTTTTAACAAATAGAGTCGACTAGCTCGACTCTATTATAGATTCTTTGCATATTAGGTCACCCCAATCAACCTAGTATTATGTATTTCTTAAAATCAAAGTAAATTGACCCACATTGGTATTAATTAATTCATTTTTCATTTATATTCTTATTTGTCTATATTAGTACACATAGTATAAATAATAAGGTCAATTTGCTAGATTAGTCACATTTTAATCTCACACACTACCAAATCACCAAAATATTAATAAGCATTTGAACAATTCTACCCAAGTCTACCTACTTAGATTTCATCACCAAGGGGGTAAGCTGACTCAATTTTCTAAGTATAAATATGTGGTTGATGGTACATTGACAAAGAAACTAATGCCCTTATCATTATAGGATTGAGAAGTGAGAAGGTAGTCCCCAATACCAATCCCAAACCACCACCAATATATATCCCTTTCATCCTTAACAAATTTGAAACTAGATTTAGCTTAAATCTTCTTACTTCATTTTCAAATACAAATACCTTATCACATTTTAATTCATAATTTCAAATATATAGGAATTTTCACTCAATAGATTAACATTTACATTTCAGTATTATTTCTTATTATTTTTCAATTTTATTTTATATTAAAAAACTTGTATTAGACAATATTCATACAAGGTTTATGTTATGTGTTGCAAATATACTGACCCAATCAAACTAGTTTTTGGTGTGTGTAATTTATTTATATACAAATTAATAATCAACCATCTAGATTTATAACATTCTAAAATTTTCCTACCTATATAATAGATTCAACTCAATAGACTCAGTCTCTTATAGGTTGTTTTATTTTCTTTCTCATAAAACATAATCGATTCATTTAACTCAATCTCTTATAAGATATTTTGTGTATTTTTTCATAGAACGTAGTTGTCCTATTCAACTTAGTTTCCAACAAAAAATTTCTATTTATTTTCTCTTATAATTGTTGACCCATTCAAATTTATTTCCTTCCCACTATTCTATTTACCTTCTTACATAACATAGTTGACCCATTCAACCTATAATAATTATTATATCTCCTCATTTTTAGTAAGTGTTTAACTTACCCATTTCATCATGGAACATTTGTATGATAAGTCCATAGATCAAAATCAAACCAACATGTTCGACCTCACTAATAATAACAAACATATTAAGCCACAGTTTACACTAACTAACCCAAATCAAAGTAACACACATGTTACCACTAGAAATACCAATTATAGAACTCATAATTATGTTATATCACTTAATACCTTATTTTAAAAAATAATATAATATTAAAATGATCTTCAATACATGGTTGAAATTATTCTTTTCATCAATGAAAATCCTCCACATAGAGTTAATGATCCTTCATTCATTTATAGCATCATGATGGGACCTCATTTTGGATAATCCCATTCACCTTAGCCTAACTTTTTCATAGGATTTGAGGCAAGTCAATTAATTATTTCCCCCACACCTTTACCCTCCATAATCTCTCTTATAACACTATGATGTCATCCTTCATGTATTTATTCACCTCCATGCCCAGTATTTCTACAAACATGGTTGGTGTATCTTTTAGTGGACCTATCCCAAACATCCACATTAATACCCAATTTCATTCAACATATAATGGATCTACTATATCTACTACATATCATGATACTACAACTTCTTATTCCATTAATACATCTCATGCTACTAGTGCATCCCAATTTTTTAATACCTCACAACATAATAATGCATATAATGATATTTTTAATAGTCAAAATTATTCTAAAACTAATCAAATACTATTATAAACTCTCAAAAAAATGGATACCTTTAAAACCAATAATTCAAACCAAATTATATAGATAAAAAACCACTTATTATAACTCCATAATTATCCTCAACATACTCAATGGGAAGCACCAAATCTTAATTCCCCCCACTTCCCCTTAGGGACACACCCAATAACCTTATTCCTAAAACCCACTTATTAATATAACTATTAAACATTTACAAAATGGACCTATTATACCTAAAATTACAAACATTGACATAGGAGGTATCAATCCCACTATCACTTATAATGGATCTCCAAATCATACCTTGCACTTAAAAACATTTAAAAACCTATAAAAAGATTGGGTTAAACTTAATAGATTATTTTCCACTAAACTCTTAGTCAAAAACCTATCCATAGATTCTTTAGATTGGTATAGTCAAATTAAAAACAACTCCATCACTAGTTTAGAGGACTTGGTTAATGTATTGGTTCAATAATTCTAAACTAATGACCTTCTTGAAAATAATGTAGCCCATTTTATCAATTGTAAATAATCATAATATAAAATGGTATTAGTTTTAATTAAATGATGGAAAGCCTTATTTAATAAATTGGACCACAATATGGTGGATGATAACCTATTTGACATATTCAATAATGTTCTTCATCCTAAATTACAATACCATGTTAGGACTCTTTTCACAAAAATTTGGAAGAGGCCCTTGACCAAGGTAATTGTTAAGATCTATTTGTACATCAATTTGAACCTTACCACCTCAAATAGTAACTTGCATGCTTGTAGAAAATAAAAATTAATATGAAATAAATAATGGTTTTATGAATACTTATGATTTCATACACACCATCGAATCCATCCCTCCAAATACTAAAATAGATCATGATCCTACACTTTTAGTTTATAACAATTGTCATCCTAGTTCCTTATGGCATCAACAACATAATATGGATGTACAAACCCCTTTCCTTATTATAAATTTAAAATCATCTTCCATGACCCTCACTATGATAGCTTCATCCTAAATGTCCTATAAAACACTAGTATGATCCCAACAAATTTTGTTGGTTTCATGCGATTTGGGGCCATTCTCGTAAAACTTGTCTCTAATTGATAAATATTGCTATGGAATATATCCTAGGACCTAAATTAGACCATGAATAACTTATACATAAATGGCAAAAATCTTATGAAATAACACTTAAATCTCATGTAAATAAAATTAAAAATTAAGCTTTAAATCAAGCTAATGCATATCTAGATATCTATAAAGATCATCTTTCTAACCATAATGATAAAACTAATCAACCTACCCATACCACCAATAACATCATAATTACCATATATCCTATTTTTTAATGATGAGAATCTGGTCAACATGAATAATATGAGAGTATTAGTTTCTTATATTAAATAATACCCAACCTCTAATGATCACAATTCTCTAAAGTTTTACATTGTTCAAGACACTTACCCATCACATCTCACGTAATTAGGTCATGTGGAAATAATAAATACACAAGTATCACCTCCCAAAATGAAAATAAACCTTATCATAAAATTTATATAATTTATTCTCTTCCTCCAACTAATATACCTAAAGTAGACATCCGTCAAAATTCACATCAACTTTCTTCCATTCAAACACAATAAACACTTAAATAAAAACATACACCACCTAAGATATATCAACCTAGCTCAACCAAAAATAAAGTAAATATATCTTATCAACATAAATTTTAATGTGCATATAATCCCCTTCAACATATTCATTACAACATTATGTAACTTTATCTAATAACCCTTTAATGGGTTATGATGAATGGGATCCCATAGTGGAACTTTCCCATATTCCATTCTAATTTCTTTTATTATAACTTAGTACAACTTCCCCTCATCATTGTAATCAACTAATTTAATTAATATTTTAAATGAACATCCTTCATCCTCCACCCATGGGGAAAGGGGTTACATTATCAAGATCTAAAGGTAACATTCTCCAAAAATGTGAAAAAATGCCTATCCATGTTGATGAAATGGTATAAACTTATCTTTCACTCAAATATCTAATGTATTTCATGATTGTTGATGAAATATTGCTTCATGTGTATGACCCTACTTTCTTCATTAGCATATAAATAAGAAATATCAAATTCAAATGTACTTTAATCGATGAAATATTGGGAACTTGTGTTACTTCCCTTAGTTTTATTAAAACAATTAAATGTTATAAATTTAATCTTAAATCCATGTAAAATAAATATCAATGACTTGATAAGAGACAAATACCTCCTTTAGGTTGTGTTTGGATCCTTATCACCATTTTTCCCATCACTATTCATGTGAAAGTTATGATAATTAACTATCCACTTTCCTATAATATACCACTTAATCAACCTTTGACACAGTGTATGAGATTAGTTGCCTCATCTGCATGCCAATGTATTAAATTTACATATAATGGTGATATATATAATATTCAAGGTGACACAAACCCTTGGAATTTTAAACAATTCAAATAATAAGGAGTTTTCAAAATATGTACCCTTGAACCTTTACTTAGCATTCCATTTTGTGAATCATAATGTTTTAATTATCCCATAAACTCTACTCAAGGTTATAATGATCATCCAAATTAATGAGAAATATGCATCCTAACCTTATAGACTTAGATGATGATGAACCACATGAGATAAGTTTAAAGATCAAAATTTACAATATCTTTTTCCTAACATCATTTCTCAATTACCTTCTTCACTCCAATCTTTCTCCTATCAAAAATATTTATATGAAATACCAATTACCCTAACTAAAATTACACATTCTAATCACCATTCTTCTTTGGATGATAAAATAGTTAACACATGTATTAATAACATATGTACACCTAATTATTATGATAGATATTCTCCATATGATGAATTTTTATACAATTTTTATCAATCTAAAAATGGAAAGGTGATTAAATATCATTCTTCCTTAATGTATTCTCTCAGTTATATTTATATAGTTCCTTATCAAGCTATAGTACATAATATTAGATTTTCCTTTGATGTTCACAAGTTAGTGATGGAAGACATAATCACTACACATATATTCACTATTGAACCTATCTGGAGTATTCTTATGGATAATTCCATCATGGGACCTTACTATTTTGATGGATTCTATTATCCTTCTAGTTTGATTCTTATTTATATGTCAACCACTCTAATTTGACCTGATACAAAGTAGGTCATGCATAGGACTGAGCCTAGTCTAGATTCCACTCCAAATTATTCCTTCTTTATGATGGGATTCTACCATTACTTAAGTTTGATCTCTTACTAGTATAATAAGTAAATGAGTCCTATTTTGAGATCCATATAGTTTTTGGTCATTAGACTAGATTTCCATACACATTAGTAGCATTAAGTATCTTCCTTTGCTACTTAATATAGTATATCTTCACCATATACTAATATACACATTTTTTACTCTCATGGTACATGTAACCATTATTCTACTGAATTTTGACAAATTCTAAAATACATTGATACACTATATCCATCCATAACATATAATAAATACAAAACTATAGCACCTCCTAATCTACTTTTAGAGTATATCCCTAAATACAGGGAAGTATATTTCTTTTGGAATTAGTGAACTACACACCATACTAATAGATGTCGAGTAATTCAACATCTTCAAGATCTTTCATGGCCCATGCCTTCACTAGTTTAGCCTCCCTCTCTAGTTCATCCATGGGAAAAGGATTCTCCTTCTCCACCACCTATGTATCCTCATATATTTTAGGACATGATATTAGAACTAATTTTTATGTATAAATGATATTAAGGAAATTCTTCTCATGAATTTCTACAAAGATTGATGAGACTTTGATTAATGTCAGGATTTAACTACATAAAGATGTATTAGATGTTATGGATGATATTTGTAGTGAGAATTATTAGTATTTATGAAAAAATCATGGTGTTCAGTCACATTATTACATGATTTGGCCTTGATTTATGATTATTTATGCATTGTATATGTTGATTTTCATTTTAATTTGGTCTCATTTATTTACATATTTTCCATGATAGTTTATGGATTATCCTGATAATTTTTACTAACTTATATTTATGATTTATAATTTTTTCCACATGGATTAATCTTGATCTCTTTATGCTTTTATGATTAATTTTTATATTTAGTTAAAATAAATATAATTATTATTGTGACTTGGTTACCAAACCCACATCCCCATAATATCCTATCTTTACCATATGTCAGTTAATAAGAATAATTATCATTGTATCATTTTATATATATATATATATATATATATATATATTCTAATCTCTATATATTCCCTCATTTTACCTTCTCATATTAATCACGCATAAGTTTATTTTTGAGTTCACATACTATCTTATATGAAATCCAAATTATTTAGTCATTCATATCTCTATATATCTTATTTACTATAACCAAAACCTAAAGCATATTTGTGTGTGTCACATTTGTCATTCATGTTTGGTTATCCACAAAAGCCATAAAACTTATAAATTCAAATCATTTTAAATAAAAAGAAATGATTAAAAGGAAAACAAAATTAAAATTTAAAATCACACCAAAATATGTGAATTATAGCACATCCCTTATTCTTAATCAAAGATCAATCTCCATAGTTAGCCTCAATATAGAGTCAAGGTCCGTTGGGGTACAATAGGCTAGTAGATTGGGATAGGATAATTCAAAATTATCTATAGTGATACCTACTTTCTCAAAATATTCGTAGTAGACTAATTAATTTGTAAGGGGTCCTAAAGAATGTGGAACATGTTATGAGAAGGTAGATCTATTTTAATTTTCTTATATATATAAATTTCATAACTTGATATTATTACTCCATTTATTTTGCCATCAAGTTTTGTGTTTATTTTAAACAAATATATTTTTAATTTGAGGGTCACTAAATTATTTTCACATTCCTATATTTTTAGTATGCCTCAAGTATACTAAGGCTTCATTCTAAATGCATATGCCATGATTATTATGTAGAGTAAAAACTCTACATTTTTGGTTTTTTGAGTTTCAGTTGTGAGCTCCAATTTTTGTCCCTGCACATTTTGGTTCAAGGCAGTGAATTTTTTTGACACAAGAGCTTGGGCACAAGTTTATTTTTGCCTAAATTTTTTCTAAGTATCAAATTTGCACAGACGTTACCAAGTGTCATTGGCCGAGACACATTTTATAATTTATTTAAGTTTCTCAGAACGTGCCACATGTCTCGTAGTAATTCATTAGAGTGAGACAATTGTTGGCATCCATGTCTCATGTTGGCATCTGCATTTCAATTTATTTTTAGTTTCAAAAGCTTCTTTCAATAAGTTTTTCTCAGGATCAAGTAGAAGGCACCAAGTGGCAACTACAGAAGGCTTCAATATGTTTTTCTAAAAGCAACAAAAGATGCCACATATTCCTAGCTAAAGAAAGTGGAAGCCACCATGTGTCAACATATGAGATATCTTCACTTTGTTTCATTGATAAGTAAAGACTATGGTGGGACCTGGGATTTTGTTTCTAAAGATAACAAAAGCTGCCAAGTGTCACCATCTGTATGAATCTAAAATGAGTCCTGAATGTTTGTATAGTCTAGATAAAGATCAACATAAGCTACCACATGTCCATAGCTAAATAAAATGGAATCTACCATGTGTTCTTTGTTAAAGATACACAAAAAATGACACCTATCCTTGTTCCCATTTTGAAGCTGCTCAGGCAAGAAATGTTATTGGTCCCATTTTCTATAGATTGTTAAAGTTTGAGGAAGCGGATTGTGATAGATGTCAAAGATGGAACACTCCTGAGTAAAGACATAGCAAAGAGTATAAGTTACATGGAAAGTGTCATGTGTCTTCAGCAAGTGCCTTCGAAGCTACCAAGTGTCATTTTCTAATGCCTTTTGAATAATGAGAAAGCTTTCAAGTAGGGTAAGTGAAACACGCCAAGTGTATTCACCTATTTCATAGTGGGAAGTGTCCTACGTATCTATTTCATCTAATGAACTACAGGGAGACAAAACATTTCAAATCTAAGAAATATCTTTTGTTAGACACTTCCAATTCAGTTAGAGTTTAGTTAGACCATTAGATTGGGAATGTGTGGGTAATTTAGATCTAGTTTGATGCTATAAATATGGGTGTAGAGGTCTCTAGAATGAGGATCATCAGAAGATAGAGAGAATTTTCTATGAGAAATTATTATCAAAAATCTTAGACTTTTTAGCTGTGGCTAGTAATATCATTTGCCTTTGTTTTATTTTCTTGAGTTAGAAAGTTTGTATAACTATGCATGTTTTTATGCCTTTTGTGTGACTAGAAAATTAATAAGAAGACTGAGTTCTATCCCTTTGTTGATATTTTATGTGTCATTACAAAATTGTCTAAGTTTTGAGCCTTTGATTATATCTATTTTTATCTTTTACATTGATCATGCCTTGTTTTCTCTTTAATGTAATTGAATCCTAAAGATAGATTCACTATGCTTAGAATTAAGGGTTTAATTAAATTTAGGTGCATCACCATAGTTAGATTTTCTATCATTGTATTTGTGATTCTATTTAATTCCTATCCTTTTTCCCCAAAATAATTTGGAGATAAAGAAGAGCTAGCTTCTTTAAAATTTAGAGGTCATTTTAGGTCAAAAATCCCACATTCCTAAAACTTCCCATTGTTGGTGTTGGAAACTGTGCAATTTTAATCATCAACAGTTTTTAGCATGCCCAGAGGGACAAAAATATCTTAAAGTTTCTTTCAAGACCATATGAACCAAAGAGCTACAAGGAGTCAGAGCTGTGGACTAGTAACAAGATCTCAAATTTGTGTAAATCTAGGTATTCTTTTCTACCATTGGTAACTAGCCCAAGAGAAGGCAAACTATAACAGTTTGACTATAGAAATCAATACCAAGAATAACAAAATAGAGAGTCTCAACAAATAGTTGCAAGATACTATTTCTCTTTAGACTCCCTAGGATATTCAAGCCCAAAATGATTCTTTAAAAGCAGGGCTAATGTAGGTGAAAGATGTAGTGACAACCTTAAGGTGAGAAAAGGTAGCATTTCAATAAAAATGTGAGGAAAGCCTGCTATAAGTCACTCAATTTCAACAAAATCTACTAAATGAGCATAACAATACCACTGCTATACAGGTCCAACTTCAAGCTAACTGACAAATGATAGAACAATTAACATTTGAGTTGGCTAATAGGCCTAAGAATACAAGGGTTTTGAATCTGGTTAAAGATATTTATGAATCAATATGGAAAAGAATCTCTGAGGAGATTACTTAGCTTAGTCCTTCTCTAAGCTTTCTGCTAAATGCATAAAAATTGTGTGAAAAGGTAGAGACTTCAGTTGAAGTCACTCTGTCCACTGTCTCTTTGAGAGTGTTTGACTCTCAAATGCTGATAAAAAAGCTTTATGATGCAACTGATGGAACATTATTAGTGGTAGGGATTAGTGACAAAATGATCACTGCCAAAAGAGTGAATGAAGTTCTAAATTGTAACTCTATACTAATCAATTACAAAGATATTTTAGATGTGGTGAAAGAAGGAATCAAAGATATGAAACAACACATTGAAGATTTGGTGCAATTAGGTCTTCTATCCCCTTTTCCTGATAGCAACACTGTGTTGATGATTTATGAGATTAAACCTTTGTTGTTAGCCAGGCAAAATGATCAAGCAGTCTTTCAGGGTTTAAGAGATGATTCATCAATACCTAAAGTGGAAGCTGTCTTAATTCCTGTTTCCTTCATGGAATTAAATTGAAGGATACAATTCATATTTTGTATAATTTTTCACACAAGGATATCATCAACCTTGATTTAGCCTTCAACGAATTACAAAATAAGTAGGGATTATCTGATGATGAGTGGTCTGTTTATCAAACAGCCTTACTGAAGTTGTGATTTTTGTCACACTTTTTATACGTTCTTTGGATTATTTTTGAGTAGGCTCAAAAGTCCTCAGGGTCACCAAGAACTTTAGAGTAAAAAACTCTACATTTTTCATTTTTTGAGTTTTATTTGTGCACTCCAAGTTTTTTTCGTGCACATTTTGGTTTGAGGCAGTGAAGTTTTTTGACACAAGAGCATGAGCTCGAGTTTCTTTTTTCCTAAATTTTGTCTAAGTATCAAAGTTGAATGGAACCTACCAAGTGTCATCAGCTGAGACACATTTTATAATTTCTCTAAGTTGCTCAGAATGTGCCACGTGTCTCGTAGTAATTTAGTAGAGCATGACAAGTGTCAGCATCCATGTTTCATGTTGGCATCTGCATTTCAAATTTCTTCTGAGTTTCAAAATCTTATTTCAATAATTTTTTCTTAGGATCAATTGGAAGGTGCCAAGTGGAAACTATAGAAGGCTTCAATATGTTTTTCTAAAAGCAATAGAAGATGCCACATATCCCTAGCTGAAGAAAGTGGAAGCTGCCATGTGTCAACATCTAAAATATCTTCACTTTGTTTCAATGATAAGTAAATATTGTGGTGGGACTTGGGTTTTTGTTTCCAAAGTCAGTAGAAGCTACCAAGTGTCACCATACGTATGAATCTAAAATGAGTCCCAAATTTTTCTACATTCTAGATAAAGATCAGTAGTAGCTACCACATGTCCATATCTAAAGAAAATGGAAGCTACCACATGTTCTTTATTAAAGATACATATAAAGTGACACCTATCACTATTCCCCTTTTGAAGATACTTAGGTGAGAAATGTTATGGGTCCCATTTTTTATAGATTGTTAAAGTTTGAGGAAGCAAATTGTGATAGATGTCAAAGATAGAACACTCCTGAGCAAAGACATAGTAAAGAGTATAAGTTATGTGGAAAGTGTTGTGTGTCTTTGGTAAGTGCCTCAGAAGTTGCCAAGTGTCATTTTTTGGTGCCTTTTGAATAATGAGAAAGTTTTCAAGTAGAGTAAGTGAAACACACCAAGTGTCTTCACCTATTTCACAGTGGGAAGCATCCTATGTATCTATTTCATCCAATGAACTACAAGGAGACATAATGTTTTAGATCTAAGAAATATCTTTTGTTAGACACTTTCAATTCAGTTAGAGTTCAGTTAGACCATTAGATTGGTAATGTGTGGGTAATATAGAGCTAGTCTGATGCTATAAATATGGGTGCAGAGGTCACTAGAATGAGGATCATCAGAAGATAGAGAGAATTTTTTGTGAGAAATTGTTATCAGAAGTTTTAGACTTTTTAGTTGTGGCTAGTAATATCATTTTCCTTTGTTCTATTTTCTTGAGTTGGAAAGTTTGTATAATTGTGCATGTGTCTGTGCCTTTTATGTGACTAGAAAATTAATAAGGAGACTGAGTTTTATGCCTTTGTTGGTATTTTCTATGTCATTACAAAATCATCTAAGTTTTGAGCCTTTGATTATATCTATTTTCATCTTTTACATTGATCATGCCTTATTTGCTCTTTAATGTAATTGAATCCTAAAGATAGATTCACTGTGCTTAGAATTAAGGGTTGAATTAAATTTAGGTGCATTGCCATAGTTAGATTTTCTGTCATTGCATTTGTGATTCTATTTAATTCCTATTCTTTTTCCCCAAAATACTTTTGAGATAAAGAAGAGCCAACTTCTTTAAAATCTAGAGGTCATTTCAGGTCACAAG
>JARHVA010003304.1:142500-412500 GCA_037957365.1 Torreya grandis
TAATTAGGTACGTAAAACTAAGTCAACCTTGTTTCCTATGTAGTCAGCCACTTAAAACCAAGTCACACTTATTTCTTAACATAATTGGCCATTTCCTACTATGCCATCCCTATTCATAACTAAATCAACCACTTCCTATTAAGTCAATCCTATCAAATAACTAAGTCATCCACTTCCTATGAAGTTAGCCCTATCCCCTAACTAAGTCACCCTTATTTCATAAAAAATATGGATACTTCCTATGAATTCATCCCTATCCCCTAACTAAGTCAGCCACTTATAACTAAGATGGCCTTACCCTACGCAATCAGCCACATACCAAATAATTATGTCAAACACTTAATACATAGTCGAACCTAATACAATCCTACCCAAATTTTAACTAAGTTTACATGGATGACCCCATTCATATTCTATGGTGATTTTTCATTAATTATCATTAATACCTTAGGAATTTAATTTACCTACTACTTCCTACCCATTGACTTGCATAGTTCTTATTCTACTTAAAAAAATTCTAGAGCTAATTTCACTACATGGTTTTCTCCTAATGTCTAGTTTTTTCAATCTAGCTTAATTTTCATTATAAATTATCCATAATTTAAATTTAATGCACTAATTACCTATGTTACACCAACTTATACCACTAGGTATCCTCCATCTCATACCTACCATCTCCTCACCATCATCACTCTCTATGTTTCCCTAGATCTCTCAGAGCTCTATTTTGTTCGGATAACACAATTACAAATGAATAATTTTTAACATTATTTATATATATAATCCAAAATTATTTAACTATATATTATTTACTACCATATTCAAAATTTCACTTATAATTATAATTATAATTTATTTTTTCCCAAACTGAAAGATGTTTTGGAATCATCACATCATATATAAATTTTCTAGATACTACATGTATTTTACAAAAAAAATGATTTTTATCTTATTTTATAGATTTACCTAATGTTCCCTACATTGGACACCTCTACATTTCTCTTACATAATTTCTACTCTATGGTACTAAGGTAACTAAAGGTATGTATTTTCAATTTTTGCCTTTCAATTATCTTATTGATTTATATTGTAATTATTTAGCTTAGTGTTGTTTATTTTTATCTTTTACTGAAACACCATCCCATGTTATAATTGTGTGGTATATGATGATATTTTAGTGGGCCATATGTATACACATAATATTTTTAAAACTTATAGATTACTAATCTTTTCACTCTTGCAAGAACCCACAAAATCACAACCTCTCTAAGTTCATGCCTTAAAAGATGTATTGGGAAAGGGGTGGGTAGAACTTTGGTGCTTCACAAGATTATTGTTCCCTATACAACCACATAAAACCAATATAAACCCATCTTATGTACCTATGATTTGACACCTCACTCACACACTTATCTAAAAAATTCACTACATTAATTATCCCCTACCCAAGTAAACCCCATTTTTATAGTTTTCAAATTCAATTAAATGGGTCAACCTAGTTTTGAGAATAGTACACATTATAGGACTAAGTCAGCCTAAGATGACTTAGTTTGAGACCTAAAAAATCAATTTGGACACCTAAAAATGTCAACTAGGTTGAATTTATTGATTACAATTTTGTAAGGGACTTAGGTTTAAATCAGGCTATACATACCCCTCTTTCACCTCATTTCTAATAGATATAATCATTCATTTAAATATATTAATCTACTTATCTACCATTCTACTTGAGGAGTCATTACTTAGGGTTTCATGTTCCTCATAAGAGAACCTTATCTTTTGAAATATTGAGATTTACTAGGATATCATTGGCTAGACTATAGTCCATTTTCCATCCTTAGAATATTCAAAAATACACAATAACATCTTAAAAATCACCATTGGCCAATGGAAAGTTTGAGGCTTAACTATTTCATATTTTAGGTAACATTCCCAACTTTTAATCTTCTAATTTAGTAGATAGATTTACATGAATAATGCATAATGAATGAATTGTATGTCCTTACATAGGATTACCTCTACATTGACTTGAGTAGAGTTTTATTTTTCATGTTTATTATTTATGTTTATCCCTAATTTGTGTCATAAGCTTTGGTAAGCATTAAAATATTGTTACTTTATTATTGCATTATTATACCTATCTAGGGTGATTGTGTGGTGTTTTTTATTAGAGAATTTATAACCCTCTCTAGCCATATTATATGATAAGATATCCCTTAGGTAGGTTTAACATATCCATATTGTGAATTACCCTAATTATATAAGTATCACTAATGATATAGTTACATGCTTTATATTTTCTAAGTTACGATTGATTTATAGATCAACTTCACTTTCACTTGCATACAAAGCATACTTCAAGTGTTCTTTCTACTTCCAAATTAATTAAAATTATAATATCAAACCCAACGAATATAATATTTTAGTTAATTTTATTTCACAACCAACATGAAAGTTTCAATTAAAATCTCCACCAAGGAGGAAATTCTCAAGGTTACCATCACCTTGTCATGTATTATTTAAAAACCTACTTTAATCCAATCTTACTAATAATCCTCCACCAATGGAAGTGGACATCTATATACCACAATTTAAATTTTTTTATATCAATGCATATTTTGAATACCATCAGTGTATTGGGCATTTCATAAATAGATGTTTTAAGAATAAGCCAAAATTCAAGATCTCATTTATGGAAATATTACTGAGAATAGAACACCTACTAAAGAGGATAAACCATAAGCAAATGATATTTCAAATCTTAAAATTTATAAAGATCATTTTCTCAATCATGAATAAAATAAAAAGAATAATTTTGAATTACATTATGCCTATAATTCTTATCCTCCTCATTCTACATATGGGCATCCACTTGTTATCATCATTGGTATAGTTAAAAGAAAATTAAAATCATGTTTGATGATTACATTTGATGATAGTGAATTTTTTTATGATGATTCACATAGACATTAACTTTTTATTTTATCTTGTATGGTAAAAAAATCCATGTATAACATTATGATAAATAATGGATCAAGAAAAAATTCATGAACCCTAACACTCCTCCACTCTCTTAATTATATAGAGAATAATTTACAAGATACTTATAGAGTTGTCAAATCACTCTATGGTCATACAAAAGATACTCTTGGGTATATATCACTACCCTTATAAGTGGAACCTCGTATAGTGCCCACTCTATTTATATTTCTACCAAACACAGGGGTATTTGACATGTTTTTAGGTCACCCTTAAATATAAAATATTATATCAATAACTTCTATAATGAATAAATGTCTCAAATACATTAATTATAATCAAGTGGTCAAACTTACAAGAATTCAATATGAATATTCTTTGGAACAAGTTATATTTAATCATCCTACAAAATATTTTGTTGGAACATACATTGAACAACATGGTAATTAAATAGTCTACAAAAATATTCAAGATAATGATTTACACATTCAAAAACATATTACATAATTAGTTTCTCTATCTATTAGTGAGTTATTTAATTTTTTAGGTTTTATTGATTGTAAGCCCTAGGTTGTTAAAATGTCTAAGTATAGTAAATCAGGGTATAAAATATGCAATAAATATAAACATTGAATTATAAAAGAATTGAGCTAAACTAATATTTATAATAATATCAACGAAGAAAACAAATGGATAATTAGATGGAAATTGATTGAGAAAGATGATCTAGAAGTTGAAAACTATCACAAAAGATAATCATGGTGTTATAAATAACACCCAAGTGTCATAATTCTTCTTGGAAAGACATATATTGTGGTGCTAGTTTCCACCTTTGGTGATAATGTCCTCTTCTTGAATTATTTTAGTGTTTTGTAAATTAGGTCTTGTTCTAACACTGGTTTAAATTTCATGCTTATGTGATTAATATGTTTTCTTGTGGCTATGTTTTACCCTAAAAACACCTAGATTTCCATGATTGTAAGGGTTTTGAAGAAAAAGTGGTTACTGGGTCTAATATATTGGATGTGTGATCTGTACTCCTATATGGGCATGTTTTCTACATACCAATACTCTGAGGATAAATCAAGCTTGATGTAGTTTTGCCACCTAAGTGCTTGGTGCATGTGCAAGTGAATGCTAGTATGAGTTTTTTGAGTGTGTTTGGGACTAAAAATAAGAGAAATATAAGTTTAGGAATGTTTTATATGGATATATGCATAATTAGGGTAGAATAGGGATTAATAACCTTAATTTTTCACAATTTTTTCTAAGTAAATTGGTATCATTTTGTGTGCAATACTGAGCAAATAATGGTAATATATAACTAAATATATTTAAATTTATATTGTAAACTAATGTCCCTTTTTAGAAAACTAGTATTTTTTTTGCTTCTCATGTTACTAGATAATAGTGGCATACCTTGGATAGTAACATTGTGGATCTAATGTCTAACTACGTTGTTTTTCTACTAAACTGATTCTAATTTTTATCTAACTACTTTCCACTACTTTTTTTAGAAACTAAGCTCTATATTATATGCATGCATGTTTAAAATTATACTCTTATTTAATTAAGATGACTTGATCTTAGTGAAAACCCTCTTTAAATGTCACCTTTTTCTAAGGGAGTTCTAGAACTTGTGCAAGAACTATCCTCAAAAGAAAAAAAAATATGCATGATATTTGTTAGCCTGATAATATATGATATCTACATAATAAACCAATATAATGTCTGTAAATGACATAGAAATGTAAGATAATATAAGAATAATTTGGTAATATATGATGTATGCCAGATATAACATTCATAAGGTTGTCAAGATAGATGTAATAATGTAAGAATGTGAATGAACAAAAAATATAAGTAATATATTGAGTAACTACTTACTGGGATGCAGAATTATGTCCATCATGAAACTTAGGAGGAAGGGGAGATATATGAGGTACATCGTGCATCTAAAACTAGAGTCTATAAAAAGCAAAAGACAAGTGTTATGGTCATGATTCATACATGAAAGTATACATACAACACACATGAGTCATAGAAAGTAGGCAAAGGGGCCATAATAAAAGGGACATGGACATATGTCACTATATCTAAGAAAGTGATACATATACAGACATGTTCAAATATACACATATTGAAATCTTAAAACTTTTGGGACTTAACACATGTAAATCTTATGTTTATTAAAGAGATAAGTAGACTAAATGAATTAAATAATATGAAATAAATACAACCATTGAATTTTTATAAAATTGAATAACTTTAAATTTTTAGAAATAGTAATTAATAGTACAAGTAATAAATTAGCTATAAAATAGCTAAAATGGATGATGTAGGTGCTAAAAATTGAAGTGGAAGTTAGTTTGAGTGCCATAAACTAGATCCTAGTCTTAAAACCCCTCCCAGATAGTAGTGACATAATTATACAATAGTGATATTATTGTAAAAGTGGTGGTAGCATCTTGATATTCACAATAGTGTCCTCTATGCAGGGTTATCCTAAACTTCTATGTCCATTTGTGTATAGATCTCTAAGGATTTTTATTACATACATGAGTAGTAAAACCCTATATTTTACTTGTATGAATGATTTAGTGAGAAAACCCTAATCTTCCATTTAGTTAGGTCATCCCATTAGAATGAGATGAAAAGTGTGTTTCTTAATATGGTAGGATGGACATCCTCAACACCCCAGTATGTAGAGAGTTTCCTCAAATACTCCAAGGAGATATAAATCCCAATGTAGTTATCCCCACCTAAGTGTTGGTGCGAGTACAAGTGTAGCTAGTATGATAGTGGCCTCAAGTTCCTTGAATGTGATTGAGACTATAAATTAGGGTAATATGAGCTTAGGGTTGTTGTACATGGTAGTATGTAGAAGTAGGATTGAATAGGGATTGATAACCTTAATTGTGCACAACTTATTCTAAGTTTAAATGTGTATTTTGCATATGATTTCCATTTAGTGGTTAGAGGGATAAAAGTCATGTATTTATATTGTTTTTATGTTTATACGAATGATAAAATATGTATAAGATGACCCTATGAGGTTATAATTTTAAAAATATATTTATTTGGGAAATAAAGAGGTAATGGAAATTAACATCATTTTGGGGACATTAGCATTATGTGGTGCTAGTGTACTTATTATGGCAATAGTGTCTAATTAATAGAACACTAAGCGTCTAGGGAAAGGATCAATAAATGAGGGTCTATGACTAATTAGGGGGTGACTAGGTACATCTATGGCCCACATGAAGGCTAGATAAGTGTGACAATAAAATCTAAGATAGGTCTAGCACTAAGATAGAGGTAGGTAGTCTCAAGTAGCATTCTTAGAAATCAAATACTAGTTTTCGGTGATTATATTCCCCCCTTTATACTATAAATGTATCAAATAAAAACTATTAGGATAAATGAAAAAGAAGCATACTTGGACTTAATTAGGAGGTGAAACCCATGAAACTTAGTTTGACTATGTGAAACATGGTCAAATGTGTGTCTTATAAATGAAACATGCATAAATTAGTCCTTACTTTAGAGATATCAAAATTAAAACACTAAACTAAGTAAAGAATTAAAACTAAGGAAAGATATGGGAAATAGGAAAGGATCAAATACACATCACTAGGTACATGAAACAATAAATAAACTTAGTCACAACTTATGTGTGTGCATTTTCATAGTGATCAATTGATGAATATCTTGGAATGAGATAGTAGCTTTATGAATCCTCATGTATGGGTGGCTCAAGAACTCAATCTAGTTTTGACTCCATCATTTACCAGCCCTACTTGGTGGTTCATGACCTATGAATAGATTGGATTAGACCCATGGCGTGTTTTATCATTTTTGGAAATATGATTATCATTCATGTCAAAAGGGACACTATGGATGTCATTGATGTCAAAAGAATCAGGAAGGATTGATGGTGAGAAGAGAACGTTTCATAGTTGCACTATGCAAATTTGTCATGATTTTACAATGACTATTTATGGATGTTTAAAGTAAAATAGATAGGAGATCTATTATGTGTTTTTCATGTACATTCTACAAATATTGTCTACAAGTTTAGAGGAGAATGAATGAGCTCATAATTGATTTATTCATCTCTTGGACATTATAGGGTTTCTCAATAAAAGCTTAAGGGTTTAGCCATGGTATCAAAAAGTAAAGTTCTATTTTAATGTTGACTTGGTATATATGGGAACCAATAACCTAAGTTACAACTTAAGTCTAGATCATCGTTAAGAAACTAGCCTATCGACTAAGCAATTATCAACTCTAAGAAATGATCAAAGGACTTTATATTTTCTTTAGTCTAAAACTTAATATATGTCTCAACTTGATCAATAACCCACACCTCATCATACATAGATGATCCAATAAAGTGAAACAAAGTCAAATTTTTAGAGGTCTCTCTAAGTGAATATGCTAATTCCAAGTGTCACAAGCACATGAGTCTATCAAATAGAGGACCAATGAGAATGATCCTATTAGAGATAAAGTTTAAGCTAGTTAGAGGATCAATGGCTCATGCTTAATCAAATATTGGAGATATAATAGAGTGTGATGAAATCAAATTGTCAAATAGAGATCTAAATAAGCATGAAAGTGAAAAGTGTCACATTCACAAAGCTTTTTATTTATATACCTAATGAGCATAAGCTTGTTAGATATAAATATTGAGCTTATCAGAAGATCTGGTAGTGTGTAGGTGATTATGGAAAGGAGATCAAATGGAGTGAATAGACTCAAATTATATAAATATATTGACATTTAACAACTAGATATAAGTAAATATCATGCATATTTAAAGATCCAATGGTATGCAAAAGATTGGATGAAAAAGATCTAATAAATTGAGTGGATTTAGATGTAATAAATTGATTGATGTTTATCAACACAATAGTAAGTTAAAGACTGAGTAGGTTCAAGACTATTGATGAAGTGAAATTGATCCAAATATATATGAAGCAATAAGATGAGGTCAAAGTGTCAAATTTTAATGACAAAGTCAAGGTAAAGTTCATGCAAGTTTAAAGATCTAATGAGATGTGAGAGCTAGGATTTGGAGATTGATGAATGAATTTTATAAAGTAGAACATTAAAGTTTAGTAGTGTATAGAGATCTAATAGAAAAAGAGAGATTGGATATGGAGCAAAGAAAGAGATCAAAGGCTAGTATTTAAAGTGTTTAAATTCTAATGGTCAAGTGGAAAAACATGTAAAACTTACAATTAACCCCTAAATTGTGACATAAATAACAAGATTGATTGATGTAACCAATCAAATCTATATAAAAGTGCATATGAATCATGACTAGAGCCTGAGATTCACAAAAGATAGTAATGAGACCATAAATTATGGTGATGTACCATGAGTTCAAGACATAGGAAATGTGTGGTTCAATAAATTAGAATTGAGTCTAGAACCAAGTGTGAAGTGTTACAGTGTGAGTGTGAACACATAGAAGATATGGAACCCTAGATCATTTTCTTATATATATATATATATATATATATATATATATATATATATATATATATATATATATATATGACATATAGGACAAAGGAAAGGTTGTTGTTGTTAAAGATGAAACTTTTAGTGTAGTTAGATAGTGTCAAATAAAAAATAATAAAGACACAACAACAAAGGGGGTAGAGAAGAGTAGAGTGATTGGTAAATCCAATGAAGTGTGTTGAATAAATACATATATAGATGAATGGCTAGTGAAATAAAGAGGAGTAGAGAGGAATAAAGTCATAAAGATAATGTGCAAAGTATGATTAATTATAGATTAGACCTATAATAACAAAAATAAAGTTTTATTCATTTATGAATTAATGTTGTAAATTATAGTTATAGCTCCATAGATCTGATTGGTTGGTGTCATAATATTAGTTGAGTTGGTGCTCAATTAGGGGATTTGTGTCTCCTTAGGGTTGGTGCCCTTAAACATTATAACCAGTGAGGTTAAGCTAAGATAGTGCTCAATTAGGGAGTTATTTCTTCCTTATAGTTGATGCTATTAAATTAGGGGATTGGTGTCTCCTTAGGATTAGTTTCCTTAAATGAAAAGAGTAAGGTTTTATCATTGAGGCTTTTAGTTAGTGAGGCTTGTAACTAGTGAGGTTGTGCCAAGTGAGGTGTTAACTATGAGGCTGGATTAAAATAGTAGATTATAGTAGCTATTCTCACTATGGTTTTTTCCTTTGGGTTTTACAAGTATAAATTTGGTGTCATGAGTATTATGTGTGAATGATCTCTACATATTTTATTTTATCTACATTTATCTTTTAATCTACATATTTTTTTGATTTTTCTTTAAAAGGATTAAAGGATTGGTTTTAGTTGATCTACTAATTCACCCCGCTTCTCAATAGATATTTATTTTCCAAAAATTGGTATCAAAGCTTAGGGTGCATTAAAATAAGCTTAATCAACTTATGTAGATCTTGGAATAGTGAACACAATGTCCAGTCAATAATGACCTTCATCAAACAAATCACCTATCTTTGATGGATCTAACTTGTATCTTGGAGTATAAGAATAGAAAAATATTTATCCTCATTAGGATTTGATGTATGGATGTCTATGGTAAATGGATATACAACCCCTACTACAACTCATATTGATCAGGCTTCCAAAATGGCATATGAGAGCAACACCAAGGCAAAAAATGATATTCTTTGTTGATTGTCAAAACCAAAGGTTGTCAAAGTGATGCATTATCAAAATACACAAGATATATAAAAGAAACTAAAGAGCATCTATGAAGGAGATGAAAAGGTAAAGCAACCCAAGCTATAAACATATAGAGGTATGTTTAAAAGTCTTAAAATGACTAAATAAGAGAAGATTATAGACTACCTTCTCAGAGTAGATGAAATAGTCAATGCAATCAGAGGCCTTAGAGAAGAGATGAAAGACTCAATCATTGTCAGAAAGGTATTAAGATCTTTTCCATCAAGATATGACTCTAAAATATTTTAAATAGAGGAAGCAAGAGATACATATAAGCTCACAATAGATGAGTTACATGGAACGTTCACTACATATGAGATGAGAATGGGAGAAGAAGATACTTCCAAGAGAGAAGCTGCATTCAAAGCATCTGAGCATGCAAAATTAAAATCATTTACATCCAGATCTAATGAGACTAATGAATAAGAAGACAACTTTGTTATAATATTAAAAATAGGATCTAGAAAGTACAAAGGTAAGCTACCTTTTAAATGTTTTAATTATTGTAAATTAGGACATTTTATTGCTAAATACCCTTATGAGAAAAAAGATAACTCTAAGAAAGAAGAGGATGCCAAAAGAATGAATCCCCACTATTCCAAATGGAGTAACTTCTTTAAAAACAATAAAAACTTGTATATAAGAGAAGATAGTGACTCATTGGATGATATTAATAGCTCATATGATGACCATGACTATGCTTTTATGGTTGAGGGAAATGAGTCCCTGTTCATGGCATTGGGATCAACTTATCTAGATATGGATCAAGAGTAAGTTGAAGACTCTAATGAATAATAGGAAGGAAAAGTGGACCTTGAGTGTGAATGAATTTGTGCTCTAGTTGAGATTGATAATCTGAGGAAAGAAAACTCAAGATAGAAGAATCTTGGATAAAAAGAAATTGAAAAACTATCTAAAAGTTTTAAAAAATCTAATTAGATGATACTAATCCTTAAGACTCAAGTTAAAGAGGCTACAAGAATAGAATATGTAGTCAAAATTAAACTATAATTCAAATCTGATGAGTGTATGAGGCTAGAAGTAGAGATAGTGTCTTTGAGAAAAGAGCTTGAAAAGGATAAATAACAAATAGTTAAAGGTTTGAAGCTGATAGGGGATCAAACATTCTTTATGAATTGATAAAATCTCAAAATCCATCAAAATGGAAAAATATTCTTGATTATGAAAAGGGGAAAATCACATAACTAATACATCTACTAAGTTATATGACAATTTCAAAGCAAAAGGATTATGAGCAAAGAAAAGGAATGTCTCTAGAGTTACAAAGATAAAAAGTAACAATGTTGATGAGAAGAAGGCTAAAGGAGAAAATAAGACTAAATAAAGGAAAAATAATAGTGAGTCTATTTTTTCAAACTCAATGAAGATGAAAAAGACAAAGGGGGTTGATGTAGATGGTTACACAAGGTTAAGCAACTTGAAGAAGCAATAGTTGAGAAGAACTCCCTGTCCTTCACCAAGAAAAGCTATGACTAGGTATTCCTCATCTTTATATGGTTATTGTTATATCTTTAATAATTTCAATCATAAGGCTATTAATTCTAGAGTTGTACATACAAGGAGAATAAATTTTGTAACAAAATTTTTATTTTCACCCTTGTTAGATACAAATGTAATGTGTTATAATTGTAATAATTCTGGTCACATAGCTAAACAATGTAAAAGAAACTTTGAAAGACCAAAAGTATAGAGTGTGAAGAAAATCATGCCTCTTAGTGTGAACAAAGGTTCATAATCTATAGAAAAGATAAAATTAAGCCCAATAGGACATATAATCAACCCAAGCATGTATGGAAAGTGAAATATCAAGCCATGATGAAGAATGCTATAGAGGTTGGAAAATGTCAAGAGATCTCAATGTCTACACATGTTGAGAATGAGAAGAAAAAGCTCAAGGAGAAGTCAAAGGTGTTGGATAAGGATAGTTCTAAGGTATGTACAAATTAAAGTGAACATTATACTATTTATGAACAAATTTCATGCATAGAACATTAGTTTTTATGCCTAGTGATGATATTCTGAGTTGAAAGGAAGATTCATCAAATGAAAAGGTATGTCATGAATCCCTATTGCATCCATGTATTGTTAATACCAAATATAATATTGTAGTGGATGAGCATGTTAATTATATCAAGCTTAAGAAGAAAAAAAATAACCGAAAGCACAAGATGACTAAGGAAGAGAAGGAATATGATGAGTAATGGGAAACTCCTAGTTTCACATTATTCTAGGACATTGTGAATTAAGGTGTCTCTATCTATGCTTTTTAAGAGACTCCATATATTAAATAAGCAAGTAGTGTCCCTTAGAAGATTATAAATTCAATAAATGAGTGCTCTTAATTGAAGTTTTAGATTAAGGTAAAAATAGGTTTTGAAGGGACCCCAAAACCCTAAAACAAAGATAAAAAGATGAAGCATTTATGACCACAGGCAAAACCTAAAACTTACTACAAAGAAGTATCATAAACAAGTTTTATATGGACCTAAAACCACTGGAAAGACCACAAGTCATAACCCAAGTTTTACATAGACCTGGCTACACCATAGTCAAAAGATTACAAGGAACTAGGAAATAGGACCAGATAACACGACCAACTAAAAGAACCAGGCTATTCTTCCAGTTCCAAAATCATCTTCACTACTTCCTTACATTGCATAGTAGTATCTTGAATGGTAGTAGCCACCGACATGGCTCCCTCTTGCATAGCTTTCTTTCTTGAGCTCTGTCTCGTTCTCTTGCTAGGCCCCTCCAAGGATTTGATCTCCTCATTAGCTCTTTTTCCAATATTAATAGTTGTAGCACATATGTTAGATGTAACCTCCTCCATCTTCATTCTGATCTCCTTGATGAGTTCCCTTAGGTTGTTCTCATAGTCTTTGAGTTTGATGGGGATGTCTCTCATTTATTTTTCCATGTTATTGATTTTGTTCCAAATTGCCTTCTGGTTGTCTTCCATTATTTCCATTTTCCTTTTGAGATCCATTATATCCTTAAACATCCATGAATCGAGTTGGAGGATAGCCTCTACTTTGAAATTAACCCATCTCATATGTGTGTGGCTTCCATCATTCTGCCTTTTATCACTCCACTCTTATATGATCTTATTAGGACTATTCCTGCCTTCTTCAATGTGGTCATCTCTTCCCCTTTGATTCTGCTCCTTAGTTTCAGCTTGAACTCCCAAGTCCATTTCTTGGTTGTCAGCCTAAACTATATTTTCCCTCTCATTTATCAAAATAGGGTCCTCAACAGGGTCATCCAGGACTTTATCATCCTCAAACACTTGCTAGTTTTCCTTAGAGTCATGTTCACTATTTTCAGACTTCTCTATGTTGACTCCTTTCTCATTCTTCTCTTGAACTTCTTCTTCCTCATTGGAACTTGAATTCCTACTTTTTGTTCCTCCCTCTTCCTCCAAGCTTTCCTCCCCAGACTTATCAGTTTTCTCCCACTCTGTATCCTCATCAACATTCTAATTCTTGACACTAGGGGGCTTGATTTTATCTTTCCCTTTAACAATTTCACTCTTGTTACTCTGTGAATCATTGTTTTTCCCCAAATAAGGGTTCATAACCATGGCCTTATTCTTGCAATAGCCTTCAATTATCAGAATTAATCCTTCATGCAGAATAGGACGCATTTCCTTCTTCCTGTGAGTGAATAAACTTTGGATCAAAGAGAAACACAGATAAAAGGGAAAGGAAATTCTTACTTTGTGTCTGAAATGATTTATGAATACAAAGTGGAATTTGTGGACTCTCTTGCTTCTTCCATCGAGTATGAAGTACTCCCGAATATGAAATAAGACATCCCTCCAAATGCCCTTAATCTGCTCAAGTTCAAAGAACTCCCCATTCTTTTCCATCTTTTACTCTTCAATGTCTGTCTTAGGGAATTTGCAAAAGGCCTCATTTGAAATGCTAGTCTGCTTGGAGAATTTTATTCCTTTTGTAGGCAGCCTCGTAACCTCTACTATAAATTCCTCTATTAGATTCACTGTGATGCCATGCAGAGTGACCCTATCATCAATCTAGTTTTTGAAAAAAGCCATTGTAATATGAGGTTTTGAACCATGGATCCTTTCCATGTAGTTTGTAACCTTCCCTCTCTGCAAGATTTTCTAGACATCTTGTTTCGCTTTCCACTCTTCGCAATTTTTGGGTTCCTACTTCCTTGGTTCTCCTTTTGTTACATGAGCCATGCAGATTTCCTTTGATACCCAATCACTGTAAACTATACAATGATCCCACCTGCTACCAATTTGGTTCAAAGCTCACCTTTTTTTAGGCACATTCAGGATCTGCTTCTCATTCTCGAGGGCATTCCTTTTTAATGATTATAAACCTTTCTCTGGGAAGCCACTCCTCCAACTCATTAGTTTTCTATTACAAGCTAATCTTTCCCTCCTTTGCATGAATTGCATCATGATGAATGAGCGCTCTAAGATCCACATTATTTTTTAATGTTTCCTGCCACCTCATTCTATGTCCTGTTCAGACTACATAATTTGTTATCCAGTCGACAACTCCATTAGCTTCACGGTAGGTGTGGGTAATTGTTACTTTTTCAAATTTTTTGATTAAATTTTTCATCTCCATCACCATAGCCTCTATAGTCCATGACACAAAAATTTTATTGTTTAGAATATTTATGATATTCAAGGAGTCCCCTTCTAACCATAATTTAGAATATCCTGAATCCACAGCTAGTTTGATGGTTTGAAGGGTAGCAGAAGCTTCATCAATATGACAATTCAACTTTCCAATGGGGATTGCAATAGCATCGATTACATTTACCATATGGTTTCTCAATACTCCTCCACATCCTCCATTCCTCAGATTCCCTTTAGCAGCTCCATCAAAGTTTCCTTTAATCCACCCTTGAGGGGGGACATTCCAAGTAACACCTAGTCTAGGATTTTTAGGTTTACCATTAGAATTTTTCATTCTTAAGGGATTATCCACTTGGAAGGTTGGATTTGGATTCCTTTGTGATGATAAATTATCCTTAATAACTCTAATAATGTTTTGCCCCACCACCCATCTGGGAAGTTCTTTACTTCTAAAAATTCAATTATTTCTTTCCTTCCATATTCCCCACCAAATATGGGGAAGAGTTAGTTTCCATAAAAATATAACTTTAGGATTCTTGGAGGGACAATACCAACTTTTAAGAGATAGTTCCACATTTTTGTGGTGAATCCAAGTAATACCCCATAGATTGAGGATTTATTTCCAAACTTGTTGCATAAAAGAATAGTTCACAAACAAGTGATCTCTATCCTCAAAGCCCTTCTTACAAAGAATACACCTGTTCACAATATATATTCCTCTTTTCTGTAAATTGTCCAGAGTCAAGATTTTATTTTGGAGGAGGGTCCAGAAGAATATTTTGATTTTAGGGATGAGCCCCTTTATCCAGGCCTTCATCCACAAAGGTTTGTTTCCATTTCCCTTTGAAGTGAAAATGGAAGAAACTTTAAATTGTCCACTAGGCTCATTATGCCAAACAATCTTATCTTCAAGATTAGGGTAGAGAGATATAGAATTTAGGGATAGTTGTATATTCTTGAAATCTTGATCAAGATCAGTAAGGTTTACCCAAGAGTTGTTCTACCAGTATTGGTTAACCATTATTCCCAATCTTTGCTTCCATCAGTCTATTGATTCTTTATCTTGGATTTCATCTATCAAAAGTTTTCCTTTCAACCAAACATCCTCCCAAAATTTCACCTTTTTTCCATTGCCAACTTTCCAAGAGCTTCCTTCTTCTAAAACTTGTTTAGTACCTTGAACTTCCCCCCATATGGAAGATGGATGGGAGACGTCAGGGTAAGAAAAAAAATTAGAGAGGGACTTTGCCCTGAACAAATACTTATGCTTCCATATATTGCTCCATTCTTTGTTTTCCTGATAAACCCTCCATCCCTGCTTGGCTAAGAGAGCTATGTTCATACTTATAATTTTCTTTATTCCTAGTCCTCCTTCCCTGATAAGTTTACAAATGTTATCCCATGCAATTAAAGGCATTCTCCTTTTCTCCTTAGTACCTGTCCAAAGAAAGTTTCTTTAAATTTTTGCAATAGCTTCTGTAAATTTGGTGGGAATTTTGGAAAGATTCAAAGCATAAGTGGGTATGATTTGAAGACTTGATTTGAGGAGGGTAAGCCTTCCTGCCTGACTTAGAAAATTTCCTTTCCATCCCACAAGTTTCTTGCTAAATTTGTTAATAAGTCCTTCCCAAAAAGCTTCAGGAACTTTCATCCCAAGAGGGAGACCCAGGTAAGAGGAGGGGAGAGATCCTATGGAGCATTCAAGGATTTTAGCTATTTTGTTCTATCTATGACTTGGGGTGTTAGTGAAGAACACTACACTTTTGTTCCAGTTGATCAATTGTCCTGAGGCAGCTAAATATAAATTTATAGCTTGCTTCAAGGTTCTTGCTTCTGTGACTTCAGATTGCCCCATGAAAATAGTATCATCAACAAATTGACCATGGGAGCATATTAAAGGATGAGAAGAGGGTTTCAGACCCTTAAATAAACCTTTATGGACTAATTCCCCTATATATCATCCCATACTATCAGCCATAATAACAAATAGAATAGGGGATATAGGATCCCCTTTTCTCAATCCCCTTGAAGGTTTAAAGAAGCAGGACAAACTCCCATTTACCAGCACTGCAATAGAAGTAGTAGATATCAACTGCTTAATAATATCAACCACTCTTTGTTCAAAACCAAAGGCAATAAGACTACTTGAAAGGAATAACTAGTCCACTCTGTCATATGCTTTAGCAATATCAACTTTCATTATGAACCCCTCATTGTTAGAGCTGAACAACGAATGAATATTCTCATGAGCAGTAATTATAGAATTGAGGATTTGTCTTCCTGGGATGAATCCATTTTGCTGATCAACAATAGTTGAAGGGATCACTTAAATTAGTCTGGATGTAAAAACTTTAGATATAATCTTATAGAAAGAATTGCACAGACTAATCGGTCTAAACTGATCAAGAGAGTCTGCTCTGATCTTTTTTGGAATTAGACACAGAAAAGTGGCATTAACTTCCTTAAGCATCTGTTTGGATCCAAATAATTCCTTCACCACATTACTTACATCTTTGCCAACAAGTTTCCATAGCTTTTGAAAAAAGAACATGGGAAATCCATCTGGTCCAGGTGCTTTATCTCCTCCTAAAGAGCTAACTGCTTTGAAGATTTCCTCTTCCTTAGGTATTGAGCATAACATTTTATTCTGCTCCTTTGAGACCAAAGGAGGAACCACACGTAGGATATCATCTTGACTATCCAAATTGATATTTATATCAGCCTTCATCAGGGAGGAGAAAAAGGAAAGCATTTCCTCCTTTATTTCCTTTTCCTCTAACATCTTCTGATCTCCTTTTTTCAAGTATTGTATATGAGTTTTAGCTCTATGTTTCAGAGTGGAGAGATGGAAAAAATTTGTATTTTTATCTCCTTATTTCAACCATAACACCCTAGATCTTTGTCTCCAATATATTTATTCCTTAGTTATAAGATCTTGATATTGAACCAATCATTCCCTTTCTTCTGTAAGGAGGTCTGAGGTGTATCTATTTTGTTGAATTTTTTCCTAAATTCTGCTAATTTCCTCCTTGATAGTATTCTTTTTCTCAATTATATTTCCAAAACAATCCTTATTCCATTTATTAACTTCATTTTTAACGTTTTTGAGCTTGGATGCAACTCTAAAGAGGGCAGTCCCCTCAATAGGTCTATTCCACCACTCTTCCATTTTACTTTCAAACTGTGGGTGCTGCATCCACATCTTTTCAAATCTAAAAGGATGATTCTTTTTTTGGTTCATTTTGACCACTGTGAAGAGAAGAGGATAATGATCCGAGCCTATTCTATGGCACGCTTCCAACTTACATATGTATTCTTTTGTCCAGTCTAGAGAGATGAGGGCCCTATCAAGCTTGGCCTATATACAATCATTACCAATTCTCTTACTGCTCCAAGTAAACTGAATTCCCTGAAGCTCCATATCCATTAGTCCTTCTTTATTTATAAACTCCATGAGATCAATTCTCCCTTCCACTTGAATAGTATTACCCCCCTTTTTCTCATGTTCATAGAGGGGAACATTAAAATCTCCCATTATAATCCATCGTCCGCAATTATCTTTGCTTTTGAAATTTGAGATAGTCTCCCAGACCTTTTTCCTTTGGATCTTGACATTGGGAGCATAGATATTTACAACATACCAACTTTCCTTATGGTCAACACTAGTAATTTTTACAACCATAAGGTTTTTACTTTATGTCAAAATAGAACCAGAATAATGATTCTTCTTCCATAGCATCATGGTGCCCCCTGAAGCACCTTCAAAACTACTAGCCTTGATAGAATAATTTTCAAAGTCTTTGATTTGTTCTACTTTCTCTTTACTGATCTTAGTTTCTTGGAGCAATAGGAAATCCAACTTTTGATCTCTGAAAAAATTCCTAATTGAAGTTAAGTGTGACAATATGAGATAAGTGTTGTGTATGCAGTGTTTATAAGGATAGAATGAATTTTCCAATAATGTGTTCATGGAATCTAGTTTTAAATGAAGGATATGGATACTTATAAGAGTGGAATAGGTCAGTGGAGTAAGGGTGAGCTAGATTGTTTATTCTGTTAAGATAAAGAAGGCTCATAATAGAAGATCTTTGAAATTGGTCAGGTCTTGGGATTAGAAGATAATAAGAGACTAAGAGAGAAGGATAGTAAGCATATGAAGCTCATGCATCACATCACTAGATACTAGTGATAAATTCTAAGTCTAGGGTGAGGAACATAAAATATTTATTAATTCTTGGAAGAAGAGATAAAATTCAACTTAGGCATGTATACTTCTAAAAATTACTAATGAGTTGAAAGTTGCATATTCTTGGACAAACTCCTTTAACTAATAAAGGGGGAGATATAGTTGAATAAACAATGAACTAGAGTACTGTTGTCATTGATGTCAAAGGGGGAGAAAAAGGGTGAAAATTCTCTCCATAAGAGAAGAGTAAAATGCTCTCTATAATAGTTTAGAGAAAAAGTGAAAATGTCAAATTAGAATCAGAATAGGTGTCCAAGTTGAGTATTAAGCAAATGTGACATTGCCTAAGGGGTGACAAGTATGGTATGAATAGATTTAGTTCATACTCATCAGAAGCCAATGAAAGTAATGTTATAAAAGGATATAAATAGTGAAATATTAGAGCATTTATTTTGCCATCAATGTCAAAGGGGGAGATTTTTGGCAATATAATTGTCATTGATGTCAAAAGGGACACTATGGATGTCATTGATTTAAAAAGGATCATGCAAGATTAATGGAGGAAGAGCATGCTTCATAGTTCATTGTGAGAAGTTGTCATGCTTTTATAGAGACCATTTATGGATGTTTAAATTCAAATAGATAGAATATCCAATATGGGTTTTTCATGTACATTCTAGAAATATGGCCTATAGGTTTAGAGGAGAAGGAATGATCTCATAATTGATTTATTTAGCCCTCAAACATTATAGGGTTTCTAAGTAAGAATTTAAGGGTTTAGTCATGGTATCAACAAGAAAATTTCTATTTTAATGTTGACTTGATATAGCTAGGAATTGATAACTTAAGTTACAACTAAAGTCCATATCATTATTAATAAACTAGCCTCTTAACCTAACAATTACCAGCTTTGAGCAATGATCAAAGGAATATATTTTTTCTTAAGTCTAAGACTTAATATATGTCTCAGCTTGATCAATGGCCTATGTTTCATCTTATGTAGATGATCCAATGAAGTGAAATAAATTCAAATTGTCAAAGGTCCCTCTAAGTGAATGTACTAATGCCAAGTGTCACAAGTGCATGAGTCTATTAGATAGAGGACTAATGAGAGTGAACTTGTAAAAGATAAAGTTTGATCTAGTTAGAGGATCAATGGTTCACTCTTAATAAAACATTAGAGATTAAATGGAGCATAATGAAATCAAATTGTCAAAATGATCTTTGAGTGATCGTGTAAGTGATAAGTGTCACATTCATGGAGCTTGTCAGATAAAGACCCAATGAGGATAAACTTGTCAAATATAAAGATAGAGATTTTTAGAAGATCTAATGGTGCATGGGTTATCATGAAAAGGGGATCAAACAGAGAAAATAGACTCAAATGTTGTAAAGAGCTCAACATTTAACAACTAGATAGAAGTAAATATCATTCATCTTTGAAGATCCAATGACACATGGAAGCCTATATGAGAAAGATCTAGTAGATCAAGTAGACTTAGATGGAACAAAGTGATCAATGTTTATTGATATAATGGCAAGTTAAAGACTAAGTAGGTTTGATAATATTGATGGAAAGTGATCCAAATATATAAGAAGCAGTGAGATGAGGTTAAATTATCAAAATTTAACAACCAAGTCAAGGTAAATTTTTTGGAAGTTCAAAGATCTAACTACACATGGGAGATAGGATATGGAGAATGATGGATGAATTTTAAAGAGTGTAACCTTAAATTTTAGTAACATACATAGATCCAATAGAGTGAGAGAGCTTGGAAATGACATGAAAAAAGAGATTAAAGACTAGAATTTAAAGTGTTTAAATTCCAATGGTCAAGTGGAAAAATATGCAAGAACTTACAGTTAATCCCTAAATCATGATATAGATAATGAGATTCATCGATGTAACTGATAAAATTTATGTAAAAGTGTATATGAATCATAATTAGAGCCCAAGATTTACTAAAAATAGTAATAAGACAAAAAAATTTGGTAGTGGAGCATGAGTTCAAAATGCAAGAAATGTGCAGTTTAACAAATTGGAATTGAGTCCAGAATAGAGCGTGATGTGTTATAGTGTAAGTGTGAACACATAGAATATATGGAACCCTAGATAATTTGCTTATATATATGATATATAAGACAAAGAAAAGGTTGATTTTATCGAATCTAAAGCTTTTGGTGTAGTTTGATAGTGTCAAACAAAAAATCATAAAAGACATAAAACTAGAAGGGGCAGAGAGAAGCAAAGTGGTTGGTGAACCCAATGAAGTGTGTTGAATAGAGACATGTCTAGACATATGACCAGTGGAATAGAGAGGATCAAAGAGGAACAAAGACACAAAGATAATGTGCATAGTATGATTAATTGTAGATTAGACCTATAACAAAAAATAGAATTTGATTCATTTATGAATTAGTGTTGTAATCTTGTGTTGTAGCTTCATGGATTTGATTGGTTGGTGCCATCAGATTAGTTGAGTTGGTGCTTAGTTAGGGGACTAGTGTCTCCTTAGTGTTGGTGTCCTAAAATGTTATAACCCATGAGGTTAAGTTAGGTTGGTGTTGATTTAGAGAGTTATTGCTTCTTTAGAGTTGGTGCTCTTAAATTAGGTGATCGGTGTCTCCTTAGGATTAGTGTCCTTATAAGTAAATAGTGAGGTTTTGCTAGTGAGGCTTGTAACTAGTGAGGTTTTGGCAAGTGAGGCATTGATTATGAGGCTAGATTAGAATAGTAGATTCTAGCAGCTATTTTCATTATGGTTTTTCCCTTTGGGCTTTCCGTGTATAAATATGGTATCATGAGTATTTATGTGTTTATGATCTCTACATATTTTATTTTATCATTTATATTTTAATCTAAATATGCTTTTGAATTTTATTTAAAAAGATTAAAGGACTAGTTTTGGTTGATTTACTGATTTACCCCCCTCTTAGTAGATAGTTTTCTTCCAACAAACCTTTCATGTAGGTGGATAAAAAAATCAAGTCAGCTATGACTCCATAATTTTCCTACCCAAGTGTATTAGATGCATCTAAAATTTAACTACATGAAGTAACTATAGATTTATAATTGGGTGTGCCATCTTTGTGGCCACTCGAGTACATTAGGCAACTTTGAACCACTCGAGAATGCCGACCACTAATGATGGAGTAAGGCATGAAACTAGTATACAACCTCTAATATGATTTTAGGTTATATAATGTAGAGAATGACATGGAATTTCTCATTATATCTAATTGACCAATGTCTAAATAATATATCAAAATAATGCTCTATGCACATGTCCCCAAGTCTAATATCTGAGCCTTTGGATTGTAGATTGAGTCATAATAATTTATATTTGGGTATATAAACTAAATATGGGAATGGTCATGCCACACATTATGCCCCAATCTATGAAAAATGATATGAATATGAGCTAAACTAGTATGAATATGAGTAAAATTGATAAATATATAATTGAATTTGTACAAAAGTATATTGTACTTTTACTTTTCTAGCTAGTCTAGGTTTTTATAAATTTGAGGTTACTAGATAGTAGCACCATTTTTGGCAATGTGTCACTAGTGTCCTAATTTGGTTTAATATCCTTATGGTCTAATTTATATGTAACTAGAATACTTTTTGGGTCACTATTTTCCCATGGTGTTTACTTAAGTTTGATTTTTTATAATTGATTCTGTGTGCTAAAAATGTATGTGAGTGAAATATAGGAGCTTGATCTCTATGAAAACCCCCTATGAATTTCCCCTCTTTTGAGGGGAGTTATTACACCTATTAAATAATTGTCTTCAATATAAAAAAATCTACAAAATGTGTGTTAACCAAAGTATATATGATAATTGTGTAATAATCCAATATAATGTGCATACCTAACGTTAGAATGTAAGTCAATCTAATCATAATTTTTTAATGTGCGGTGTATGTCATGTCTAGCTTTCACAATGGTGTTAATATAGATATAAAAATGTATGAAACAATAAATCTAAGTAATAATTATATAGCTACTAAGGGAGATAAGGCATGATGTCTATCACAACACCCTAGTAGGAAGGGTAGATGCATGAAGTCCCTCATGGGATATAAAAATAATCTATGTAACAAGGACAAACAAGTATCATGGTCATGATACATACAATAATCATATATTGAAAACACATGAAGCATGCAATATAAGCCATGGGGAAACAATATAAGGGACATGAGCACATGTCACTAAATCTGAGAAAAACATGACATACAAGGACATGTTCAAATGTCCACATATATAAGTAATAATCAAGTTAGATAAGAACCACATAAAAGGACAACATCATCAAGAAAAACACACAGAAGGACATAAACACATGTCCAAAGCATATATAATATGAAAAAAAGTTGTATAGAGCCAAAAATAATGAAATATTCAAATGCCTTTGAATCGAATAATCATATATAAACAATAAAGTCCAAATTAGGAAATATATAGATGAAAGTATGCATAAACATGTAATATAAATATGTGTAAGACCTAGGATGTACATATGCTAAGTCTAAAGTGGTAATAACTAGTAAAAAAGTTAGGATGTAGAGTATATAAATATAAAACCTAGGAATTGAAACTATTTATAGGATGGCCCAAGTGGGTGAATGTGTAAAGTGAAGAACCATGTATCAATGTATATTCCCCTAGTGGGTATACAATATAAATTCTAGATAAATCTACTAGACTTGAGTCCTGTAGGTAATATTCAAGAACTCAACAAGAACAAGTGAAACATGTATGTATGATAAAAATGACTATACTAAGATAAATAACATAGGTAGTATTTGGAAAATATAAGTGTAGAAATATCAATACATATAATTTATAATTTTGTGCTTTCTAGGTAATAATTGAATGTTTTTGTGTTTTTGACATATTATATTATTTTTAGATTTTTAGATATAATTTATGTATAAGCAACATCAAAATGAACTATTTACAAATAGAAAGAGAGAAATAAAGTATGTATAAAAAGAGACAAACAATACTAACCAATGAGTCTCATGGGAAACTCACTATCATTGAGGCCTATGTTAAATAAAAGAACTATGATCATGTGTGTTATGTGAAAGGAAAATTGTGGTCTTATAATCTACATTACTAAGTGATATATATTTGCCCCTACCTATGGAATGATGCTAGGAATTTGTGACATTTATTTTGGTGTCCTATGAACCATAGGGGTCTTAAGGACCCATCTAGGAGAAGAATTTTTAGGTGGTATAGGTGCCCCATGCCAAGAACCCTAAGAACTCAATAAGACTAATCTCGGTAGGAAATTATGAGAGGAAGACCCTATAGAATATGTAACATATATCTAATTTAGTGGTATCTCTAATAAATGTCTCCATAAGAGATTATGAATACATGCCAATATTATAGAAGTAGACCTCATCTGCATTGATGTCTCTACTAAAAAATATGGTGCATTAATAAAAAATTTGATATGAGTTGTAATTGATAACTATGTTGTACTTGGTAACTATGTTACAACTAGTAATTATGATGTAATTACTTGTGTAATAGGTAGAGAATACTCATAAGGATCAACCTCAACTATGACCCATCTGATTTACATGTATATATTTGAGGAATCTATCCATTATAGATGGGATGGCTCATATCTACTATATCCATGGATTACCCAATAATATATCAAACATGCTTGTAAAAGGTAATATTAAGAATATAGTGGCTATGAACAAAGATATCAATGGAGGGGAGGTTATTCTTATGTTAGTCTCGTATAAAAAATTAAATGTACATACTAAAATCCTAACACCTCTAGCCTAGGCATTACGCAGAGCTTGGGTAATAAAACTAAATGAAATCACAACAAAAACATAAAATAAATAAGTATTTTACCTTCCTTGTAGCTCCAAATGGCTTGTTGAATGGTTTTATTAGCATGTGCACTAATAAGTCTTTGATAATGAAGACTATTTAGCTCCTCTCCTTGGCACCTTGGGTTGTGATTGTTCATCTTAAGATTTGGGCATGGTAACACTATTTGCATGACTCTTATGGAAAAAATCCTACATAATAAATTTATAGTATCCAAGCCTAAATTAAGGGATATAAAATTGTATTTATATCCTTAGGAATTAAATCTCACCTAAGGTGAGTTAAGGTTTATTTTAGGCATGGAATGGGTTCAAACTAAACCTAGGTGAGTTAAAAATAACTCTAGTTGAGTTAATAGTTATCAAGTAGTTATGATTTTCAATTACTAGGCATGGCTCTCAATTTATATATTTTATGATATTTTCAAATATCTTGACAAATCATAAATTAAATGATAAAAGGCTTTGATATTTTGATTTTTTAAATTTTCATCTTTAGATATTCATTAATTACAAATGGATATTTAAACTAAGAATTTAATCCTATTTAACTTGTTAATTGATTCTAATTAGTGTTTTATCTCTTTAAATATTTGATTAAGTGTGCATGTGACCCACACAATAATTCCATAGCCAAAATGATAGTTGTGATGCCGCAAGGTGATTATCAATGAATCCATAAGAGGCTATTGTTAGATATGGGAGAATACCCCAAATAGGGATGCCTCAACATGATTTTCAACTTTGATGAATAATGTGTAAGTAAATGTTGGACATTAAATGATTCATAAGATTAATTTGTAATGGTTGGTAGGGATCAATCTATAGTCTAGTTAGAAGCCAGTTTTATCTAGTTTTAGGTGTCTATAGTTTGCCCCTATTTGGGAAGGCATTGCAAGATTTAATCATAGTAATGTTTTCTCAAATAATGAAAAGGCCTTGTATACCTACAACATAAATGGTAATGGATGGTATTTGGATTTACCCTTGAGGGAGCTATTGGAAAAGATGGTCAGCAATCTATCCCTCAAAATAAGGAAACACTAGGACCAAAAGTTAAAATGGGGTGGAAAAGACTGATTTGCCCATAGGTGGTTATAATCAATTGTATGATGACTTTCCATAATTAGGTAGATAAAAAAGATGATTTACCCCTAGGTGATTATAATCATTGACAGAATGTGATAAAAATATCATGATTGGCCCATAGGTTGTTATAATCATTGAAAAAAAGGATGTGGGCAATAAGAGAATGATTTATCCAAATGTGGTTATAATCATTATATGGATAAAAACATTCCCCAATTGAGGGGATAGAGATAATGGTTTGATAAAAAGTGGTTATAATCATTAACCTCTAGATAAAATGAAACCAAATGATCTACCCATAGGTATTTATAATCATTGGCTCTATAGGTTGGGTGATACATAATGATTTGACCATATGTAGTTATAATCATTGTTATAATGATGGGATTATGATGGGAAATTGTATAATGGGGCTTAAGAATAAAATTTTTAATCACAAAGTAAGATTAATTTGGTATAGAGGAGAAAGATGAACTTGGACAACCTACTAGTATCTATATGCACATTCTAACTAGCAAAGATTAAAATTATTTTGTGATTAATTACTCTATATTTGGGAAGTGATTTGGGTATATCAAGAATTTTTTAGGTACCAAGGAGAAGTATCAAAACCTCATTGATTGTAAGATTTCTTGAGTTGATTTGTATTGTATCATGTGATTGTATGTGTGATGTGATAAAAACACCATGATAACTAAGCCTAAAGATGCATAAGGACTGACACACAATCCAATAAATAATTGAAAATAGTGTACCAATGATAAAAAAAATAATGAAAATAATGATGTATGAATATGGATGGATTCAAAAATAATATGTAAGAAATAACCCAATGAATGCACATAGACTAAATCAAGGCACAATAATAAATAAAATAAATAATAAAACAAGAAAGTAAATAGAAAGATGAAACATGAAGATACACAAATCAAACAAAATAATAAAATGAGAAACATAGGAAACAAACACAAATAAAGGTTAATCACAATGTGAGTGCAAACAAAGAATAAATAAGATGATGAAATTTTCCCTTAGGTTATAGGAGATAATGAAAACAAAAAAAGGGGGGAATAGAAGAAAGGAAGGGGTAATTGAGCTGACTCCAAATGCACTAGGCAAGTGGATGTTATCTACATAGTTCTATAGACATAAATTACAATATAAAATTTAGACCAAATGTAGTTCTCCCAAGGGATGGGATAGAATAAAATGATGTTGAGAAAACATGATTGATGTTGTAGAGAAATATGGGGATGGTCTCCAAAAATGGTGAGTACATGGGATAAATCCTAGTAGTCATAATGTATAATAGTTGAATATAAAATGCACAAAATAGAAACTCAAAAAATGACAAGAGCATATAGCTTAGGATAAATAAGGATGGGGAAACTAAATGATAAGTGGTTTCCTATGAATTAATGAGGGTTCCTAGAATACTTAAGGCAAATGAGTTATCAATGTTTAGGATTTTGTAGATCATTTTCAAATGTTTTTAGAAATTTTAAAACATCTCAACTCAATAGATAATAATGAGATACTAAACAGTCTAACTCAAAAAATAGCAAGAGCATGTTAAAAGGTGACTAAGGTGACCCCAATGTGAATTTAGCACTACATACATAGTCTCATTAGGATCTCAATTCATTTTTATATGTTATAGTGGAAGAAACTGAATAGGTAGTATAAAATTCTTAAAATAGGCAAAGTAAGAAAATGACAAAGTATGGCATGACAATGGCAAGGTTGGACTTGAAGATATGATAGAAGTGTTATTGCTAGTTTTCCCATTGTTATTTATAATTAATAAACAATAACATAAGCTAATGATACTGATTTTCCCACATGCATTTATAATTAGTATCATGATAATGGCACTCTGACCTTCCCAAAGGAAATTATAATTAGTAGTACTCCAAATGAAATGAAACAATAAATTAAGGATGTAAATACCAAACCACTATCATACTAGTCCAAGATACATCCTATGTCTAGAATATTGAATCAGCTATATAAACATGATCATAATACTTTTGTTAAAGGTGCTCATAGAACTAATGGAATGGGACCAAGGTCAAAGGGTTGGGTAGGGAAGGGAAAAAAACTATAGTTAAAATGAAAGGTATGGCTGAATAGTATGGGATATGGTGCAAATAAGATCATTGATATCATGGTATAATGGAAATGGGCTTCATAGACAATACTTCAAGTTACTCAATGAAAGTAATACATGAGGTATATAATGTTCATCAGCTCATCAAGCTCATCTCTATCTAGTGTATCAAGACTGTATGTTCAAGATCCATCATTTTATACAATGATATATGGGCCCATCTAGTTGGGTTTCAATTTGACATTTTACTTATTCTTGGCCATAATATTTTCCTAATTTTATTTAAGGACAAGATTGGCAAGTTCAAATTCTCTATGTTTGACCTACTAATTGTAGTGGATGTAGAGTTGGTTCTAGTGTGATTGAAGGTTGTTGACAATGGCCATGAATTTCTCATCTAGTAACTCTAACTCTTATATGTAAGCTCAACAGTAATATTCATCATCTAGGACATGATTTAAGGAGATGCACAAAGATGGTAATTCAACCTCAATGGAAAGAATGGATTTAGTGTCATAATCTAAGTAATATGGAGTGGTTCTTATTGGGGTACAATAATTAGTGTGGTATGCCTAGATGGAGAGGAATATTTAGAGGTTCTAATCATGGCCAACATAAATGACAATCTTTTTAAGGATTTTAACAGTGGTTTTGTTGGATGATTCTACTTGGATATTACCTTGTGGGTAATATGTCATAGAAAAATGTTGAGTAATGTTGTAAATGTCACACAACATTTTGACATCCTTGTTCTTCAATGATCTACCATTATCAAATATAATGTTGGATGCGATACCATAAGGACATATGAGATGATTGAATATGAACTTGGAAATTTGTTTTCTAGTCATGTAAGTGAGGGGTATAACTTCAAACCTTAGTGAAATATTTGGTAGTGATAAGGATATGTTTTTAGACATCAGATGAGGTTAGGATAATCTTCTTATTGAGATAAAGGCCTCATGTTGCAAACAACCATGGTGTAAGCATTGGTTTGAGTTTTTTGGTTGGGGCATGAATTAGAGTGGCATGCCTTTAACACTTCTTGCACCTTTTAACATACATAGTTGCATTTGCATCCATAGTTGGCCAATAATACCTATTAAAAGAGATATTTTTGGATAGGATGGCCCCACTAGTGTGAGCTCTACATACTCCTTCATGAAATTCCCATAATGCTAATTTTGATTCTACTAATTTTTTAAAATGAAGAAAAGTTCCATCAAAGTTCTTTTAGTAAAGGGTTGGTCCAAGTAAGGTATATCATGTGGCTTGGTGGGTGAAGGACTTATTATATTTGTGGGATAGGTTAGGCGGCATGTTATAGTCATGGAGATATATTAATATGTTTGAATACCATATAGAGCTAGGACCAACAATATCAAAAATTATTATAATGGTTGAAGGTGCATGAGTAGGCACTAGAAGATTTTCAATGAGGAATTGATATTCTTTTACCTTGTCTATGTGTTGGATCAAAGATCCAATAATAGCTATGGCATTTATATTTTTTTACAAGTCCTTTGAATACATTTAAATTATATGTCTATAATTTATTATTTAAGATTATCAATCATGTCCTTATAAGGCACCAACTTGTCATATTTAGTGTAAAATTGGTCTATAACCTGATTGATTATTAACTAAGAATCACCATAAACCTTTAGATAATAAATATTCCATTGTACTACCTATAAAATCCATATAATGAGTTATTTATATTCAACCATGTTATTAGTATAAGGAAAACTATTACAAAATGATTTAGGGATAATATCCCCCTATGGTGTAATAAAAAATGGGCCCAAACCTGATCTATGTGATGTAAATGATCCACAAAAATATAGATTGAAGTGCTTCTCCTCAAGAGGTGTTTCAATGATGGTCATTATGGACTCATTTGAGAATTAAAAATTAAGAGGTTTAGTATCTACAAGGGGAGCTTTAATAAGTTGATCTGCAAATACTTATCTCTTGATAGCTTTTTAGTTGATGTATTTTATCTCAATCTTATTCAGAAACATGATCCATTTGGCTATGTGCCCTTATTAATATATTTTATATAGTATGTAATTGAACAAATCTATGTTGGAAATAACTATGGTCTTATTATGTAGCATGTGATTCTATAATTTTTATGATATAAATACCATAGCTAATTTCTTTTTTTTAAATAGGCATATAATTATGCTCATATGTGACCAATGTATGACTTAGATAGTACACATCATGTTATTTTTCATTATCATCATTCTAATCTATAACAACCCCTAGGTATTTGCATATGGTAGATAGGTATAGTAAGAATGACTTTCCTAGCATAGATGGAAATGAAATAAGTCGATTGGTAAGATATTCCTTGAGGTGTTGAAAAGATTTTTGGCAATCATCATCATTATAAAATGTGACACCATTCTTTAGTAGGCATGTAAATGGATGATATTTTTTTTCCAATTGAGAAATGAAGCATCTAATAGACTCAATATTGCCTTGTAAACTATGGAGCTTCATTAAATTAGAAGGTGGTGGCATTTTTGTAATGGCTCATAGTTTGGTATGGTGACCTTCAATGCCTTTGTGAGAGATGATGAATCCTAACAATTTTCTTGAAGTAAATCCAAAAACACACTTTTTAGTATTGAGTATGACCTTGTATTCATGCAACTATCAAATATTATTTGTAATGTAGTTAGATGGTCAACCCTGGTCTTTGATTTTCCTGATATGTCATTGATATAATCTTCAACAATGTCATGCATCATGTCATGAAATATAATAGTCATGAATATTTGTTATGTGTCCCCAACATTATTGAGACTAAATGGCTTAACCTAATAGAAAAATGTTCTCCATGGAGTGGTGAACATTATTTTATGTTAGTCTTATGGTGCAATTTAGATTTGGTTATATCCTAAGAATCAATCCATTAGTGAAAGTATTTTGTACCCCATTGTGGTGTCAACTATCATGTCAATGTTTGGCAAAAGAAAGTCATCCTTGGGGTAGGCTTTGTTTATGTCTCAAAAATCAATGCAGATTTTAATTTCTTCTAGCTTCTTATTGACTAGCATAACATTCAAGATTTACTCTCAGTAATCAATCAGTCAAATACATCTTGATTCTAAGAGTTTTTTCAACTCTTTATTTACTAATACAAGGATGCATATTTCATAATTTTAATTTTAGAGATTTGGCATCAATATGTAAAACAAGATGGTTTAAAACCAAGGTGGGGTCTAAACGTCGCATGCCTGAATAAGATTAAACAAATATGTAAAAAAAATCCCTCAAAAGGGTTGTAAAGATGTCACATTCAAACTTAGTGAGGGACATGCCTAATTTGATTCTTTTTGGGTGATTTTGAATCTTGATGTTGACCTTTATAGTGTCTTGTATGAAGATAATCAAACCATCCTCCAAAATAGTTGGCAAAGATCTAAATGGGCTGACAACTATAAATTCCTCTATTTGGACTAGCTATTTAATTTCTCTTAAATAAGATGAATTAGAATCTCCCAATGGTAGGGATGGTCATATTTCAAACACTATTGGAAAATCATGAATGATTTAGTCAAAGGCATGTTGTTATTTAGAAAAAAACTTAGACCCACATGAAAGTTCATCTTTGGTGGTCTCTAAAGCTATGTTTGGGAAAAGTTGAACACCCCCATATAATGGTGCCTAAAACAAGTTTTCACCATAAGACTGGCCTTTCTCTTTAATTTTACTTTGGTTCAAAAGTGTTTCAAATATGTTTTCACTTTGGGACATCAACATTTTATTTAATTGTTTATGGCTAAGTGTGTTCACCCATTCTAAAAAATAGGTTGTAAGATCTAGTTTGATTGAGAATTATTGTTTGTGGTCTCCCAATAGAACATTGTCTCTTAGGCCTATAAAATTTCAAAAGGACTCATCATTCTCAAAATCATCTATAGGAACTATGGATTCTTGTTGGTCTTAGGCTATAAGTTGAGGATGATAAATAAGAATTGGATTATGTCAGTTAATTGAGGTAAGAGTACAAATGGAATGGGTGTTTAATAAATTAGTATGGGTAAGGTCTTCATAAAGTATGTGATTGGACTCTGCTTCACTATCACAGTCATCATCACTAGTCATTGAAAATAAAACATGAATAAGATATGTGGGGTCACCCCTAGGAAATTTAAATTTGAGACCATAGTTCCTTTGTATCATGTCATAGAGATTGGATCTTTTGTACCCTCTTGATTTGGCCTAAGGCATCCTCCTTCATAGTCTTGATTCTCCATGATCCTTTTAAAATGGGGTATTTATAATTTTTATAGCAATAGGCCAATTTTTCATTGTATATCCACATGTCATTATTTGCAAGTGGTCTTGTTCTTAGCCAAAGGTTGATGTGAAAATGATAGGAGATGGACCATGTAATTTCACTTTGCCCATTTACTACCAATCCATGAAAAGTGACTTCGATTTAGGTCTTTCGTAAAATTTGGGGTTATATTAAGTCTTAGAAATATGAAAGGTATCATGGGTCAAATATTATCCTGGGCCATTGGGTATGATGGTAAAATAATTAGACATTTAAGGAGGTGGCATATGGGAAGATCAATCAAGGCTATTTGGGTTAATGCAATTGGCCTCATGTAAATCAACAAGTATTTATTTTCCTTTATCCTTATTGTGTACTACATCTAAGCCAAAATGGTAGTTAGATATTTCATACTCAACCTCCAAATGTTTGTAATGCTCATAGGGATACAAATAATCATGGATGGTGACTTCCATACCTAAATGAGAAGACTTAAGGAACTAGTGCAATGTTGAAGGAATTTTTAATAATCTCATGTATCCAAGGTCTACCCAAAAGAAAATTGTGTGATAGGTATAAAGCTAACACATGGAATAATATATCATGGGTTAAGAGTCTAATGATAACTGGTATGCTTATGGTTCCTTTTGATGCCTACTCTTCATTATCATAGGTCTTGATAGTGATAATCTTTGGCTAGAAATCAACTATTATGTATCCAAAATTCTTGATGATATTCAGAGACACTAAATTTGGGCCTAATCCATTATCTATGAGATCACAATTCACTTTGTACCATTTTATGACAACATTAATGTATAATGAATTATTTTGGAAAGGGCCAAAATATGGCATATCACTTTGGTAAAACGTTAGCTATTGGCCTAGGGCTAGATGTCCAACCAAATCATGAATTTGTCTAAGCTTATGTCATTTGAAACCTATCATTGGCTAAGGAACTATGTTAAGATGTTCTTGTGGGTAGTAGATATATGTAACAAGTCCAAAATGGAGATTTAGATGGGTATATTTTAAATTTATTCCATAATATCAAATGCATTTTCCTTCACAATGGTATATGGCTTATTTCTAATTATAATAGTGGGCTTGATGGGTTTGGTGGTAAATGGTTTTGGGTTGAGAATGGTAATCTTTGACCACCAAGTTATGATTACATAATCAAAATTATATACAATATTAATGTTATTATAAAATTATGGTGATGAGGGGTCATATACAATAAGTCTTGGTTATTGATGCATTTGTATGTGGTCATGGGGTAATGACAAGTTACTAGTATAAAGTCCAAAAGTAGTAATCCTTACTTATTGATGCACATGTATGTAGTCCCAAATCAAGGAAGAATTATTGGCATAGGTTGGTTGATTGGAATTATTTAGCAATGGTCCTATTCTTTAACACTTGGTCTTAGATTGATAGTAAAGGTGGATATGTGACCCCCCCCAACAATATTGCCTAAAACTTTTTTGTATTCATGTGCAACTATGTGTTAAGTTTGTTGGGTATTGACATCATTTTGGCCTCGGTTCCATCCATTCAATTGTCATTATTGGTACTAATACTTATAGTATTACTATTTTTATCTCAGTTGTTGACATTATTATTATTTTTTCTCTAAACTTTACTATTATTGGTTGTTATTATGTTATGGAAAAGGGTTTTGATAAATACTAGGTTATGATTGGATGCAGAAGCTCTATTATCCAATGTTATCTCTCCATTTTACAACATATTCTCAATGAGATACTTTATCTACACGAAAATTTGTAGATTATGTCCATGAACCCAATGGTTTTCATAAAACTAATTCTCTTGATATGAGTTTAGATAAGGAATGCCCTTAGGATAGTGCTTCAAAATTGGCCAAATAATCATATTAGTGGTGGATAGATTACAAAACATGGATGCAATGGGTTTTTTAAGGTTACTAAAGACCCCATGAGTGGGCACATTTCTCCTTGGAGGATAGGTTTACAATGACAAAGGTTTCTACATTTATTGACCAGGTCTAGGCTACTATAAAGGCTATTCTTGTTGAATAGGTTGTTGGTGAAGAGAAATTTGCATTTGTGGCATTGGATAAGTAGATGATATATGCACCATTTAGACATGTCATGACTTAGTTACTCCATTTCTAACAACATTCTTTTTGTGGTTGAATTTATTACATTTTTCATAATTATTGGTCTAGGTTAGTATCGACGTTTACACTTAGACTTTGTTTTGGTTCTAGTTTTGATTTGATGAGGAAAAATTGATAATCCCTTTATCAATATTCACCTTTTTTATTATAAAACCTTTTTAGATGATATCCTTGAAAGTGTGTGCACATTATAGCTCTAGATGGTAAGATATCTCATTGTGAAAACTCTTATTAAACACCATAACTAATTACTTATCTATTAATCTATGAGTGAAATAGTTATCAAGTACTCTCCATCATTATAGAAAGATTGTAAAGATTTCACTATATTTTTAATTGTATTGAGTCAAATCTACCAATGAAATATCATGTTCAAGATTCTAGGATAAATGCTAAACAAACTTGTCTAAAATATCACCAAAATGAGATACCAAATTCTTTGGCAATTTAAGAAACCATTCCAAAGATTGTCTTAGTAACTTTAGGGAAATAAAATTAGTGTGTGTATGTCATTATAAGCCACTAGATATCAAATAATAAATAATTTTATTAAATGGGCCTTAAGATGTCTTTGACCCTTATACTTGCCAAATTTTGGTGGTTCATACCTTGGAGGAAATGGTATCTATAGATAATCCATAATGAAGGGGTAAGAACACACATCATCCAACTTAAATTTCTTGGTCTATTTTTTTGATTGAATGGAAGCAATTACATCCTTCATATGCTACAGTTCATGTGATAGTAAACTTGATGGAACATTAACTTGAGGTGGAGGCTAGGAATTCAAATGTGGATTACCTTGACCAAGGTCTAATGGAGGCATAGTTTTTTGTCTAATATTGGTTTGGTTAGGGAATCAACCAAAAATATTCATATATAGATTGGGATGTGACTATTGGAATTTCACATGTTATGGTTTGATATTCTAGTTTGAATTTTGTATATAGGATTGGTTTTGAGGAAATTATAGCTAGGATGGAAGGATATGGATTTGAATAAATCACTATGCCTATTGAGGTTAAGTAAGGACTTATTGTTGACTAGTCAAATCTAGCTGAATAAGGAAAACTTGTTATGAAATATTGACCTATTATTAAATTTGTGGCACATTTAGAATGGAAGGAAATTATTACCTACTTGGTACTTGTTGGATAATAGTACCTATTGGTTTCAAAAACAGTTATTGTGAAGTAGATGCTTGTAAAGTGTTTTACATTTGTCATTAACCAATGGACATACATTATTTATTAGACAATGTTTGTGAAGGTAAAGACATGTTGGTTTATGACTGTTGAGGTAGAATTATCATTACCTAAAAAGATGGAACATTGGTTGTACCCTATTAAGGTGGTAGAATATTCTACCTCTACTACATTATTATATTGGATTATGCCTATTTTTATGGAATTTAGTTGTCACCTATTGATGTGGATTAATGTTCATTATGTGTTTTTGAAGAAAGGCACTAGTTGGCATTTGACTACTTAATCCTTTTATTTGCATGCTTGAATAAATAATTGGTTCAGGATTAGAGGTAGTTTGTTATGGTTGTGACATAGAAGTACCTATACCCTACTATTGTGAACCACTTGTATTTTAACTAAAAGGACCTATTATGGACTATTTATTGATGCATTTAAACTACTTTGGCATAGATTAGATGACACTTGCATGTTATCCACCATTTTTGGTAGGTTTGTCTTCAAAGAAGTAATAGACCCTTCTATAATATATGGGGCATTGAATATGTCTCCCACTAAAGTGATTTATGATATCGGGTCTATACTCCAATTATCTTGTCTTATAAATTTGATTAATACTCCTATTAAAGGAGTTAACTCAATGAGAGGAGAATTTGACATGGTCATGTTATTGAAATTATACATTAAGTTAAAATAGGTTTGATATGATGTTTGTATCTATATAAAATGGTCCTCCATGAGTCTCAATATTATGAAAATCATATTGGGGTTTTTATATTTCATCGACATGATCACTTTAGGATTAATAGAAGAGGCTTATTAAATGGTTTGGTTATAATGTATTTCATAAGGCAATCTAACTAGACTAGGCAAATTTTCATGGGGGAAGTCTACTAAAAACTTAGACCATACCTTTGTAGATTTGATTAAAACTTCGTCCATATTTTCAAATAAGTGATAATAAAAAAAATAAGGATCATACATTCATGGCATTGTAACATAGTATGGTTTTTGTTGAACTTGGTATACAACTGAAGGTACACTAGCAAGGTACTACACTATTTATTCTTGTTTCTACTCTAAGTATGAGGCATGCTAACCAAATAGTGAGCTAAGGTATCTTGGCTATGTTCCCCATATTGAGTGTTATAATTAGGATAAGGATACATCTCAAAAACTACATTGTCACCATAAGTGTCTTTAATAAAGTCATCTTGTGTGACCATATTATCATATCCTAGATTGTACTTGGCTTCTCTATGACTGTAATGAGACATATCCATATCAATGATGAATGTTTCATAAAACTAGGATTACATTTATACAAACTCTAAAAAATAATGTCCAATGTAAAAATGGTTCAAACTTGGTCAAACTTGGTCTAAAATTAGAGTTGTATCTCAAAAAAGGTTTGTGTTAAAACTTGATCTAAAATAGTCTAATGTTAATTGTATTACACAAAAAGGTCAAGTGGATGAATAAAAACTAGAATGCCAAACTCTAGGTAGAAAGTTTTTCAAACAAGTCTAATATAAAAAAATCAAAATTTTCTAGGTAATTTGGAGAAGGCACAAAATCTAGACTCAAAATAGGTATTGATAAGTGCTTTAGAAAAATCACAAAAGCTAGACTTTAAATAAAACAAGGTAAGAGATTTAATCTATCAAATTTTAAACGTAGAAACAACTAGGCATTTGTATTTAAACATGAACTTTGTTAGTTTGTAAAACACATGGAAAAATAGGCATATGGAGGATTGAATTCTTACCCAAATCTACGCATAAACAATAGTTTTCAAATTAAACACATTTTTAACCTAAGTTGTACAACCCAAAAGTGAAAGATTATTGTCTAGGCCAAAATTAAAAAAAGGCATAGGAATAAATCAATCGATCTTTGGATTTGAAATTGTCAAGGATAATTTATAATTCAACATATAAAAATGGGATTTAAAAAAATAAAAAACAATCTAGACAAGAATGAATGACATGTTGACACTAGGTATAGATCCAAAAAGAACATGTGGTTTTGCTTTTGAAATCAGAATTTGGACAAAAGAGAACAAGTCTTCGAAATAATTAGAGTAGCATAATGACATTATCGTGCTCTAAATATGTGACAAATATTTTATTTTAATACTCAAAGGTACAATAACTTGGAATGAATTTGGGTAGAGTAACATCACCCTTTTCAATAAAATAACACACAAAAGTTTTGAGAAAAGTTGAAGGCAATGGTATGGTGTCAAATGGATCAAATAAAATGCTATAAAACAAAGGATTAATGTGTAAACAAGACTCTCTTTTTTTGGCATGACAAATAAATAGTTTAGACTCAATACTATGTAAGAAAAGATAAAATGACACAAGCATCTAAGTGTAACATCATAAATCCTATAATTGACAAGGTTGCATAATACTATAAAATTATATCAATATAATTTATCTTCAAAGGATTTTAAATTGTTAATCCAAAAAGTAGAAGCACATGAAAATTAGGGTTTTTAGGCACCCTCTTCTCTCAAGAGTGTGTACTATGACATGGAACTTTAGGCTACTTAACTTGTATCAATAGTATGTCTACGGTAAGTGGGGTTGTTCTAAACTACAAATTTTAATTTCATTTCTAGATGGTCCCAAGTGTGGCTAACACTAGAGATGCAATGACTTTATTTGGATTCGCATCAACCAGATTATTGTGAAAATCTATTTTCCTTTTCACAACCACTACATTCATCACTTTTTTAATGTAGTGCAATGCTCAATTTGTCCCTATGTTTTGAGGCTGACTACTAGTAATGATCTTATTTTAACTACTCAAAAAAAGTATCCCAATGGATCACCCTAAACTTATATGCCCCATTATAGAGTGGGGTTGAAATTATGTTAAGAGATAAATTCCTAGGTCAAATCTTCCCTAGATAATCCATGAGGAGATAATGAACTCTCACTCACAAGCCAAAATGCATGAAAAATAAAGACAAATGAAAAGATGTTATAGTTATTTTTTGATCATCCAAACCATATGGATTTGGGGAGGGATTTGTCAATTTTATTTTCATCCTTTTGGACCAATACAACAAAGGCAAATAATGATCAATTTTTTCACCCAAGCTCCCTAAAGGGGATGGGGGGAGAGCATACACGCGTCACTCATTTTTCTTTAAACAAACACTTTGATAAACAAGCATGAAAATGAAATTCTTAATATTATTTATTGAATGTGAGAATTCATTTTAATTTACCAAAATGAAGTGTGTTATGAGGTTTTATCCCAATATCATTAGTTATTGATAAACTTTGGAAAAATTCAAAAATAACTAAGGCATGAAAATAACTAAGTTCATTTTAATGACAAAAGATAAAGTGCGTAAGATTCAACCATGTTCAAAATTTGCTTTGTCCACTTTAGGGCTTTCAATTTGTTAGAGGGTTTTCCTACTTAGAAGTCCAAAATTAAGTGAGAAAATAACATCTTAAAATTAGATCTTATGTTTTTTATTTTCTATCTCAGATATGGATCATCATCAATCCACATAGGTATTAATGTTGATCGATAGAGATTGACTTTGATCTAGTAGATCTTTAATGTTTCATGTAAAAAAATATAAAAACAAAAGTTTTTTGAAATATAAAAATGGTTAGATAAACAATACTAAAAACCAAATATCTCACTAGATATTGTAAGGAAATAGTTAAAAAAACAATATTTATGTTCTTACACATAGAATGAAGATAGAAAAATCAAGAAAAACTCAATTTAGTTATGTCTTAATCATGCTCTATTTTTCACACAAGGATCCTGGTCAATTCTAGTACTTGATGTCGATATGTAATTTAAATATTTTAAGCATCCATTAGAAAAACTAAAAGTATCATATTAATATCTTGCTAAAATGGGATGCTTGTGTTATACTAGGTGTGCCAACATGTGAACAAGGATGTTAAAAGAGGGGAGATTAGTCTCATGTTAGTATCATAAAACAAATGAAATAAACACACTAAAATCATAACACCTCTAGGCTAGACACTAGGGATAGCTTAGGTAACAAAACTAAATGAAATCACAACAAAAAATTAAAAGAAATAAGTCTTTTACCTTCCTTAGATCTCTAAATGGATTTTTGAATGGCTTGCTCAAATTGTGCATCAAGAAGTCTCTGATAATGAAGATTTTTAGGCTCATTCTCTCATTCTCTCCTTGGATTTTGATTATTTATCTTAAGATTTGGGCATGGTAACACTACTTTCATGAGTCTTATGGAGTAAATCTTACATAATAAATATACAATATCTAATCCTAGAAATGAATGGGTATGGCTTTGTATTTATAGCCTTAGGAATTAAATCTCGCCCAAGGTGAGTTAAGGTTGAGTTTAGGCTTGGAATGGGTTAAAACTAAACCTAGGTGAGTTAATAGCATTCAAGTAAGTATTATTTTCAATTACTAGGAATGGATCTCAAATTAGATATTTTAGTATATTTTTAAAGATATTGACAACTCATAAAGGCAATGATGAAAGGATTTGATATTTTTATTTTTAGAATTTTCATTTTTACATATTTATTAATTGTAAATAGATATTTAAAATAAGAATATAATCATGTTTAACTTGTTAATTAATTATGATTAGTATTTTATCTCTTTCAATATTTGATTAAGTGTGCAAGTGCCCCACTTAATAGGTCCATAAGCCAAATTGATAATTGTGATGGTGCAAGGTGATTAGGTATTAATTCATGAGAGGTTATTATTTCATATGAACTATTACCCTAAATAGGGATGCATCAACATGATTATGAGCTTTGATGAATGTTGCATGAGAAAATTTGGTATGTTTAGTGTTTTTCAAGCTTAATTTGTAATGGTTGGTAGGGATTAATCTAAAGTCCAATAAAAAATATAGTTATGTCCAATTTTAGGTGTCTACAATGGCCACATCTATTATTCCAACCTATAGTAGAAGTTAAATCTCCAAAATGGAACTCTAAACATGAGTACTAAAACTAGTAATAAATGTGTTTATATGGGATATATTCTACTATAAATACATCAAATGTTGTAGAAGTGTGATAGTGCACATGTTGATGTTTGATCTATTATCAACCATAACACTATGGATATGGTGATGATCTATGTAGGCTTAGACAAATGGTTCATATAAATATGTATCATCATTAACAATGTTCTACTCTAATAAAGTGATGAGTGGTTTAGCTAGAAATATAGTGTGGTACATACCAATGATATTGTACGGTGGGTGTGCATCCTCTATAGTAGTGTGATATGAAATTATTGATGGATTGCCTAATATGTGTAGTGAACACCTAAAGTGATCCCTACCTCATTCATTATGTTATTTATAAATGTATACAAGAATATATTTAATGTTTTAGTTTCCATTTTTTTAGTTTTTTGTGCCTTTGTGGGTGTGCCCACATCAATAATGTTAGCCTCAATCAAATATTGTATATTATGTTTCAAGTTGATACATCTATTTATTTTATGTCATGGCGCCACGTGATACACATAGAATGCATTACAATCATAGTTATTTGAAAGAGGCCATGTCATATCAAAATCTTTGATGCGAGGTAGAGATATGATATTACATTATAAGAGATGATATAAAACCCATGCAAGTAATTCTAGAAGGTTAGTGAAAACTCTACATGGAGGAGTTGATAAAACAAAATAGGGAGATGACTTTGAAGTTGTGTTAACTATGGACTTTTGATCACTCTTATTTTCAATGACTTTTAACTTATATGGAGACTTACTATAACTTTTATCAATTGATTCTGACCCAATTTTATATTTTAATTTTCCCATTGATAATAGCTTGACTTCTATTCATTTTACTTTGTGGCACAAATCTATGAATGTTGGAAATTTATTAAATAAGATAGCTTAATGTAATTTTAGTAGAAGACTCTATTTTAAGATGTCCTAAATCTCTTTTTCTACCTTGGGGCTAGTAAATTTAACTAATATAGTCTTGTATTATAAGATGTATTATACAATAGGCTCATTTGAATTTTGTTTCAATTATGTAACTTGAGATTATGAGATATTATCATTAATGTTTATTTGATAATTTTGATAAAAGCATGTTTTGCAAAGGATTGAATGTAGTGATAGATTGATTCAATAGATCATAATACCACTATAAGGCATAATCCTTTAAACTATATGGAAACATTTTTTTGAAGATCTAATCATTGGACAAGTTTTCTATGCATGTTGTGTGAAAAGCTCAAAGATGATGCTCTAGGTCACCCTTAATATCATACAATTTAAGCTTAGGTGACATGAATCTAGATGGAAAGGTAGTTAGCTCTATGTGGTGTGCCAAATGTGTATGTAAGATAAAGAATCTAAGGCATGTGATGACCTAGAGGCTCCCTACTCAATACGTAACACCTTAGCCTACAAAGTATGAACATCATGCATAATTGATTATAAATTTAGAGTGGAGGAACTAAGAATAAGAGGAGTAGATATCACTAAAGTTTATTTATTTACAATTGTTTATTGTGCTACCTAAGTTGACCCCACTATAATGTAGTAATGTTATTAGTTGGGGGAGTTGAAGATTGATTATTGTTTGATTTATTATTAATTTCCATTATGTCTTATAACATTTATGCATGATAAAGAGGTTGTTCCTAAATTACATATATAAATATCTATAGCATCTCATTTTTATTGACAATTAGGTTTTCATTGTTAAGTGGAGGGAGTGTGTCTTGATTTCCAACTTATTTATCATTTTGATCTTGATTATATTTCTCATCATTGGATGTATTGTCATTAAAATCCATATAATCAAGGTGTGAAACGTAAAAAATGGGAGTTAAAATAGGGATATTATCCATGGTATAATCTTGAATAGTAAGAATCTAAATATGTTCAATAGGATTATAACCTAGCCTAACATTTCTTATTAATGGAAGAGAGATAACTTTTTTAGATTTCATATAGTAAAAAAATTAAAATAATACTACTAAAACACAATATGTGAAATCTAAAAAACTTAAATCAACCAACGAAAATAATAAAAATAAGGATACAAGCCTTAAGATCATCTAGGGTTAGGGTTTGAACAATGTTTGTAGTAAGTCAAATTCACCAAATATTTTAACCCCATAGGACTTAACACATGTAAATACTATGTATGTTAAAATTTTGATTAGAATAAATCAAGGAAATAATTTGTAGTAAATATAGCCATTGATTTGCTATATAAATGAATAGCTTTGAATTTTATAAACATACTAATAAATAGTGTAAGTAATGAATTAATTGGAAAACAACTTAGATGGATGACATTGGTGCTAAAAAATAAGGTGTAAGCTAGTCTGAGTGCTATAAAATTGATCACTGTATTATAAATCCTCCTAGATAGTATCACCATAATTAAAAATTAGTTCCATTATTAGAAAAGTGGTTGTAGTGTCCTGATATTGGGGGTAGTGCCCTTTATGCAATATTCTCATAAGATTTTGAGTACACTTATATCTAGATCTCTAAGATCTATTCCTATGTGCACAAGTCTTGAAACCCTATATTTTTCTTGTAATGAATATTTTAGTGAGAAAACCCTAATCCTCAATTTAGTTAGGTAATCTAACTAGCATCCACTAAAAAGTGTGTTTATTAGTAGGGTAGTTTGGACATCCTCAATACCCTATTTTGAATAGAGTTTCCTACATACCAATACTCTGAGAAGGCATCAAACCTGATGTATGTCTCCCCACCTAAGTGATTATATAATTGCAAGTGTAGCTAGTATGATAGCAACCTTGAGTTCCTTGAATGTGTTTGAGATTGAAATTCTTGGTAATCTTAGCCTAGGGATGTTGTAGATGGTAGTATGAAAAAGTAGGGAAGAATAGGGATTGATAATCTTAATTGTAAAAAAAAATTTGATTTTGAATGTGTATTTTTCATATGATTTCCATGTAGTGGTTGAGGGGATAAAATTTATGTATTTATATTAATTTGATTCTTTTACAAGTGATAAAATATGTCTAAACTAACCATAGGAGGTTCTAGTTTTGAAAAGATATATGTTTCAGAAACAAAGAAGAAAAAGACATTAACACCATTTTGGGGACACTAGCTACATGTGGCACTAGTGTCCATATTATGGTGCTAGTGTCCATCTTGTAGAATACTAGGTGCAAATGGCTAGGATTAGGAAATGAGGGTGTGAAATTACTTAGGGAATGGTTAGGGAAGTCTATAGACCTTGATAATATATGGATAAATAGTATCAAATAACACTCTTATCACTAAAATACCATCGCTAAATGATTAAAAGATGTATGTAAGGACATGTTCAAATGTCTACATACACAATCAAGAAGGCACATATAAGAACATGGGCACATGTACAAATGATACATATAATGAGATTAAGTGATGTAGATTGATAGAAAAATGGTATACTCAAATTACATATAATATATGTATAAAAATAGAGGCACAATCAAGTCTAAAATAATAGATTTATAACTAAAATTATACATGAACATGGAGTATAAATTTGTTTAGGAGAAAAGATGTACATAAATTGAGTTTATAGTTGTAGTAGTTAACAAAAAAATTGAGTAGTGTAGGATGATTAATATCAAGATATAAACAATGTTAAATATATGATATAGAGATTAGAAAGATGTAACCTAGAAATTGAAACTATGTATAAGGTGCCCCCAAATGAGAAAATATACCAAATGAGAAATTTTTGTATCTATATATATTCCCCTAGTGCATAGATAATATCAAATATAGATTTGTGTGGTGGACCCATGTCTTGTAAGTATCTAGAAACACTCGACAAGAATAGGTGAAGCATGTATGCATGATAATATTCACTACACTAACATAGATAACATATGTAGTACTTATCAAGTATAATAAATGTAAACATGGAAATGCATATAATCTATAATTTGTATTTTTTGAGTAACTATTTAAATGTTTTTTGTGTTTTTGACATTTTTTTTTTTATGATTTCTAGATATAAGTTATGTACAAGTAAGGAGAGATACTACTAACTAATGAATCTCATGAGAGACCCACCATAAATGCATCATTTATCAAAAATAAGAATGGTGACCTCTTATGCATCTTGATTGATATGTTGTAGTTGAATTAAGATGCAACATGAATCTAAGTATTGTTAATTACTAGTATCTCGTAAATCATAATAAACTAGATTACTCCACTCATCATTATCATATTTATTTTAAACCAATGAAATGTAATTTTTGACTTATTTTTTATCCAGATGAGTACAGGGAATTGTCTCATAATATGTAATTAACCTTTCTAAATTTTTATTTTTAGTATGTTATGTTACTATGACCTTTTAAATTGTGTTTATTGTAGGCATATTATACTTTTGAAGATATTTTTAGAAAGATTCTTTTTAGAATGCTTATTGGCTAAGCAATATTTTGACTATACAACTTAAGTTCTTCCTATTTTTGTAACATTTCCTATGTATTTGTATATTTTTCCTTGATAAATTGTATCTATGAATGAATTACCTTAGTATGTTCCATAAATCCCAAACATTATTGACCAATATTATCAACTACTAGAATAAGAGTAGTGGATTCCTTGAGCATGCTTGCCTAAGCCTTAACCATGATAATCGTATTGTTATAAATATTTTTTACCAAGCCCATACTACTTTGAAAGTAGGAACTTATGATGAACAGGTATATTTTTATGTTTTACTTGCTTTATGTGTGCTTTTTGTAATTTTTATTTCTCCGATTGTGCTTTATGAACCTTTTGTTATTCTATGTTATGTTTTGGTAACCGTTTTTGTACCATTTATAAATTTGACCCTTTTTGAATATTTACATGTGCCATTACATGTTTTTCTTTATGATGTGTCATTATTTGAGTCATCTATATCAATTACATATTATATTTCCCTTTTTCAATGCTAAACATGAATTAGTGTGGTGCCCATGCATTTTATGATATGCATAATAATATATGGATCTCTTCACTAGATGTAGATGACATAGGTTGATCAACTTATCTTTAATCATTTGTTTAAAAATATCAATTAAACTTATATTTGATATTTGAGTAATTTTTGAATCACTAGTTATAGATGCATTTTTTTAATTTGTTAATTGATATATAACATTACTTTCCATCAATTGACTAGGTGAAGATGCATATACATGATTGATACTAGTGTGCCATGGAGGAACTTATCTTTTAATTTAATTTTCTAATGTTTTAATATTTTAATGTAATATTTGATTATGAGTTTTTAAATCTAAAATGAACCTAATCATATTGATAATTTGATCCCTTAGAGTCTCACAAGTGTAAACCCTAGTTGCTTTTAATCACACACCTTATAGAGAAGATGTGGAGATGTGGATAGGATAAATATGATAATTAGTAATAATAGTATAGGCTACTTCATCTCATGGAGGAGTGATATCATGGTATTGGTTAGAGGGAAAGTATCTATCACCCTCATGAAGAGGAGGAGGATAAGGAGATTCTTATCTATGCATAAGATATGACATTGAAACTTGAAACATGGGTGTTAATGTATTAAAACTATGGAATAAGTCCAATAAACCATATTTTAATTTATTAGTGACATCATGTATATATATATGTGACTATATTATTTTAATTTATTCCAAATGAAAGGAAACAAGTATGCAAATGAAAGTAGAAAACATTGAATTAGAATGTGATAGAGATCGTATCTCATTATTATCATGATTGGATTAAAAAAATTTATAAAATATAAGGACTTGAGATTTGAGAATGAATTCTAGAAGGGTAGAAACATAAACCCTAAAGGTAGTCCAGGGTTAGATTTTTTGCATTGTTTGAAGTAAGTCAGGTTCACCAAATGATTTAATTTTTTAGAATTTATAAAGTGTAAGCCCTAGGTTGTTAAATATTTTGTGTAAAATAAATTAAGTTATATAATATGAAATACATACATCAACTAACTTTTGAAAGAACTGAGCTAAATTAATATTTATAATAATAGAAAACAAGGAGACAAATGAATTCGTAGCTAGAAACTAAGACATGATCTAAAGACTAAAAATTGATGCAAAAGTTGATTAGGGTGTCTTAAATAGGACCTAAGTGTCATAATTACTCCTAGACAATAATACCATACCTTGGATAGTATATCTATGTCACTAGTGTCCACCTTTGGTGCTAATGTCATATTATCAAATTATTTATAGGTTTTCTAGATCAAGTCTTATTTTAGATTTAGTCTAAATTTTATGTTTGTGTTGATATTTGTGTCCTAAAGAATTCAAAATGTCAAGTACCCTAAGGAATACCCATTTATTTTTTGTAAAAAATTCCTTAAAATGACTTAGGACACTCATTTCCTTAATATGATTAAAACTAGAGATTGGGGTGCAATTTATAACCTACAAAACTAAAAATTACATCCCAACCTCTACTTCCCACTATACACCAAGTCAATAGAAACCAAATATTGGAATGAAATTTTCAACTTGAAAATTTTAAAATTTATTACAAACCTCCAATTTGTGCACAACTAATGACTCATAGAAAACAAAACCACATTCATAATTTTCAACTTGCAAAGTTATAAATTGAACATAAAGTTTTGCTTCCCACAAATCACATACCCCAAAAAACTAAAGATTGGAATGCAATTTACAACTTGAAAAATTGAAAATTACTTCCCAACCTCTAATTCCCATGCATCACTCCAACTGAAAATTGGAACTTTCGTTGCAATTTTTAACTTACAAATATATAAATTGTAACTTGAGTTCTACTTCCTGTCAACTACCCTTCCTATGGAATCCAAAATTCTAGTTGTAAATTACAACTTGAAAAGTTGTGAATTGAAAATCAAGTTCCACCTTTACATTTTAAAAGAACCAATCCATCTTGTATAATGTGGAGTTTAAAATTCAAATTAAAAGTTTTCAAAATTGCAAAGTTATTCCCAGACTCTAGATTTCTATGCCTCCTACCAACCACTAAATTTGGGACATTTATTGTAGTGGTTATATAAATCTAATTAGGGATTTTGTAATTCATTATTGATTATGGAGCTCTTAATTTGGAGCTATGTTTCTTGAAAAATGACCCTAATAGTAACCTTAAACCATGAACCATGATGGCATGTGCCTCAAGCCACGATGCCACATCTCAAACTAAAATGCATTGCTATACTTTCCTGGTATTCCTTTGACATCCTTACATTTTTTTATCAATTATTTTTCCTATTAAATTTGAGATTTTTATGCCATATCTTACATCTGGTACCATTTTTAAGTTTCATTTTTTATTTATCATTATTAGTGTTTTTCATCTTGTACGAGAAGATTTATAGGAAAATGGATGCTTTCTATGTGTTTTCTCAATAGTACAAATCTTTACTATACAAATCAACTCAATTAGGGGCATATTATAGTAAGGTGATTTTATAAAAGTTTAATGGTGTAAGAATCATAGTGTTTTAGCTTATTAGGGGCCCAAAACCATTGCTTCTATACCTTGATCTCATTGGTGAGCTTAGAGGACCCCTTAGGTTAATGGTTATTCTGTATAAGAGGGGCAGAATGGGGGTCCAAAATTTTGACCATGCAATGCACTCAAGGGGATAGTTACTCATGGAATTTTTTTAGAATTTGAAGGCCTGTCTATATTAACATTGGTTAAGAAGTGAATGATTTTATGCATCCTCATCTACATAGGCAATCTTGAGACCACCATTTTTCAAATGAATTTGGTTTAATTGTAAGAACCAACTAGTTATCCTATTCTCTAATGTTATTTATTATCCTTATATGGTGATTTTGGTATGGAATCCACCCATTAGACATTAGATGGCATGTAAATATTCTTTACTGGTTATTATGCATTGTCTATAGACCAGTCTGTGTAAGAATCAATTTTTTGGTGCTTCTCTAGGGGTTATAAGAAAATTTTCATAGTTGCAGAGATGTGTAATGATCTTCAACACCTTCTCACCTAGTTTTAAAAATTAGTTGTCCTATTTTTTCCTTAGAACACTTCATGGATACCCATCTATGTATGGTTGAAAGATAATACAGAGTGAACTATGTATATGGCCCAATAGCATCTACAAGATTCCAATGTGCTTCATAGGATATGAAGGAGGTGGTAACCATGGTGGTGGGTGGTCTTCATGCACTTAAACTATTTTATTAATCCTTCATATGATTAAACATTCCTTACATATCTATTCCTATAAATTTAATAGACTCAATCACATTTTTGTAAAAGTTAAGGTTTCTTCATAGATTTTAAGGTATTTACAAGAATATTATGTTTCATTAAAAGATAGGAAACATCTCAATTTTGCCTCAAAATATTTATGCTTGCCTCCATATAAATTATGGTGTCCTTAGGGCCTACTTATATTGGTATTAGGGTAAGGTTTTATGTTCCCTCTATGCCCATTTAATATTCATATCTTCACACTACTCACTCACTACCATTATGTTGTGTTACCACTATGGTTATGCCCATTCTACTTTAATGTGTCTACATTGTTATCCTCCCCATTAACTTAACCTTCCCCAAAGATTAGGTATCCTAATTTAGTCCCCATATTGAACTATATCCATGCATATCACCAAGGCCATCAGATCTTAGACCCATAGGGTTATGTAACAACTTGGGAGTGCTAAGGGTAACACCTACAGTTAGCCATAAGAGCCATTATAACAAGACCTTAAGGAGAGCCATCTAAGTTGTCTAAGATGTAATGGGTTACCATGAACATCATGAGTTAATAATTAAAAAAATATATTAGATTTTATATGGTCCATCCATTCCATAAGAATCATACACCTACAGGCTACCCCTCTCCTAAATCAGGCCTGGTAACCAACCTACAATAATCATTGGTGAGTAAGGATCACATAATGACATTTAAAATCTCTATTTGTGCCCCAACTCCATGTAATCTTAGATAAGGTAGAATAAACATATAATAAATAAGTATTATTTTATCAAAGGTGTAAACATGATATCCCCCACCCCTAAGAAGACATATGACATCATCATAGCCATGAAACTACATAGGCAAGAACAAGCACTAGAATGAGGTTGAATGGATAGAGAGGTTATGAGAGAGGATAGTGTAGAATATACACCACATAGTCATGGTAATCAACCTAAACATGTTATAAACACTTATTAGAGTCACTAACATCCTCATATCAAATATTACATTCCATATTCCAAAGTGTAAGTTTGAGAGCACTTTCTAACAATCATTTTGAGGCTATTTTGAGACATAATGGAGATATAGACCCATTATAAGCACAAAAAGGTCTCTAAATTTAGTGTATAATGTGGTCATGACTTAGGGAAGAACCCCGTATACTCACTTGGTTAAGACAAGTAGTTGACATACTCAATATTTTATCTTAGACCTAGGCTATTATGTGTAAGCAAATAATGGGATTAATGACACATCCATGATATAAGAGATCTACAGCCAACTTTGGGTCCAAGAAAGGTATGGTTAAATTAAATATTGATTAATAAATTCTTTGAAGATTACCTCATGGTCTTATACTTAGTTTCATGATTCACAACCTTGGAAGTGTGTTGGCATAGTCATGCAAGTAGCCTTGCAAGCAAACCTAAATGATATTTTAGAGCCTCTAAAAGTTGTTATGATCCATAAAATATAAAAAATAAGGATTAAAATCATGTTTAAAACCTAAAAAATAGGTTTCAAGGGTCATAAGGTGTAAATAATGGTCTAAGTAACTAAAAAACTAGCTTGAGCTAGTCCACCTATGTACAAACATTTCAAGGGGTAGATTCACATGATAACCCAATTTACCACATGAATTCTCTAATATAGAGTTATGAATGGAATTTTAGACCCCCTAAACACTAAAAAAACATGGTAATTTTATTAGAAATGGGGGGATAAACTATATGAATGATTCTTAAGAAGTTTGAGACTCAAAACTACCTACAAATAACTCTAACATCAACTTGTAATGCTCATATCTCCATGGATTCTTTGCATGGGTATCCAACATGTTTATTTTAATAAGGGAGGTCAATTCCCTAAACATGCATGGCATTTTTTGTAGGGTTATATGTTCATAATCTATTAATCATCTTTAAGAGTGTAGACACCTCTAACCCTGTATAAAGCACAAAAGTGACCTGATGGTAGAAATTCATCTCAAAACCTATTAAAATGAAATATTCCATATATGAAACCATATTTTAGGTCCCCTAAACCCATATTCACCACCATGACCCCTTATTTAGCATGTGTATGGTTATCATTGTATGTAAAATGCCTACAAAGGCCATTTTAAGCTCAAGGATCAATTTTTAGAGAGTTTTCAAATGAAAAATAAGATTGATAAGAGAGGAAGGCCTTCAAGACATTTGCAAAAGAATCTTGTAGGTCCCCATGTTGACCTCCATGACTAGTATGGAGGTAAAGAGTTCCAAACCTTAATATACCTGGTTAAGTACACTACAAAGAGGAAAATTAACATGATGAAGGTAAATAAATTCAATCTCTAAAGCATCTAAGACCTTTCCCCAATAATATATGAGGCATACATGGTTTCATATGCCAATGTATAGATCAATTCCTGTAAAAATTTGTGTAGATAGAATGACACTCAAGATCCACCATGATTATGCTATAAAAGGAGTAGATCATATTATAGTGTGAATGTTTGAGAGGTTGTTAATCCTATTTATGGACATTATCACATTATTATAAGGTCCTTTGGGCTAGTCCTAGACCTAGAGAATCTACCATAGTGCATATTTCCACTTGTAGATCTGTAGAGGCTTCTTAAAGGGTAAGCTCTCCATATAGGAAGCATCTTAAATCACTCACCAAGGAAAAGAGGGTCCTAATTAAGGCATCCATGTGTTTAAAAGAAGTGAAGGGGATTATTAAATTTGATTTGGTGTAGGTATTGCACAAACCCAAACTTAGATTCTCAAAACCTAAGTCTAAAGACCCCAAACCCTCTAAAACCTCCTTTAAAACCTAATAAAAACCAATCTTGAAATATTTAGCTGAAAATACATTATTATTCTTATAAATTCATATTTTATCACTTGGAATTTATATAAAACTCAATGTGACTTCAACTCATAACATTAGGTGGTACAAAAAGCATATGGATGCCTCCTAAGAGAGTAAAATTTTATCAATTTTTTGTGTAGTAGGGAATAATAAAGGATTATAGACTATGGAGGGAGTATGTACAAGACTTATCCTACCTATACATTTCAATTTCAATCTATGTAACCCCTTAAGATCTTTTTCATCATCTTGTTTATTGGGTGAATATTTTGTCACCAACGTACTGATGATCAAAATAGGTCGGATCATCCATAGCGAGGGAGATTAGTCATCTAAAGTTATAGGTTTACCACATCCAAAAGGGAAAAATCTCTCCTCTCATCAAGGGGAGGTTCCCTATAATTATAAGGCACTATATACTATATATAAGTAGAAAATAACACTCAGGGGTAGGATACACCATCCATCTCTCTTCTTTCGGAGATGATGTTCACAAACAAAGGAAAAAATCCTAGTGAAAACATTGAAGGCACTTCTCTTCTTTTAGAAGTGTTCTTACAAGGAAAAATAGGAGTTATTTCAAGTAGTGACAAGTAACTGGTAACCAAGGGCATAGTAACTAGTAGCCTGAGATGTAACACAACGTCTCCACCTTGACTGCCCAAGAGTGAGATACAAAGGACAATGGGGGCACAAAGTCATCCCAAGGTCCTTTACATAGAAATAAAAAGAAAACACACTAAAGGCAATTATGGGGGCACAAATTCTCTCCATAGTTGGCTTTAAGACACCTTCTTGATTACTTCCACTAGTTCTGCTTATTTGATCAAATAAACAAGAACACATTTAGAAGACAGACATAAGAACAATCTCCTAAAATGATACAAGCTATAACAACACAAAGTCTGCAAGTCACTTAAATTATCATTCAAATAAAATAATATGAACAATAATCTAAGCTCAAAGTCTCAGTATTCACCTTTCAATTTGGGTAGATTTTTGCTTCTTGTAATGGGAAGATCTACTTTGCATAATGAGAGAAATTACAATGTATAGCAACTATGCAAGGCTTGACACTCATTCCCATGGGATGGCCCATTCTATAGTCAATGCCTTTAATGTGCCCTTAGTTTTGTCTAGAGGGATCATGCTGGGAATATTGTATTGCCATAACTATGGCATGTCCATTCCTCAAATATGTCTCTTCTTAATATGGATTGTCTGGTCCTTTTCCTAATGTCTACATAGCTGTCTAATTTGCCATTACTTCATGGAAGAAAAATAGGCCATGTCCTTGATTTGGCATTCTCAAAAGTCTAATTGATCCACTATTTCACCTACTATAAATAACTCCCTTGAAGATATTTTATCCTTTCCCACTTTTTGCTATGATTTGAGCCCTTAAGCTATCTTTTTAGCCAGTCACTTGGTTCTTCCCTTTGGCATTTTGGCCTTTAAATGCATTCGAGTATGTCATCCTTCTTCGAAATTCCTTCATTTCATTCCCACTTACTTTGACCACTTTTCATTGATCTCAAAAAGTGACACATGGCATGTTCCATTGTGAAATAGGTGAGAACACGTGGCAGCATCCGCTTAGTTTATCAACTCACTCAGGACCCACCACAGTCTTTACAAAATGAAAGGGAGAGACTGTGGATGCTAACACTTGGTAGCTTCTATTGAGATTTTCAAGGGATACATGGCATGTTGTGTGTAATCTAGTAATCACACGGATGATGACACTTGGAACACTCCACTCTTGGCCTTTTTCCTTTTTAGGCATTCCTTTGGTTTGGCTTATTTCCTTCAGACAAAAGTTTGAAGCAATTCCTTTGGGATTTGACTTGGTCATTTTCCCATAGAAAATACTTTTGAAATAATTCTAATAGCTCTTTCACTTAATAATTTCCTTCAGATAAAAATTCTAAAGGAAATGTTCCCTATCGGCCTTTAAACAAATCCAAAGTAATTCTATCCTTTCTATCTTCTCTTTGACCCTTAAACCAATGTTTCCTACCCTCCACAAGGCCACTTACCTCTAGTTCACTTCCTTCCTTAAGGGCATTTGTTCCTTTGGCTTTGAGGCAGCCCCTTGAACCTACTAATTGAACCCAACCTATTAAACCAACAATGGTTAAATGGTTCAATCAGTTCAATCTCTTTACTTGGCCAAGTCCTTTTGATCTTTTAAACTAAATGCATTGAACCATTTGGTCGTTGAACCCATTGAACTAATGAACCAAAATGGTTCAAGGTTCAATGGTTCAATGGTTCAAGCCTTTGCTTTTCATTAAGTGTTCACAGTCGCAAAACCTTGAAATGGTTGAACTTTGAACCTTGACAAAGCACTTAACTCTTCCTGATGAAATTAAACATTTGAACCCATTGAACCCGTTGAACCAAAATATTTCAAGGTTTAATGGTTCAATGGTTCAATGGTTCAATCCTTGCTTAGATGCTTGTTGATGGACATTTTTTATTGAACCAAGTCATTAAATCAACCTTGAAATTGCCTAACTGTTGATAGCTTTCTTCTTTCCTATAGATTATGTAGAAATCAACTTGCAAAGTCCATAGAACTGAATCCATAGAAATGAGTCCATAGAACTTGGCCTACAAAGTCCATAGATTTTCTTCTTATGAAGTCCATAGAAATTGAGTTTGTAGAAACCTATTTGTAGAGTCCGTAGATTCAAGCTTGTAGAGTTCATAGATTTTAGCCTGTAGAGTCTATAGATTTCTAGAAAAGCTTTGAAAAATGAAGAACTTGAATGCTCAAAACAATTTTTGAAAAGGGGAGAGAGAATTTTGGTTTGTTGAACCAAAATAGTTTATAGGTTGTCCCAAAAATGAGAAGTCTATTTTTGGGGACAACATCGGGCTCCAATTGGGGAACTTCCTTCAAATAAAAACTTGAAATAGCTTAGGGGAGTAAAAAATAGAATCTTCAGTACCTTGAAGTATGATATTGGGCTATGGAGTCAGGCTACCCAAAAAGAAAGGCTCCAAAAAATGAAAATGAAAAGCACAAAATAGAACTAAAGACTATATAAATGTACATATGTACAAGGGAACTTGTATGATACTTCAAGAATTAAAGTGATTTAGATGTTGCCCATTATGAGACAATGAAAATGGCATTTCATCCTAATAAACTAGTAGGAAACCATTTTGTCCCCATAATCGATGGTGAGTGAATGGAACTCTCCACCATGAATCACATTTGTTGTGTACTCCTTTTGGTTCTCTCTTCTTGCACCATGGCAAGACGTGGTATCCAATCTGAAAACCATAATTCCTTGCTCTCTTGGTGAAGAGTTCTTTTTTTTGACTTTAGAGTATAGTAGTATGGTCCACCACCATAACTCACTATTCTGCTAGTTCAGTCCAGCACATGTTTTGATTATCCCCTTAGACTCCTAGAAAAATATTAGTTTAACATCTCCTTTGGCATGAAGGAGTTTGACATCTTCATCCTAAGCAGCCTTTAATCCAAGTAACATAGATTCGTACTCAGTAGTATTGTTGGTGTTACTAAACTATAGCTTGTGTGAAAAAGGAAGAGCATCTCTTTGAGGAGATATCAACACCATCCCAACTCTAGCACTGGTAGAGGAATTGTTGCCATCAAATTCCCAGATCCAAGCATCATCAGAAACTAATCTTCTATCATATTTATCTTCATTAGAGATGGAAGATCCTTTCTCATTTGTACTGTGCCCTACCAATTCTTTTGATGTCTTATTTGAATCAATTCCTAGATTGCCAACTACAAGACTTTCATAGACAAAAACATGAACATCCTTTGTGGACAAAAAATAATTACCCCTGCCTAAAGACTCAAATAGAATTTGAGCTTCAGGTGCTGATGTCTGAATGACAACATATTTTGCTTCTTTCTCAAGGAGTAGAATCTTCATAACACCTTTGATAGGGATCCTTTCCTTAGATAAGTCCATGCTCAACTCACCACCCACATCCTTACAAAAATTCAGTTCCAGTAGAATACCATATGAGGCTGGGACGTCAGCCACCAAGACCGTCATCTTGATTCTCTTTTTTTAGAATGCTACAAATGAAAATTGGGCATCCTTGATCTGTCTCAATAGTGGCACTTGTTTGTTTTCCATAGAGAATCATCTCCCAAATGTCTTGGTTAGTGTGAGACCAAGAGATTTTGCCACTTTGGTAGGCATGATGTTGTCAGATACACAAGAATCAATGATGTAGTTACTTAGCTTGTGACCATTTATCAATAAGGAAACATAGAAAGGATCTATTTTCCTAGGGGAAATATGAGGAGTAATGGAAATATTATTTGGGATGGACATGTTCATTGGGGGATCATGAGTTACCTTTCTAATCTATTTTCCTGTATGGATGGCTATATTCTTCACACACTCCACCAACCTGTCTAACTGCTCAGGGTTAGCTTGTAGGAATTCAAATTCGGTCATTTGGATTTTAGTTTTCTTGACGTGGTTAATTATGTCAAATGACTGAAATGGAATAGGAAGAAAGGATGGGAGTTCATCCTTTTGGTTTTTGGGATGGGGAGGATTGGCCTATGAATTTGAAGTTGAAGTTGTAGAAACATTTGGGGTACTTACTATTTTAGCAACCACTGGGTCCTTTGGCTGGAATGGTAGAGTGGTTCCACACTTAGCAATTGAAATTGATGGTTGAGGTCACTCCTCTATCTTCTCTTTATTAGCTTACTGGGCTGATTGGTTCTTAGACTAGGTGAACACTGCGTATGATCCCTCATCTGCTTTACCTTCACTTTTGGGTTCATCTTGATAATTTAGGAAACTAATGTGGGAGTCACTAATTGATTCTTCTTAGTCTAATACAAAGAGATCAGCATCATTTTCTTGATCAAACTCAGGTTGGAAAGAGAAATCATGTTTTACTTCCAGATATCCGACTGTTGAGTTGGTTGGAGGTGCTTCAAGGGCAAGGTTCCTTTATGGGGGAGGAAGATGATTTGGCTTCCCATGATTCTTGGCAACATTGCCTTAATATGCTTGGTTCTGAAATGTCCTCCTTAGCACATCTCAATAAGGAGGAACATACATACCTTGGGCCATTTGTCTTTTCAAGGCTAGTAGTTCATTTGCCAGCTTCTGTATCATTTTATCAGTGGTGGTTGTAGATGGATACTTAAAAGATGAAGAGGATTTAACTTTTTTAGGATCTCTCCTTATCTTTCCTATCAATATAAGGTCATCTTCCACCTTAGTAGCTAACTCTTGAGCAACCTCAAGGTGTATGTGGCTAGCATGTCTCAGCAAAAAACTCACTTCAGGTAGCTGTGAGTTGATGAAGAAACATTTTAGGTTCTCAGGTGTTGGCTGAGCAATTACAAGAATTTATTTTCTCAGCTTATCAAATTTTGATATGAAATACCTCATGGGATCATGAGGCTCCTTCTTCATCCATGTGAGCTAGGCTAGAAAAGCATGTGCATCTTCTACAGGGTTAAACCTTGCTTAGCATTTGGCTTTGAGTGTGTCCCAGTCAGTCACTAACCTAGCCTACAGATAGTAGACCTAGTCTGTAGTAACACCTTATAGTGTTTCCATGAAAAGCCTAACTACCACATCCTAAAATTCCATGCCTATCACACCATAGGCTATCTTGAAGGTTGTAATGTGTTCGTCAAGATGAACTCTCCCATCACCAAAGAATTTGGGGAAATTCTTTCTTGAGCTACGTGGAAGTTCATGTAGAGGTGGAGAAAAATTTAGTGGGCCAAATGAGTTACCCTAGGGGTCTTGAACTGTCATGATTAGATTATAAAAAAGAGGGATAACAAATATGGGTGGCGTATGGATAGGCAAAGCTCTGCTAAAAGTAGAGAAATAAGCTCTACCTTGTATTGGTGACCTGGTAGGGGTAGGGGGAAGACTCCTAGTTTTTTGAAGGTGAGGTTGTGGAGGAAACAAATAAAAATTTCTCTACTACACCAACTCAAAAATAGGGTCAACACCTTGATATTTTTGGATTTTTTTATAGCATGGAGATGTCAGATTATAGAATAAAAATGGAAAATGACTAGGCCTGCTTCAGTGTGAAGCTTGAGGCTTCAAACTACGCATTCTATCCTAGTTAGCATGTGGGTGGAGGAAGATGGTAAGGCTATAATTATAGTTGGTAAGACACAGAAAGGAGTTGCTAGAGTCTAAAATGGATAAGGGTAGGGATTGCTTCAATCTAAAACTTGAGGCTTTAGATTGCACGTTCATCTTCAGCAGAGTCTCCAAAAAACTATTGGGTGAATATTTTGTCACCAACGTACTGATGAGAAAAATAGGTCTAATCATCCAAAACAAGGGCAATTGGTCATCCAAAGTTATAGGTTTACCACATTCAAAGGGGACAAATCTCTCCTCTCATTAAGGGGAGCTTCCCTATAAGTATAAAGTGTTATATACTATATATATATATATATATAAGTAGAAAATAACACTTAGGTGTAGGATACACCATTCATCTCTCTTCTTTTAGAGATGATGTTCACAAACAAATGAGAAAATCCTGGTGAAAACACTAAAGGCACTTCTCTTCTTTCATAACTATTCTTATAGGGAATAGCAGGAGTTCTTTCAAGTAGTGACAAGTAATTGGTAACCAAGGGCATAGTAACCAGTAGCCTGAGATGTAACACAAAGTCCCCACCTCGACTACCTAAGAGTAACATACAAAAGACAATGGGGGAACAAAGTCATCCCAAGGTCCTTTACATAAAAATAAAAAGGAAACACACTAAAGGCAATTATGGGGGCACAAAGTCTCTCCATAGTTGGCTTCATGACACCTTCTTGATTACTTCCACTAGTTCTACTTGTTAGATCAAATAAACATGAACACATTCAGAAGATAGACATAAGAACAATCTCCTAAAATGATACAAGCTATAACAGCACAAAGTCTACAAGTCACTTGCTTTCTCATTCAAATAAAATAATATGAACAATAATTTGAACTCAAAGTCTCAGTATTCACCTTTGAATTTGGGTAAAATTTTACTTTTGGTAATGGGAAGATCTCCTTTGCATAATGAAAGAAATTACAATGTATAACAACTATGCAAGGCTTGGCACTCATTCCCATGAGATGGCCCATGCTGCATTCAATGCCTTCAATGTGCCCTTAGTTCTATTTGGAGGGACCATGTTGAGAATAGTTCATTGCCATAACTATGGCATGTCCATTCCTCTAATATGTCTCTTCTTAGTATGGATTGTCTAGTCCTTTTCCTGATGTTTGCATAGCTATCTAATTTGCCATTACTTCATAGAAGAAAAATAGGCTACGTCCTTGATTTGGCATGATAAGAAGTCTAATTGATCCATTATTTCACCTACTAAAAATAACTCCCTTGAAGATATTTTGGCCTTTCCCTCTTTCAACTACGATTTGAGCCCTTGAGCTATCTTTTCAGCCAGTTGCTTGGTTCTTCCCTTTGGAATTTTGGCCTTTAAATGCATTCAAGTCCATCATCCTCCTTATCAATTCCTTCATGTCTTTCCCACGTGTTTTGGCCACTTTTTTCTAATCTCAACAAGTGACACATGCAATGTTCCACATTGAAATAGGTGAGAACACATGGCAGCATCCACTTACTTTATCAACTCACCCGAGACCCACCACAGACTTTACAAAATGAAAGGGAGAGACCGTGGATGCTAACAATTGGTGGCTTCCATCAAAATTTTCAAGGGACATGTGGCATGTTCCACATAATCTATTAATCACATGGATGATGACACTTAGAGTGCTCTACTCTCAAGATTTTTTATTTCAGGCATTCCTTTGGTTGGGCTTATTTCCTTCGGACAAATGTCTGAAGGAATTCCTTCACACTTTACCTTGGTCATTTTCCCATGGAAAATAATTCTAAAAGAATTATAATGGCTCTTTCACTTAATAATTTCCTTTAGACAAAAATTCTAAAAGAAATGTTCCCTATCAGCCTTTGAAATTTTTTGAAGGAAGTCTATCTTTTTTGTCTTCTCTTTGACCCTTGAACCAATGTTGCCTACCCTTCACAAGGGCACTTGCCTCTAGTTCACTACCCTTTGCAAGGGCATTTGTTCCTTTGGCTTTGGGGTAGCCCCTTAAACTTACCAATTGAACCCAACCTATTGATCCAACCTTGATTCAATGGTTTAATGGTTCAATTGGTTTAATCTCTTTACTTGGCCAAGTCCTTTTGATCTTTTAAACCAAACGCATTGACCCATTTGGTCATTGAACCCATTGAACTGATGAACCAAAATGGTTTAAGGTTCAATGGTTCAATAGTTTAAGCCTTTGTTTTTTTTAAGTGTTTGCAGCCATGGAACCTTGAAATGGTTGAACTTTGAACCTTGACAAAGTGCTTAACTCTTACTGATGATGTTGAACCTTTGAACCCATTAAACCCATTAAACCAAAATGGTTTAAGGTTCAATAGTTTAATGGTTCAATCCTTGATTAAATGCTTGCCAATGGACATTTTTTATTGAACCAAGTCATTGAACCAACCTTGAAATCACCTAAGTGTTCAGAGCTTGCTTCTTTCCTATAGAGTCTATAAAAATCAACATACAAAGTCCGTAGAACTGAGTCCATAGAACTTGTCCTGCATAGTCCATATATTTTATTCCTATGAAGTCCATAGAAATTGAGTCTATAGAAACCTATATGTAGATTCCATAGATTCAAGCCTATAGAGTCTATAGATTTCAGCCTACAGAGTCCATAGATTTTTGGAAAAGCTTTGAAAAATGAAGAACTCGAATGCTCAAAACAATTTTTGAAAAGGGGAGAGAGGATTTTGGTTTGTTGAACCAAAATAGTTCATAAGTTGTCCCAAAAATGACAAGTCTATTTTTGGGGACAACAGCAAGCTCCAGTTGGGGAACATCCTTCAGATGAAAACTTGAAACAACTAAGGGGAGTAGAAAGTAGAATCTCTGGTGCCTTGAAGTATGCCATTGGGCTATGGAGTCATGCTACCCAAAAAGAAAGGCTCCAAAAAATGAAAATGAAAAGCACAAAATAGAACTAAAAACTATACAAATGTACATATGTATAGGTGAACTTGTCTGATACTTCAAGAATTGAAGTGATTCAGATGCTACCCATTATGAGATAATGAAAATGGCATTCTATCTTGATCAACCAATAGGAAACCATTTTGCCTCTAGAATCAGTGACGGGTGAATGGAACTCTCCACCAGGAATCACATTTCTTATGTACTACTTTTGGTTCTCTCTTCTTACACCATGGCAAGACATGGTCTCCAATCCAAAAACCATAACTCCTTACTCTCTTGGTGAAGAGTTCCTTTTGCTGACTTTGGAGTATAGTAGTATGGTCCACCACCATAACTCATTATTTAGCTAGTTTAGTCTAGGACAGGTTTTGATTGCCCCCCTCAGACTCCTGACAAACCATTAGTTCAACATTTCCTTTAGCATGAAAGAGTTTGATGTCTTCAACTTGAGTAGCCTTCAATCTGAGTAACAGAGATTTGTACTCAATAGTGTTGTTGGTGTTGCTAAACTACAACTTGTGTGAAGCAAGAAGAATATCTCCTTGAGGAGATATCAAAACCATCCCAGCTCTAGCATCGATAGAGGAATTACTACCATCAAACTCCTAGATCCTAACATCATCAAAAACTAATCTTCTATTAGATTTCTCTTCATTAGAGATGGGAGATCCTTTTTCATTTGTATTACACCCTACTAATTCTTCTGATGTCTTCTTTGAATCAATTCCTAGATTTCTAGCTATAAGACTTTTATCTACAAAAACATTAACATCCTCTGTGGATAAAAAATAATTACCCCTACCTGAAGACTCAAATGGAATCTGACCTTCAGGTGCTGATGTCTGAATGATAACATATTTTGCTTCCTTTTTAGGAAGTAGCCTATTCATAACACTATTGATGGGGATCGTTGCCTCAAATAGGTCCATTCTCAAGTTACCACCCACGTCCTTATAGAAATTTCATCCCAGTAAAATGCCATATGAGGCTGGGATGTCGGCCACTAGGACTGTCATCTTGATTGTCTTTTTCGGGAATGCCACAAATGCAAATTGGGCATCCTTGATCTATCCCAATAGTGGCACTTATTTTTTCTCCATGGAGAAGCATCTTCCAAATGTCTTGGTCAGTGTGAGACCAAGATATTCTACCACTTTGGTAGGCATGACATAGTCAAATGCATCAAAATCAATGATGCAGTTACTCAGCGTGTGACCATTTATCAACAAGGAAACATAGAAAGGCTCTATTTTCCTAGGGGCAACATGAGGAGTAACGAAAAGATTGTTTGGGATGGACATGTTCCTTGGGGGATCATGATTTACCTTTCTAATCTCTTGTCCTATAGGGATGGCTGTATTATTCACACACTCCACGAACCTATCCAACTGCTTAGGGTTGGCTTGTAGGAATTCAAATTCAGTCATTTGGATTTTAGTTTTATTGACATGGTAAATTATGTCCAATAACTAACATGGACTAGGAAGAAAGGATGGGAGTTCATCCTTTTGGCTTTTGGGAGGAGGAGGACTGGCCTATGAATTTAAAGTTAAAGGTGAAGAAATGTTTGGGGTAATTACTTTTTTAGCAACCACCAGGTCCTTTGGCTAGAAAGGTAGAGTGGTTCCATGCTTAGCAATTGAAATTTTTGGTTGAGGTCACTCCTCTATCTTCTCTTTATCAGCTTGCTGGGCTGACTAGTTTTTGGACAGGGTGAACATTGCATATGATCCATCATCTACTTTACCTTCACTTCTGGGTTCATCCTGATAATTCAATAAACTAATGTGGAGTCACCAGCTAATTATTCTTGGTTTATTGCAAAGAGATCAGCATCATTTTCTTGATCAAACTCAGGTTGGAAAGAGAAATCATGTTCTATTTCCAAATATCTAACTGCTGAGTTGGTTGGAGGTGCTTCAAGGGCAAGGTTCCTTTATGGGGGAGGAAGATGATTTGGCTACCCTTGATTCTTGGTAGTATTGCCCTTGTATGCCTAGTTTTGAAATGTCTTCCTTGGCACAACCCAATCAGGAGGAATAGACATACCTTGGGCGATTTGTCTTTTCAAGGCTAGCAATTCTTTTGCCAGCTTTTGCACCATTTGATCAGTGGTGGCTATAGATGGATACTCAGAAGATAAAGAGGATTTACCTTTGTTAGGATCTCTCCTTATCTTTCTTGCCAAGATAAGGTCATATTCCACCTTAGTAGTCAAGTCTTGAGCAGCCTCAAGGTGTATGTGGCCAGTACGTCTCAACAGAAAACTCACTTTAGGTAGCTGTGAGTTGATGAAGAAATATTTTAGGTTCTCAGGTGTTGGCTAGGAAATTATAGGAATTTAGTTTCTCAGCTTGTTAAAATTTGCTATGAAATCCCTCATGGGCTCATGAGGCTCCCTCTTCATCTGTGTGAGCTTGGCTAACAAAGTGTGTGCATCTTCTATAGGCTTGAACCTTGCTTTGAATTTGGCTTTGTGCATGTCCCAATTAGTCACTGACCTAGCATGTAGATGGTAGAACCAATTTGCAGCAGCACCTTGTAGTGTTTCCACAAAAATATTGACTATCACATCCTCAAATTACATGTCTATCACACTATAAGCTATGATGAAGGCTATAATGTGTTCATCAGGATGAACTATCCCATCACCAAAGAATTTGCCAAAATTCTTTCTTCAGCTACATGGAAGTTCATGTAAAGGTGGAGTAAGATTTAGTGGGCCAAATGAGTTACCCTAAGGGCCTTGAAATGCCATGATTAGATTATGAAAAAGAGGGATAAAAAATCTAGGTAGTGTATGGATAGGCAAAGCTCTGCTAATATTAGAAAAAGAAGCTCTCCCTTGTATTGGTGACCTAGTAAGGGTAGGAAGAAGACTCCTAATTCATTGAAGGTGAGGTTGTGGAGGAAAAAAATAAAAATTTCTCTACTACACCAACTCAAAAATATGATCAACAACACCTTGAGATTTCTAGCTTCTTGTATAGCGTGGAGCTACCAGATTGTAGAATAAAAATGGAAAAGAACTGGCCCTACTTCAGCGTGAAGCTTGAGGCTTCAAACTACGTATTCTATCCCAGTTAGCATTGGGGTGGAGGAAGATGGTAAGGCTATAATGATAGTGGGTAAGACATAGAATGGACTCACTAGAGTCTATAATAGATAAGGGTAAGGACTGATTCAATCTAAAACTTGAGGCTTCAAACTGCATGTGCATCCCTAGCAGAGTCACCAAAAAATTGTTGGGTGAATATTTTGTCACCAAAATATTGATGAGAAAAATAGGTCTGATCATCCACATCGAGGGAGATTGGTTGTCCAAAGTTTTAGGTTTATAATATCCAAAGGGGACAAATCACTCCTCTCATCAATGGGAGGTTCCCTATAAGTATAAGACACTATATACTATATATAAGGAGAAAATAACACTCAGGGGTAGGCTACACCATCTATCTCTCTTATTTTAGAGATGATGTTCACAAATAAAGGAGAAAATCTTGGTGAAAACACTGAAGGCACTTCTCTTCTTTTAAAAGTGTTCTTACAAGGAAAAACATGAGTACTTTCAAGTAGTGACAAATAAATGGTAACCAAGGGCATAGTAACTAGTAGCCTGAGATGTAACACAAAGTCTCCACCTCAACTACCCAAGAGTGAGATACGAAGGACAATGGGGGTACAAAGTCATCCCAAGGTCCTTTACATAGAAACAAAACAAAAACACACTAAAGGCAATTATGGGGGCACAAAGTCTCTCCACAGTTGGCTTCAAGACATCTTAATGATTACTTCCACTAGTTCTACTTGTTAGATCAAATAAACAAGAACACATTTAAAAGACAGACATAAGAACAATCTCCTAAAATAATACAAGCTATAACAACACAAAGTCTACAAGTCACTTAATTTCTCATTCAAATAAAATAATATAAACAACAATCTGAGCTCAAAGTCTTAGTATTTGCCTTTCAATTTGGGTAGAGTTTTCTTCTAGTAATGAGAAGATCTCCTTTGCATAATGAGATAAATTACAATGTATAACAACTACACAAAGCTTGGCGCTCATTCCCATGGGATGGCCCATGCTGCAGTCAACACCTTCAATGTGCCCTTAGTTCTATCTAGAGGGACCATGCTGGGAATAGTGCATTGCCATAACCATGGCATGTGCATTCCTCTAATATGTCTCTTCTTAGTATTGATTATCTGGTCCTTTTCCTAATGTTTGCATTACTGCCCAATTTTCCATTACTTGATGGATGAAAAACAAGCCACATCCTTGATTTGGCATGCTCAAAAGTCTAATTGATCCACTATTTCACCTACTAAAAATAACTCCCTTGCATATATTTTGGCCTTTCCCTCTTTTTGCTATGATTTGAGCCCTTAGGCTATCTTTTCAGCCAGTCACTTAGTTCTTTGTTTTGGCATTTTGGCCTTTAAATGCATTCAAGTTTGTCATCCTCATTAGTAATTCCTTCATGTCTTTCTTGCTTGCTTTGGCCACTTTTCACTGATGTCAACAAGTGACACATGGCATGTTCCACTATGAAATAGGTGAGAACATGTGGCAGCATCCACTTACTTTATTAACTCACCCAAGACCAACCACAGTCTTTATGAAATGAAAGGGAGAGACTATGGATGCTAACACTTGGTGGCTTCCATTGAGCTTTTCAAGGGACACGTGGCATGTTCCACATAATCTAGCAATCACACGAATGATGACACTTGGAGCACTTCACTCTCGGGCTTTTTCCTTTTGGGCATTCCTTTGGTTGGGCTTATTTCCTTTGGACAAAAGTCTGAAGGAATTCGTTTGGGCTTTGACTTGGTCATTTTCCCATGGAAAATACTTCTGAAAGAATTATAACGGCTCTTTCAATTAATAATTTCCTTTAGATAAAAAGTTTGAAGGAAATATTACCTATTGGCCTTTGAACAAATCCAAAGGAATTATATCTTTTATATCTTCTCATTGACCCTTAAACCAATGTTGCCTGCCCTACACAAGGGCTTTTGTTCCTTTGGCTTTGGGGTAACCCCTTGAACCTACGGATTGAACCTAACCTGTTGAACCAACCTTGGTTCAATGGTTCAATCAGTTCAATCTCTTTACTTGGCCAAGTCCTTTTGATCTTTTGAACCAAATGCATTGAACCATTTGGTTGTTGAACCCATTGAATCGATGAACCAAAATGGTTCAAGGTTCAATGGTTTAACAGTTCAAGCCTTTGTTTTTTGGTAAGTGTTCACAGCCATGGAACCTTAAAATGGTTGAACTTTGAACCTTGACAAAGCACTTAACTCTTGCTGATGGTGTTAAACCTTTGAACCCATTGAACCTGTTGAACCAAAATGGTTCAAGGTTTAATGGTTCAATGGTTCAATCCTTGATTATATGCTTGTCGATGGACATCTTTTATTGAACCAAGTCATTGAACCAACCTTAAAATCACCTAAGTGTTGAGAGCTTACTTCTTTCCTGTAGAGTCCATAGAAATCAACTTGCAATGTCTGTAAAATTGAGTCCATATAACTTGGCCTATAAAGTCCATAGATTTTCTTCCTATTAAGTCCATACAAACTGAGTCTGTAGAAACCTATTTGTAGAGTCCATAGATTCGAGCCTGCAGAGTCCATAGATTTTAGCCTTTAGAGTCTGTAGATTTTTGGAAAAGCTTTGAAAAATGAAGAACTCAAATGCTCAAAAAAAATTTGAAAAGGGGAGAGAGGATTTTGGTCTATTGAACCTAAATAGTTCATAGGTTGTCCCGAAAATGAAAAGTCTATTTTTGGGGACAACATTGTTCAAGATTTCTAGTCTGTGAGGTAGGTTTTTTGGTCTAGTAGTGTAGAGATATGGTGCATTATAGGTAGAGAATTGTTAAAGGACATCAATACCAATACATTAAAGGATTTTAAAAGGTTATCTAATTCCTATCATGTGAGTTTTAGGACTAATTTCAGTTGTTGAATCAATGATATGGTGAACATAAACATAATTTTGGAATGCCAACCATACATGCATATTTATCAAACATGTGGAAGGATCAAGTGAAAGGAAGGTTGTGTGAGGAAATTAACTGACCCTTTAATATATTTTTAAATATCATCTAGGTCATCCTAAACCAAATGGGGGGTCATTATTATAGTTTAAAGGTAGTTTTATGAATAATTTAGCATGCATATTGATGCCATGGCTGCTCAATGCCTAAAATAACCTTATTATACCCCAATATGCATTAAATAACTACCAAAAGAATGAATGTGGAGATATTTTAGGGAAGTTAAAAGTATAATTGAGGTCATTTAAATGAGTTACAACTAACTCTACACCTAAATTTGTATCATTGAAGGTGTGTTAATGTTCAAAGAGGGAGGAGATGCTTGTGTAACTATCCCATGCCATGTTGGGCTCATTGGTGACCCCTCCTATGCATAGAATCCCTTATCTTTTCTTAAATTCTCTCTATAAATTTAGGCATTGAGATAATTATTACCATCCCTTGGTTGGGTACATCAAATGTCTTCCAAAATATTTGTATAGATCTTTTGAAGCAATATAAGATAAGTTTCTGATTCTCTTGAATGAGTGTACTTTTTTGAAGTTTTATCTATATTATGTATATTGTCCACTCATAATATTTATGTCCTTTATATGCCTTGTTTCATGTTTTTCTTAATTTCTTCTAGGTTGTGTGAAGTGTTATCTAGTGAAGTCTCTTTTGAAGTATCATAAGATTACATTGTCTTGTGTAGACCTATACTTTTATGCCCTTCAAGTTGTAGGTCTCATCAAACTTCATGAAAAATGATCATGTTTGAAACATTATTTAAAGATCTAATCAACCATTGTCTTTTTTATATTCATTAGTATTCATGAAAGTGTTTAAGCTGAGAGTGGATCATTGAACAATTTGGTGCATCACCATATATGATAGGTTCTAATTTAGTTTTCACTTATTTCCCTTTTCCTTGTGATAGATATATATATCTCAGGAAAATCACTCTACTATTATATTAAGGGATCTATCCCATTAAATTCTAAATTTTTGACCTTAAAACTAGAAAACCCAGAGTCTTATGTCAATCTCATGTTGGACTAGGTTTAAGTAGGGGACTTGAACATTTTTTTTCTCAGCTAGGGTATAAACTAGAACTCCAACAGTTGTACCACACCTAATGGGACTATAATCAAGGCACTTGGACATAAACTTAGGACAAATTGGGAATATGGGAGAACACTTGAAAGTCTTGGATCAATCATCAATATATTGGAGGTCAAGTTCATGAACCAAATATCCACTAGGTCTACCTTATAAGGTAAACAAGAAAACCCATAGTCTTATGTCAATCTCATGTTGGACTAGGTTTAAGTAGGGGACTTGAACAATTTTTTTCTCAGCTAGGGTATAAACTAGAACTCCAACAGTTCTACCACACCTAATGGGACTATAATCAAGGCACTTAGACATAAAATTAGGACAAATTGGGAATATGGGAGAACACTTGAAAGTCTTGGATCAATCATCAGTAGATTAGAGGGCAAGTTCATGCACCAAATCTCCACTAGGTCTACCTCAAAAGGTAAACAAGTTTAGTTCATCAAATTTACATTGGAAATTAAAAGGAGGAGGAGGGTACCTATTTAAAATCCCAACTTATCAACCCATAATTCTCACACATATCTAAACTCTACAAATTTTACCCATATACAATCCCCTAAAAGACCACTAAAGTAAATGGTAAGGCCTAGGTTACAATCTTTTGTACACTTCAATGGTGGTATCCCTCTTAACCTTTAGAAAAATTATTATATCCATGTTTCCTCTTTGAAGAGTTTACCATAATTTATAGGATAAAACTTTACCTCTCTTATAGAGCATATAGCTAATATTAAAAACCTTTACTCAATACATAATATCGCTCAGGAGAATGTACCCATAAGACTACAAGCCACATCCTTGAAAGGCAAAACCTTGCAATGATATAAGGGTCTAGATCCTACCTAAATGCATACCTAGAATGAGTTTAGTGGGTGTATTTACAAGAATTTTGAGGATAGGAGTGACCATATGTCACTAGTTGAATATCTTACCTCAATAAAGAGGGCACCCCAAGAATCTATGGTTGATTTCAACTATAGGTTCCAAAAAACTTTGGATACAATCCCTATCATCATTAATACCATAACCAATTATGTTTTTCTTGACTAATTAAGAACATTTAATTTAGATATTGAAATTATGATATAATGCATGAGTGGGACAACTTTGGTTGAAGCCTATGATATATCTATAAGGGTAGAAAATTATTTGATACAAATAGGGAAACTAATGCCAAGACCTCTTATGCCCCTCTTTCCTAATCTCTATCTAAATCCACCTACCATTTCTCCATTTCCCACTCCAAACAATCAAGAATAACCTAATGATAGTCAAGTGGATAGACTTGGGAATATTGAAGGCTTATTAAAGGCACAAAATAACAAGCTAATAGATCTAAAGAGGAAATAATAGACATCATATAGACCATAACAAGGCCCTTTACAAGATCAATACCCTTATTAGTCCTAAAATAAACCCCCTTATCCATAAAATCAACAAGTTTAATGCCCAATTACTCAAGATAGACCTTCTAATAGCTATAAACCCACAACTACAAGTAGGTTAAGATCCTTCATCCCCAAACAAAATAACCTTACACAATAGGGTAAATGGCAATAAAGAGGGTAGTTAAATGAGATTTTAATGGTTACAAATGGATAAATGTATCAATATCCTAGTTGGTATCATGCTCCTCCATTTCAACACCATGACACAATGCCTCCTCTAGCACAAGGTCTTCAAATGAACCAAGTTAATATGCATACCATGACATCATCAAAATCTCTAATCCAATAGTAATGAAACATGGATAAGGAACCATCTAACACTACTTTATTTAATTTTTAAGAAGGAGAGCACATGTTTGAATGTGTAGTAATAAACATGGGGTAGAATTAACAAAATTCATATGAACCATTTGTAGTGCATACAAGGGCTAAGGGGAGGATGGTGGAGGATAATTTGGGGCACCATAAGGTATCTTTAACACCCCCAAAAATAAGTTTGAATCTTACCCATTAAAACAAAAAAACTAAGGCCCCTATGACTCAATAAGTACCTTAGCATCATGGGCAATAATAGAAGTCTCCTTTTGTCCCTCAAGTCACTCAAGTGTTAAGTGACACTTCTACTTCAAAGGTATAGTCCAAGAGAACCAATATTCCTTTCAACATTATGGGTCACATGAAAAGGTCTAATGTCACCATGTTAATGTATGATGTTATGTCTAGTTTGGGATAGAAATAGATCCTCCAATAAAATATCTCAAATCTCTTTCATGTGAAGAATGCAACTGACAAGGTGAGCACTATTTTTTTCAATAATAGTCAACCTAGTCAAGTTCAAGTTCCTAGTTAATATTAGGCTCATAATGTTTTCCAATCCCCTAAGGTTATCAATCCCATTAAATTTTACTTGTCAGTCATCATATGGGACTACCTTGTCCATAATTATATGATAAATTTAGGTTCTTCAACCTCAGTCATGCCTAAAGAAAAACATGAATACTTGAGTTTAAATATGTGCCTAATGAACAAGGAGTTCTTAAATTGGATGGTTCCCTAACTAAAATATTAGGTATCTTTAAAGATGTAAAGATTACATCGGTAGACAACCCAAATTATGCCATCACTCAAGATGTGATGGTTGTGGACCTACCCCCATACTTTTCCTTATGCCTATCTAGGGACTTTACCACAAAAATTGAGGATTATTTATCCTCTAACTAGTCATACATGCTATTTAAGATTAGATATGGAACTAGGGTCACTATTAGATTAGAACGTATCTCTAGGTTCCACCTGGAGCCCTATATGCCTAACCTTAAAAATGTCAACTAGACCATACTTGATGAAGATAAAAATGCTAGTGAACAAGAGCCTCGTGATCACCTTGAGGGAATATTATACCTTTATTTCGATTAATTTGTAGCTAATAATCATGGATTTGATCCGTATAACAACATTAAGGAGGTATATTTAGGAATGTATTATATGCATGAGGAAGGTGTTGTTATACCCTCCCTAATAAGCATAGTTCAAGAAGAAGATGGTTTGTTCACCTTATTATTTGATGGTTCAAGGTCAAATAATGGTAGTTGGGATATAGTACTATTTATTTCACCATCAAATCAAAAATACTACTCAACTACAAGGTTTCAATTTAGTTTCACCTCAAACATAACTAAATATGAGGCCCTTCTACATGCTTTGTAAGAGGCAAGAAGGAGAGGTGCCAAAATCCTTCAATTCAAGGGTGATAGTGATATTATTTTGAAAAAATTTAGATTAATAATATACATAAATAACCATAATTTGAAATCTCATAAGAACTATGTATGAAACCTCATTAAATATTTTTTGGCATTCAACATACAGTCTATACCGAGGGAGACAAACCAACATGCAAATAAAATTGTAGCCATTAGAGCTCAGTATGAGATTTTAAAATGGATTCAAGGAAGTAAAAATCAAAATAATATTAAGGTCATATGTAGGATAGTTTTATCTAATAATGAGGTGAGTTGGTAGGTGTTTGATAATGATGATCAAATTATTTGTTGTCTAATGCAAGAGGTAGAATTCTACCACAATAATAGAAAAGAAGTTCCAACACCAATATCATGATCAGCTAGTGTAGCTAAGGTCTAAATTTTAAATCATATTTAATTAATATGACCATTCTTAAATAGATAAGGCATGTATCAGCCAAGGAGGAACATTATGAGAGGATAGATATTTTCAAAGACAAGTTGTTGACATTAGGAAAGATCAAAATAGTAGAAGAGAGAGTTGCCTTTGTTTCCTTATTCAAATAATATTTATAAATGTATCCATGGGATATAAGTATTTGAATGGTTTTGACCCCAAGCTTGCAAAATACATCATTAAATTAGAAATCAATGCAAAACTAATTAGGTAGAAACAAAGGCCTATCGATCCAAAGATAGAAGAGTTTATGAGAAGAGAACTATTTAAGTTGATTGAGTCAAAGATAATATTTCCAATGAAACATTATTCATGGGTGTCAAACCTTGTGCCAGTGAGGAAGAATAATAGATAAATACATTTGTGTATTGGCTTTAGGGACCTAGACAAGGTGTCTCTAAAAGACCATTACCTAATACCCTCAATAGACCAAATTCTCTAAAAGGTTATAGGCTCTTAGAGATTCTCATTGCTTGATGGTTATTGTAGTTAACATTATATTATGGTCAAGGAGGAGGATAGGCATAAGACTACCTTCACCATAAGGTGGGGAACTTATGCATACATGAAGATTCCCTTTAGATTATCTAATGTAAGGGAAACTTTCCAAAGGGAAATGGAAGTTAACTTTGAGGGCTTAATAAATGAAATTATTATCATCTATCTTGATGACATCACTATTTTATCAAAGGACCTAATAGATCACATTGATAAGTTGAAACTAGTCTTTGAAAGATGCAGGTAGCTTGGATTATCATTGAATCTAAAAAAGTGCATCTTTGGTGTTCATAAAGGTAGATTATTGGCCCATGTAGTGTCCAAGGATGGTATTTACATACACCCTAAAATATTTGGGTTGATTCTTTCCTTACCCATACCTAGGTAAAGAAAAGTCTATAATGTTTCTTATGGAAGATTAATTTTATAAGAAGGTTTACCCTAGGCTTTACAAATCTTGTCAATCCTCTTACTCACAAGTTGTGAAAGCAAAAAGAGTTTACATGGAGTAAATAAGGTAAGAGTATCTTTTATGTCATCAAGGAAGCCATATCTCATGACCATACACTCAATAACCCTAATTTTAACAAACAATTATACTTGTATGCCTTCTCTACATTGGAGGTAATCTCTACCATATTGATGCAGTAGAATGATCAAGGCCTAGAACAACCTATTACCTTATTTAGCCAAGCCTTAGAGGGGTGTGATTAGAGGTATAAATTTATATAAAAATGTGTTCTTGTAATAGTGATAAGTCTGAATAAATTTAGGCACATTATCTCTAATAGCAAGATCATACTCATGGTGGTACACCTAAGCACTAAAGAGTTTATACCCAACAAAGACATTAATGAGAAAAGGGCTAGGTAGGTGAAAAAATGTATGGAGTATGAACTTAAAATTAGAGTTAAAAATATTTTAAGGGGTATAGGTTATGTAATAACCTTGTATTATAAGTAAATGAAGGTAAAGACCAAGTGTTGGTAGTCCATGACAACCAACAAGTAGCCATAAATAACACATATTTTAGTTTGACACATGATATGATTAGAATTTTCCAAATAGGAAAATGAAAACATAGGGTTATATAAATCCATAAAGAGGAACTTTAGGATGTATAGTATACCTTATGTTCTAATAGATGGAATATTTTTCAAGAGAGACAAAGGAGGCATGTTTTTGAGGTGTGTGGAATCATGCTAAATAGACAAGCTAGTTGAATAGTTTCATGATGGCCTAGATAGTGGGCACTTTTTTACCAAAATAATATCCTCCAAGAACATTAGAGAATTTTACTTATAACCCATATTGTTTAGAGATGCATAGTCATGGGTAAGAAAGTATCCAAAATGTGTAATGTTCATTGGCAAATAGAAACTATCTACCCTCCCGTTACAACCAATACAAGTAGAATATCCCTTCATGTAGTGGGGATTAGATTTAATAGGGATGATATAATTACCTTAAATTAAAAGATATAATTGGATAATAATATCTACAAACTACTTCACAAGGTGGGTTGAAGTAGATGCCCTCAAAGAAGCTAATGAAAATTTTGTCTTAGACTTTTATGACAACCTTGTGACTAGATTTGGTGTACCTTCCATAATATTTTCTAAAAATGCATTGGAATTCAAAAATATAAAGGTATATGAGTGGGATATTTCACATTAAATTTACTTCAAAAAATAATCTAACTATTACCCATAAGGAAATGGACTAGTAGAGTCTATAAACAATAACTTATTTAGGATTATCAAGAGGACTATGGAAGGTAGTCAAAAGGAGTAGCATAATAGATTAAAGACTTCCCTATGGGTAGATAGGGTGAAACCTAATAATGCTACTATACACTATCCATACCTCATTATCTATGTGAGATAATCAAAAATTCCTATCTCTCTTGAGCTACCTACACTAAAGCTTGCCCATGAGTTTAAGTTCCTAGAGGATGATGTTATGAAATTAAGGTTGAATGAATTAAGACAACTAGAGGAGATAAGGGATAGTGTTATGCACATAATGTGGTATAATAAAAACCAATTAAATATTTCATTTGACAATATATCCTCCTCTAAAAAATTATAACAAGGTGATATAGTCCTCAAATGGGATGAGGACTGTGTAAAACCAAGAAAGCACTCCAAGTTTGAAAATCTTTGGAGTGGGCTTTATGTCATCACATGTTGTAAGGAGAGAAATGTCTTTGATATTTCTAAGTTGAGTGGAGAAATAATTACAATCCTTATCAATGGGAGGTATCTCAAATTCTTCTACTAGTTCTATTTCATGATCTTTGTACATAAGTAGGTAGGTCTATCTTTTATCTCCAAATGATCTTGCATAATGTATTGATTGTTATCTGATCATATTATTTAGGTAGTTATTTGGTGTGTTATTTTTTATTTCCTATTGCTTTAGTGACTCTAATTTCTTTAAGAGTTTTTAAAATGAATGAAGAATCCATATTATAGTCATAGTTCTTTTGTCTAGTCATCATGAGTAAGCTTGATCAAATTTCTAAGTTCCATGACTAGCAAGCTGTTCAAGGTAGCTGAGTCACAAAAAATGATGGTTAATTTTTAGTCTTAGACATATAAATTTTATAACACTATAGCTTGGGGTCATGACACAATATTTTAAACTTTCTTGTTAGTCATATTGGGATCTTTAAGGGGATGTATAGTGAGTCTATTGTCTAGTCGCATTTCAATCTTGCCTTATCAGTCTTTGTAGATCTTTGTACCCCATGTCAAGATTTATCTAGGTAGTGTCATGGTGTCCAAAATATTTATTTGTCCCATAAAAATCTTTAAGGATCATCAATATAAGGGAGATGCAGTAATGAAGCCAAAGCTAGAGGATGTAATTTGATGAAGGTCTAAGAGCACATTGGTCATACAATATTATTAGAGGTATGATATTTTTTTGTGATTTCAAGAGTTATTTTATAGAATATCATGTGATATAATTAATATTACATTTATTTGATGTTGTTCCATATGTATTCAAAATGTGGTCTAGTTAATAAACCTTTTCTAGAGTCATGTACTTGAGCTGGTCAATGGTTTTGACCATAAAAAGATGTTATTCTGGCCTTGATTGACCACTAGATCACTCATATACCTCTAAAATACCTAATGAATACCACTAATTCATCATGGGTAGTTTTCATACCTCAATTAGATCTACCATTCCCTTTTTTAATGCATGATTCCTCTAATATAGGTCCACACATGCCAATTTATGACCTTTCACCTCCCCCAAGTTCTGTAACTAAGTCAAACATTGTATTTCACTCCTATTTTCCCTCCACAACACCACTAAGCTATATTTTAAGGCTAAAATAATTGTTCCTTTATCAGATTCAAGTGTTTTCTAAATAATATGGATCTATAATATATGAATCAACTCAGTCAGGGGCATATTATTGTAAGGTGAGTTTAGAGAAGTTTAGTGGTGGAAGAATAATAGTGTTTTAGCTTAGTAGGGGCCTAAAACCATTAATATTCTACCTTGAGCTCATTGGTGATATCATATGACCCCTTAGGTAAATTGTTATTCCATACAATAAAGGCAAATTGGGGGTCCAAGATTTCAACCATAGAAAGTGCACTCGGGGGGTTAGTCGCTCATGGCATTTGTCTGGAAGTTGACATAATATCCTATATGAAAATTGGTTAAAAAGTGAAAGATTTTTTGCATCCTCATCTTATGCACAAGAAATATTTAAACCATAAATATTATAATGAATTTGATTTAGTTGTAAGAACCAACCAATTATCATGTTCTCTAAATATATGTAACATACTTCTATGGTGATTGTCTAATGAAATACACTCATTCAAGATTATAATGCATGTCAATATCCTTGACTAGTTCTTATGCATGGTTTACAGATGAGTTAATGCAAGAATTAAGTTTTGGGTGCTTCTTTTAGGGGTTATAAGAAAAGTTTCATGGTTTTAGAGATGCATCATGATCCTCAACACCTTCTCACCTATTTTTAAAACTCAATGGTTCTGATTTCACCTTAGAATACTTCATAGAGACCCATCTATGTATGGTTTATAAACACTACAAAGTGAATTATGTATATGGCCCAATAGATTCTATAGGACTCTAATGTGCTTCATAGGATATGAAGGAGAAGGTAACCATGGTGGTGGGTGGTGTTCATGACCTTAAAACATCTTATCAATCTTACATATACTTTCACAATCCTTACAAACCTATTCCTATTAATTTAGTAGACTCAGTCACATTTTTGTAAAATTTAATGTTTCTTCATAGATTTTAAGGTATTTATTAGAATATTATGTTTCATTCAAAGACCAAAAACACCTTGATTTTGCCTAAAAATCTTTGTGCCTACCTCCATATGCATTATAATTTCCTTAGGGTCTACTTAGGTTGGTCCTCGAGGAAGGTTTTGTGTTCACTCCATGCCCATTTCATATTCACATCTTCTCATCACTCACTCACTACCATTATATTGTGTTACCACTATGTGTTATACCCATTCTACTCCAATGTGTCTACACTATTATCCTCCCCATTCACTTAACCTTCCACAAGGATTTGGTATACCAATTCAATCCCCGTATTGAACTAGATCCATCTATATCATTGAGGCCATCAAACCCTAGACTAATATGGTTATGTAACAACCTAGGAGTGTTAAGGGAAGAGCCTAGAGTTAGACATAAGAGCCATTATAACAAGACCTTAGGGAGATTTGTTTGAGTTATCCAAGATGTAATGGGTTGCCATGAACACCATGGGTTCAAAATTATGAAAGGAGATTGGATGTAATATGGTCATCCATACGATGAGACTCAAACACCTACATGTTACCACGTCCTAAAACATGCTTGGTAACAAACTTACAATAGTCATTGATGAGTAAGGATCATAGAATGACATTTTTAATCTATATTGGTGCCTCCAATCCATGTAAAATTAGATAAGGTAAAATAAGCATAAACTATATAAGGATCATTTTTTCATAGGTGTAGACATAATATTCCCCACCCTTGAGAAGATAGATGACATCATCATAACCATGAAACTACATAGGAAGGTGTAAGCACAATAATGAGGTTGAATGGATAAAGAGGTTATAAGGAAGGATAGTGTTGAATAACCACCACTTGGTCATCATAATACACATAAACATGTTATAAACACTTCCCAGATTCACCAACATCATCATATTAAAGGTTGTAAGCCATATTACAAAGTGCAAGTCTGAGTGCATTTTCTAGCATGTATTTTAAGGATATTTTGATCCAAAATGAGGATATGGACCACTTCCAAGAAAAAAAATATCTCCAAATTTATTTAATAAGGTGGTCATGACCTAGTGAATGACCCTAAATGCTCACTTGGCTGAGATAAACAATGGACATATTCACTATTTTGTCTCAAACCAAGGCTAGTCCTTGTAGGCAAACAATGGGGTTAATGGTACATCCATGCTATAGGAGATCTATAGATAAATTGGTGTCCTTAAAATGTATATTTAAAATATATAATAATGAATAAATTCATTTGAAACCTCCCTCATGGTCTAACACTTAGTTTCATGATTCAAAAACAAAGAAGTGTGTTGGCACAGTCATGTAGGCATCCTTGTAAACATACCTAAATGATGTTTTAAAGCATCTACAAGTTGTTATGATTAATAAAATGGAAAAGATAAGGAGTTTAATCATTTTTAAAACCTAAAATAGATGTTTCAATGATTTGAAAGTGGAAATAATGGTGTAAGTTCCCCAAAAACCAATTGGAGCTAGTCTACATGTGTACAAATGTTTTGAGGGGTAGATGCACGTGTTGAACCTCTTCACCACATGTCCCTTATTATAAAAATATCCTAAGGGAATTTAAGTCTCCATAATAAATAAACATCCATATAAATTTTATTGTTGATGGAGGTATAAATTGTATGAATGATTGTTAATAAGTTTGGGACTCAAAACTGCCTAAAACTATCCTTAGTACAAACTTATAATTCTCATATCTCCATGGAGTATTTACATGGTAATCCAACCCAATTGAGGGTAGGAGGGGATTTCAATTCCAAAAACACTCATGGAATTTTTTTCATATTTGGATGTCCATACCTTATTAATCATCCTTAAGAGTGTGGATACCTCCAACCCTACATAAAGCACATAAGTGACCTAATGGTGGAAATTCATCTCAAAACCTATTCAAATGTAGTTTTATAACTATGAAATTATCTTTAAGGTCCGTTAAAGTCCCTTAGGCATGACCATGACCCCTTATTTGGCACGTGCAAGATTATCACCGTATGGAAAAATCTTAGAAAATCTAGCCTGAGATCAAAGATTAATCTATAGAGAGTTTTCACATGCAAAATAAGTTTGATAAGAGAGGAAGGCCCTCAAGACATTAACCAAGACTCCTAGAGGTCCCCATATTGACCACCATGATTGGTATAGAGGTAGAGATTGTAGACCTCACTATACTTGGCCAAGCACAATATAGGGAGTAAAATTGACATGATGAAGGTAAAATATTAAATATCTAACTCATCTAAGACATTTCCCTAGTCATATATAAGGTTGACATGGTTTCAAATGCTAATGTACAAATCAATGCTTGTAGTAGAGCTATGTAATTAGAATGACACTTAGGATCAACCATGATTATGATATAGGAGTAGAGTAGAGTATAATGTGAAGGTTTGAGAGGTTTTTAATCCTCTTTAGTGGCATTATCACAATTTTATAAGGACCTTCAAGGTAGTCCAAGACATGGAGAAGCCACCATAGTGTATATTTGCACTTATAGACTTGCAAAGGCTTCTTAAAGGACACAATTTTCAAAAAAGAGTGTTGTGACTTGGATAATAACCCTTTGAGGAGATGGAAAATATCTCTTCATCCAAGTGGCACAATGGAGTCACCTCTAGGCTTGTGGGCAGCCTAAGGAATGAGGTGAATTTCTAGATAGGGCTAGTTTCCTTGATGTACTACTTTGAATCACAACCAAAACTAAACTTGGGGGTGAAAATGGAAAGAGAGAACTAAAATTAAAATAACCTAAGGGAGGTGATATACCATATATGTTTATGACATCCAAACATATTCATATTACACTTGAAATCAAAGGATAAACTAAACATACACTTCTCCAATATATGTCTTCATACATCAATATTACATTATGAGGTTTTTGAAGAATGTCTTAGGATAGGAGGAATAGACAAGAGGACTTGAATGGAATTAATGAATACACTAAATCAATTAAACCATGTACATCTCTTGGAACGCTTCACATGCCCTATAAGAGGAAGCTACAAATATGTGAAACAATGGAACAACATGCTAAGGAATCCATAGTTTTCACTAGGCAAGGTTCATCATTAAATTTAACACACTAAGAATAGTCATGGAAGAGTTAACACTTAGTATTTTTATTTATAAAAAGGTATAAAAATGAGCATGGATTCACCATAAAAAGGTGGATCATCCCCTATAATGGCCAAAATGGCTATTTCTTCTAGAACTTGAGAGAGAGAAAAAATATAAAAGTTAAATGGTCACAAAGACACTTATCAAGCTAAAACAAGTAGTTAATTGTGCTTGAAAATATTATTTAGGATTAACCATGGAAGGTTAGGAGCAAAAAAATTCAATCCAAGCCATAAACCTTCATGAAAAGTGGCAAAACTCCTTATTCTTGCTTTAAAAACTGTCTTCATGATTTAGAACTATTTGAACATCCCATAACTAATTAGTAGTGGGTCAAATGATTGGAATAGAAAGGGAGGCCATTAGAAAATAATCTCCATGCATTGGTTGCATTCTTGGTCCTTTTTAAACCTATGAAAGTGATCCATCATCATATACTATCTAAAAAAATACTATTTCATGCACCCTGCACACTTGGCTTCCCAAAAGGCATAATGTTTACATGAAAATCATACATGGTAGTGAATTATAATAATTAGGGAAACCTTAAAAATCCATCCACTTGAATTTTTCACACTTCTCCCTAGTTTTTACAATATGCCACTTTTGACTGGCTAAAATGAACTAGATGATTTTCACACTTATAAACTTTTTGAAAGCATCAAATATTGATAAGAAGTTATTACAAGTCCTAATATTTTCCCCAAACTTTGTTTCATCTAATGAATCTTTATAGAACCTAAAAAACACACAAAATAATGAGAAAACCCCTATTTTAACCATGTCCATATATTTCCATAAAAAGAGTTGGAATGTGAAGTATATTGATGGATTCCTTTCCCAATACCAATTGGATTCATGGTCTAACTATGCCATCTGGATAGCTATCCAACTCTATTTTCATAAACTAGTCCTAGCTTAGGGTTTAGTAAGGTTTTAGGCTTGTTTCTACTCTTAAGGTTTGTTCATAAAGATATGATGTCGAACATAACAAAAAATTCCAAAAAATCATTATTAAATACCTCCCTCAACATGCGTAAACTTCTCAAATTCTGATGAAAGGCTTCATGCAACATGTGAGCTTCCAAAACTAGGTTATCAAACTTATTTTTTCCATTTTTCACAAGGATAAGTGGCTTCAAGCCAAAAATGGATTATACAAAGTTTCTCCTAGAAGGTAAGGTCTTTGACATGTATAAAATATCATCACAATCATGGAATAATGGGTTGGAAATCTCACCAAAGTATTCAAGTGAAGTTGGACTCTCAATTGCCTTCTAGGCTTAGCCATGCCTAGTAGGCCTATCTACATCTTCAAGCCTAAAATGTATTTTTTATGTCTTACCTAAATTAAAAAATATTAAAAAAATAAAACCTTCTACCATATACATGTTTCAATACACTATAAATCTCATCTCATGCTAAAATATAATGTGAACTCTTGTTTGGCATTTATGCATAACCATGCCTCAACATGCTTGATTGCAACTCTAAGAGTGTAAAGTACCCTGTTGAATTCCATTATTTCCTATTTAATCTCTCATTTTTTTATAGGTGTCATTGAACTTTATAAATCTCTACCTATTTTTAAATCAACCTCTGGATCACCTTTTTTTTCATTTCCCAAGGTTACAGGGTTTATTCATGGGGAAAGTGCCTTCTATCTAAGACAAACTAGAGGGCACTTACCCTATTTTATAGTACTAATTGAGAGGTTTAGGAGACTCATAAAATCATTTAAATTATATGTACCAATTTTTATCCCTTGGTAAAGTATCTACCCAAAACCTCCTTGATTTCTAAGGCAAACTTTACACAGGTTAACTATATGGAAGGGTTTCCATAAAGACTATGAGTACATTTTATGAACCAGTTTTTTGCTTAATATAACACTTTTGAGAGCATAGTGGAGATTTTTTACAATAATTAATAATATTTTATCTCTTTAAACTGACTTTAACCCTTATGTTCTCACTCCACACCCTGGTAGGGACAAGGTTGGATTCCCCTTTTGATTATGTTTCTTACTCCTTGGGGCATACCTATAGGTATATGTGTAGTCTCTTAAAGATTTAACACATGTTTAGATAAATAATTAAAAAATTAAATATAATTGATCAATTACATTAATTTTCATGTCATATTCTCATCTTTGAATTCTCAAGAATGAGCTTGACATGAATGACTGTGCTTCCTTTGGACATACCCCTATAGCTATTTATGTTATTAGCTCAAATGAGTTTTTTCATGATGTTTAAGTCTTATTAAAATAAAAATAGGTCACGAAATTAATTATAAAACTATTTATATTCTTTTTAAACCTTAAAAACCCATATTAACCTTAATTTTAGGGTCACTAGTTAGGCTGAGATGGTCTATCTCCAAAGGTTAATGTAGGTGAGTATTTGTCTTAACCAAGATTGATCATGATTGTGAGTTATTCATAGAACATAAAAAAACACATAATATGAATATTCATATTAGTTTATAACCTATAAATGTATTAAAACACCAATTTTTTATCAAAATTAAGTCATTTCATGTACCTTATTGTAGATGCTTGTTTTCACAATGTATGGACTGAGGGTAAGTATGGGAGGTAAACACATTATAAATCCACATGTTTTGGTGGTAATTATGTCATAATGAAACCCTATACTCTATATAAACACTATAATGTGTCTTCAAACCTTCCACATTCCTCAAATTTTGTTTCAATACACCCTTTTACCTTCTTGATTTAGGTTGGTGTTTCCTTGTAAAGGGGTACCTGTAGGATCCAAAAAACTCACTCATTGCATACTAAATTACTCTAATGGTTATTTTTAAATTATATATGTTTTTAATCCGCCATAAAATCCATTTAAACATGAAATAATTTTTTGGAGATGTGACATTGGGTTAAGGATCAATTTTGGGAGCTAAATCTTATAGATTTCATTGAGTTTTAGTGAACAAATGCCATATTATAACCCATTCAAAACTAGCCTCCATTGTTCATTTGGTCTCCAATTTTTTGTAGGGTTCTTCTCTATGCTGGAGGTTATAAAAAAAAATGAATTGGATGTGAAAATAGATCTTGTACCATTTCGTATGATATTTTCAAAACCTTGATGGGCCTTTGTTCTGCATTTTCATGGACTGTGGGCTTGAAAACTCAGTCAACATTTTAAAGATGACCATCAACCTTGTTTAGACATCTTAGCCCTTAAAAATGGGATTAAAAATGTTTTATTCACTATAGGGTCTGTAATATAATCTAAAAATAAATTTTAACACCTCATAATGGTTTTCTTGCTCTCTGTCTAGACCACCTGTAGGTGGCTATTAAATGTATATATAAACAGTGAATATGAAATCAAGCAAAATGTGGATGAAAGGTCTTAAAAACAACTCAAAATCAAAGTAAAATCTTAAAAACGAAATTTAAATCAAGGAAAAATTTAAACAAGTTTTAATACTTCTCCTTCAACATGGAAATAATCCTTGCAACCACTCATATATGCATACTCCAATGGTAAACTAGGTGAAGTGTGTCTATGTATGCAAACTATGAAGATTGTTTTAGAGAATGAAGTTTTAGGGTGAAGGTATCCATTATATAAATTTTAAAATAATTAAAATAACTTAACATAACTTTCTAAAACCATGGATAAATACCAAGCTTATGAAAATGGTAAAAACTACCTATTACACTCAAAAGAGACAAGTCTTCAAATTTGGGGTTATTGGCTTATCCAAATAAAAAAAACATGAAACTAAGAATGGGATACATTATAGTACATATAAAATATGTTTTGGGACGAACATAAACATGTGGATTGTATGTATCTTCTCAAACTAAGGTAAAACCTATAGGGTTCATAGATTAGCAAGCATATTTGCATAGTCAACTTATTAGTAATTGTTCATAAAGCATGATTGATCAATATTAAAAATAATTATATGAAAATTAAGGTATAAAATTTTATTATCATCTCCCAAGATCATTTTTCCTAAAACCTCATGAGTTGTCCATACCAAGTACAAACTTGCAAGTTATTTTTACTTGCCAAAAAGGGTGAGAAGAGAGATGAATTTTTTTGAGAAAGAAATGACACCTACAGTTAAATTAAAGCATTGATATGAGTATGGGGAGTTTTAGAGTCACATTTCAACATTTTCCAAGTGGCACACTTCCCAAGGAGGCTGTACAAGTATCATTTTTTTCCCTTTTCTTTAAGAAAACTAACTTTTCTTCTACATAACCTACCATATTCAAGTTTTTTAAATTGTTTAATAGTAAAGTGGACACATGGGGAATTAAATATTCTTTTTAAACCTTCATATTTCCTTTAAAAACCATACAACTTCATTCAATGCACCTTTTTGATCCCTGAAATGTCCCAAAATGATAAATCAACATAAAAACTAATTGAAAAAGGATAATATAAAATAAATTGGAATTAATTAACATATAATACATCCAAAAGCACTCATATTACACGCACTGTAGACCTAAAAATTCAATTTTACACCTATAGGTGCCCCAATTTGACTAAATAGTCAAATTTGGTCAACAAATTAGTGACTCATAGGGGTAGTATTCCTGCTTTACTAAATAGACCAGTAGCATTATCGGTCCATTAGGATTATGATTAATCTAAATTTGAGATAAATAAAGATACCTTTGACCATTTAATACAAACTTTGATTAAGACAAAGACTATTCAAAGACTACCCCAACCACACAAAGTAAAGGACACACATAGTAAAGAGATCAAACTAAAAATACATGTGCTCAAAGCACTTAAGAGAAACAGAAAACAACCTATTATATAAAACTAAAAATCAATCATACCTCCCTCTTGGATCAAATGGAAAGTTTGAATCATCACCTGCTTCATGAGATGGAACATTGTATAATGCATGTTTCTCAATGGGTTGGATGTATCATGGATTAGACCTATTCCTTGGCACTTTAATTATCATGCTCTCAAGTATACAAACTTAAAATAGGTCTATAATATATAAGTATTCCTATTTCATCCAAACATCTTCAAAATTATCATGTGGATCCTCAATTGTAACTTCAAATGATGATTTAACAAAAAATACCTTCTTATCCTCCACGGTGTTCTCAACAAGATTGGGCCTCCTCTCAGCTGCAAGTTATTCTAGGTCATCAAGGAGCTTTGTGAATTCTATCCAATCTTGATAATTATCCTTCATTTAATATTTTTTATTTACCTTGTCATGCACTCGACCCTCAACTAGGCAAAGCTCTTCTAGATCTTGAAAGAGCTACATTTGTAGCTGCCAATTATCCTTTTCAAAAAATTCTTGAATGTTAGGATCACAAGTGGCTTTATGGAAATAGGTTCTTGAACAATAGGAAGAACTTCATCTTTATGTTTTATTGAACACTCAAAATTATGTTCATTAAACTCATCAATAGGCTTATCATTATCTATACAATATTTTAGATAAGAATAAAATTTAACCAACTCATCAAAATCATTGCATATGACATTGAACATTTTCCGTAAGTATTCTTTATCATTATCATCTTCAAGATCTACTTATTCTACCTTGGTCTTATGAGATCCTCTTAGGATTACCACTTCTTGAGATATGACTTGAAAGTATTATCCTTCTTTGATACCACATTTTTCTTCTTGCTCATGATGATCATCTACAACATTTTGATCAAATGTGGATTCTTCTTGAAGGGCTTCAAGGTTTTATATCTCATATTCTTTCATGGTGATGCCAAGACTAGGCATCTCGAAATCATGTGATCTAGTCTAATGAGGCTACTAAGGAGGTAGTTTTTTTTAAGCAAGAGTTTTCTTTATTTATCAACTAGTTGATCCTCTATTTGTTCTCATACCATAGGTCCATCAAGGTAAAGAGTTATAAGGTGAAGAAATGATGAGCTAGTTGGTGGAGGTGGCATATATAACTCAAAATCATCTTGAGGTTGAAGTGTACAAAATTATTCATGGACACCCATCCATTCAAATATAGAGATATTAGCTAATGAATTATCCTTTTGTTCACCATGGGAAGTCCCTATGGTGATTTTTTCCTCATAATCACTCAAGATCTCAACTTTGTTAGCCATTAATTGAAGTTATTCTTATTTACTTGCTTCTCTCAAGATAATTTCCTCCTTGAGAAGGAAAGGTTGATGGATAGGCTCATGGATTTGAGGTAAATGAGCTAGATTATGAGATGTAGTGGAAGCTTAAGTAGTTAGCGATGGAGTGTGAGATGAAGGAGGAGGCATATGAATGGGTTTGAAAAAGAGGAAATCACTAGTGAGCTCATATGGAAGTGAATTTGTGGGCTGATTAGGAGGAGTAACATATACATGAGCATGAGCTATATCTTTCCAATGGTAATTTTGTGCAAAATCCATGAAAACATTTGGTTTCTTATGATGAGACTCATATGAATGATCTTTAAGATAAAATACAAATGTCTCTTGATATATTCCTTGGTAGTTATTCTCATAAGGTTTTCCAACAACATGGTGTCCATATGGAGAAGAAAATGAAGGACTATAAGACTGCCATGGATCATATTACTATTGAGGTATAAAATGTGGTTTATATAAAGGCTAATTGTAGGATTTATACACTTCATGACAAGGCTAATTATATTCACACTAAGGTTCATTTATAACTTGTTCATACTGATGGGGAATGGTATAAGCTTGGAAGGTTTCACTAAATTATTGAGAACAAAACTCAAAACCAAAGTCAGCCATGAAACCTTATTAAAATCAAGAACCCAAAGAAAACATGTTACCATAAATATTCAAAGGATAACTAGGGCTACTTGATTAGTTGATAAAACTTTAGAGTTGTCATTGATGATTTGATAGATGCCTCAAAAGGCTACTTATTGAGAGATAACACTAGAAATATCTCAACTTCTTCAACCAAGTTTCCCACTGATCATGACAAAAAATAGTCACTTAGATATAAACCCTTTGATGATATGTAAAATATATCCTCATCCAAGTGACACAATGGAATCACCTCTAGGCTTGTGGGTAGCTTAAGGAATGAGGTAAATCTCTACATAGGGCTAGCTCCCTTGATGTACCACTTTGGATCACAACTACAACTAAACTTGGGGGGTGAAAAGGGAAAGAGAGAACTAAAATTAAAATAACCTAAGGGAGGTGATACACTAGATACATTGATGACATCCAACCATATACATATTACACTTGAAATCAAAGGACAAACTGAACATACACTTCTCAAATTTATGTCTTACATCAATAGTATATTACGAGGTTATGCAATAATGTCTTAGGCTAGGAGGATTAGACAAGAGACATTGAATGAAACTAATTAATAGACTAAATCAATTAAACCATGGACATCTCCTAGAACACTTCATATGCCTGATAAGAAGAAGCTTTAAATAGGTGAAAGAATGGAATAACATGATAAGGAATCCATAGTTTTCACTAAGTAATATTCATAATTAAATTGAAGACACTATGAATAGTAATATAAAAGGTAAAAATTAGTAGTTTTATTGATCTAAAGGTATATAAATGAGCAGGTCTTTTCTACACTCAAGTGGAATATCCCCTACAATGGCCAAATTGGCTAGTTCTTATAGAAATTGAGAGAGAGAGAAGTTTAAGGGTCATAAATACACATGTAAATCTAAGATAAGTAGGTAATTGTTCATCTAAAGAGTATGTGGGATGAACCATGTAAGTTCAAGATCTAAAAATGTTAATCTAAGTCATAAACCTGCAAGAAAAGTGGTAAAACTCCTTATTCTTGCTCAGAAAACTACCTTCATGATTTGGACCTATTTGATCATCTAATAACTAATTAAGAGTATGTGAAATGATTGGAATGGAAGGGGAGGCTATCATACATTCCATGTCATGATTTTTTTGTATTCTTGGTCCTTTAGAAACTATGAAAGTGAGCCATCATCATCTATTGTCCATAAAATGCTCTTCCATGCATGTTGCACACTTGGCTTCTCAAAAGCCACAATTTTTCCATAAAAACATGTAAAAGGAAATTAATAATGTTTTTAAAGACCCTACATGGCCTTAGAATCATTAGGGACACATTAAAAATCCATCCACTTAATATTTTCACACTTCTCCCTAGTTTGTGTAATATGTTAGTTTTGACTAGCTCAAATGAAGTAGATTGCAATACTTGAATAATTTTTCAAAGCATAAAATTTTCATAGGAAGTTAGTAAAATTCCTAATATTTTCACCAAACTTAGTTTCATCCCTTGACTCCTTATATAACTTGAAAAACACATAAAATAATGAGAAACCCCCTATTTTGTACCATGTCCATATCATTCCATACAACTAGTTAAAATGTGAAGTATATTGAGGGATTCCTTTCCAAATTCTAATATTATTCCTTATCCAACTATTAAGTATAGATAGTTATCTAACTCCATTTTCATAAATTTGTCCTGGCTGAGGGTTTAGTAGTGTTTTAGACTTTTTATACTCTTAAGGTTGGTTGATAAAGATATGTCATCCAAACTACCAAAAAATCCACAAAATCATTTTTCAATACCTCCCTCAATATCCATAAATGTATTATATTGCTATGCAAGGCCGCATGCAAGATGTGAGCTTCCAAAACTAGTTTATCAAACTTGTGTTTTCCATTTTACATAAGTTTGAGTGGTATTGAGCCAAAAATGGCTTCTCCAAAGTTTCTCCTATAAGGTAAGGGATTGAACATGTCTTAAATATCACCAAAATCATGGCTCAATGGGTTGTAAATCTCACCAAACTTTTCAAGTGAAGTTGGACTCTCAATTGCCTTCTATACGTAGCCATGCCTAGTAGGCCTATATGTATCTTCAAGCCTAAAATAATTTTTTTGTGTCTTAATTACATTCCAAAAGCTCAAACACATCAAAAATAACACCATATACATGTTTCAATCCATTATAAATATCTTCTCATGCTAATATTGAAAGTGACCTCTTATTTGGCTTTTAGGCATAACCATGCCTCAATATGTTGAATTGTAACTCTACAAGTGTAGGGTACATTATTGAATTACACTCTTTAATATTTGATCTCTCATGTTTGAATAGGTTTCATTTAAATTCATAAACCTATACTCATGGTTAAATCAACCTATTTTTCATCTTTTCTTCTCATTTATTAAGGTTGTAGTGTTTATGCATGGGGAAATTGCCCTCTATCCAAGACAAAATAGAAGGAGCTTCCCATATTTTATCATAATAATCTAGTGGTTGATGAGCATAATAAACTCATATACATGTTATTTAACAATTTCTATCCCTTGGTAATATCTCTAGACCCCAAAACCTCCTTGATTTCAAAGGGAGAATTTGCATAGGCATATTGTATGCAAAGGTTTCCATAAAGACTACGAGTATAATTTATAAGCCAATTTTTTTATTGATATACCAATTTTTAGATTATCATGGATATTTTTCACAATAAATAATTATATTTTATGTCTTTAAACTCACTTTAACATTAAAGTTCTCACTCCACCCCCTGACTAGGACAAGGTTGGATTCTCCTCTTGATTATGTTTCTTGCTCCTTGGGTCAACCTTGTAAGTAAATTTGAAGCCCATTGGAGATTGAACACATTATTATATACCTCCTTTTAAATTTAAATTATATATTTTAAATTATATTCATTTTCATGTCATCTTCTCATCTTTGAATTCTTAATACTGAGCTTGACATGACTGACTAAGCTTCCTTTGGATAGACCCCTGTAGTTGTTTATGATATTAGCTAAAATGAGTTTGTTCATGATTTTTAAGGCTTATTATAATTTATTTAGGTCAAAAAACGAATGATAATACTATTTTTATTCTTTTGAAACCTTAAAACCCCATATTTACCTCAATTTTAGGGTCATTGGTTAGGCTAAGATACTCTATCTCCAAAGGCTATTGTAGGTGAGTATTTTCCTTAATCAAGATTGATCATGACTATGGGTTATTCATAAATCATGATAAATTACTTGATATTAATATTAATGTTATTTTATAACCCTTTAAGGTCTTAAATCACCATTTTGGTGTCAAATTGAAGTCATTGCATGTACCTTATTATAGATGCTTATTTTCATAGTGTATGGACTAAGGGGAAGTATGAGAGGTAAACACACTATAAATCCACATGTATTGGTGGTACTTATGTCATTATGAAACCCTATACTCTCTCAAAACACTAAAATATGTCTTAAAACATTCCACCTTCCTCAAAGTGTGTTTCAAAACACCCTTTTACCTTCTTATTGATTAGGTGGGTGTTTCCTTGTAAAGGGGTACTTGTAGTTGTCAAGAAACTCACTCATTGCATACTAACTTCCTCTGATGGTTATTTTTAGCTTATAAACTTTTTTATCCACCATAAAATACATTTTAACATGAAATAATTATTTAGAGATTTGAAATTGGGTGAAGGATCAATTTTTGGAGCTATAGCCTATAGATTTCACTAATGATTTTCAGTGAACAAATGCCATATTATAACCCATTCAAATCTAGCCCATATTTCTCATTTGGTCTCCAATTATTTTTAGGGTACTTATATATGCTTGAGGTTGTAAAACCAAATCACTTGGATGCCCAAATATCTCATGTACCATGTCATATGATATTTTCAAAACCTTGATGGACCTTTGTTCAACATTTTCAGGGACTGTGGGCTTAAAAACCCAATCAACATTTTGAAGATTACTTTCAACCTTGATTATCCATATTATCCCTTAGAAATGGGAGTCATGATGTTTTATTCACTCTAGGGTTTGGAAGATAATTTCAACATCAATTTTAACACCTCATAATGGTTTTCTTTCTCCCTATCAAGACCACCTATAGGTGGCTATTAACTGTATATATAAGTGTGAGTATGAAATCAAGAAAAATGTGGATGAAAAGTCTTAAATACAACTCAAAATCAAATTAAAATCTTAAAAACACAATTTCCACAAAGTAAAACTTGAAACAAGTTTCAATACTTCTCCTTTAATGTGGAAATCATCCTTGCAACCACTTGTATATGCATAGTCCAATGGAAGACTAGGTGAAGTGTGTCTATGCATGAAAAATATGAATATTGTTTTGTACAATGAAGTTTTAAGGTGAAAGGAATAATGACATCACTATGAAAATAGTTAAATTAACTTAACACAACTTTATAAAATAATGGAGAAAAAATAGCTCATGAAGCCATTTTTGGGTTATTAGCTTATCCAAACACCACACAACATGAAAAAAAGCATGGGATACATGAAGGGATATATAAAAGATCATTTAGGACCAAAATAAACAAGTGTTTTATATAAATATTATCAAACCAAGGTAAAACCATTAGGGTTCATAGATTAGCAGGCATATTTACATAGTCAACTTACTAGCAATGGTTCATAAATAAAAATTGATCAATATTAAAAATAACTATATGAAAATGAAGGTATCCAAGCATACTATCATATCCAAAGATCATTTTTCTTGAAACCTCATCGTTTGTCTGTACCAAGTATAAACTTGTAAGTCACTTTTTCTTGCCAAGAAAGGTGAGAAGAGAGATGAACATTTTTGAGCAATAAATGACACATCTATTTAAATTAAAGCATGGAGATGACTAGGGGGAGCTGAAGAGTCACATTTTAAACTTTTCCAAATATCACACTTCCCAAGGAGGCTGTATAAGTGCCATTTTCATCCTTTTCTTTAAGAAAACTAAATTTTCTTCTACATAACCTAGTATATTTAAGTTTTGTCATATTTTTAATACTAAAGTGGATACATGGGGTATGGAATCATATTTTTTAACCTTCCTATTTCACAAGAAACCTATACAACTGAATTAAATACACATTTTTGACCCTTAAAATGACCCAAAATGATAAATAGACATGAAAACTAATTGACCAAGGAAAATATAACATCAATTAGAATTAATTAACATATAATACATCCCATTAAAATCATATTACACCCTCTATATATCTAAAAAGTTAGGTTTTTTCTATAGATGCCCCAATTTGACTAAAAGGTCAAATTTGGTCAACAAGTTGGTGACTCATAGGGGTAGTATGTGTTAATGATTAGAATTATGCTACTTCCAACAAAAACAATGGGATGTTTTAGGAATGTGGGACTTACAACCTAAAATTACCTCTAAATTTTAAATAAGCTAGCTCTTCTTTATCTCAAAAGTATTGTAGGAAAAAGGATAGAAATTAAACAAAAACATGAATGAAACTAAAGAAAATCTAACTATGGCAATGCACCTAAATTTAATTAGATACTTAATACTAAGCATAGTGAAACTATATTTAGGATTCAATTACATTAAAGAGTAAACAATGCATGATCAATGTAAAAGATGAAAACAATAGAATCAAAGGCTCACAACTTAAACCATTTTTGCAGTAACACATAAAATATCAACAATGGCACAAAACTCAGTCTTCTTATTAATTTTTTAGTCACATAAAAGGCACAGAGACATGCAAAGTTATAAAACATTTCTAACTCAACAAAATAAAACAAAGGCAAATGATATCCCTGGCCATAACAAGAAAGTCTAAAACTTCTTGATAACAATCTCTTACAAAAAAATTTCTCTATCTTCTGATGATCCTTTCTAATGATCTCTTCACCTATATTTATAGCATTAGACTAGCTCTAGATTGCCCACATGTTCCCAACCCAATGGTCTAATTAAACTCTAACTAAATTGGTAGTGTTTAACAAAAGATATTCTTTGGATCTAAAACATTTAGTCTCTTACATGATCAAATCCCAATGGCCTAACTGAATTGGAAGTGTCTAACAAAAGATACTCTTTGGATCTAAAATGTTTAGTCTCCCTACAAGTTTATTGGTTGAATTAGACACACGTGACACTTTTCACTATGAAACAAATGAGGACTCTCAACATGCTCCACTTACACTACTTAAAAACCATCTCATTATTCAGGAGGCACCATAAAATGACACTTGGTAGTTTTTTATGGCATTTATAGGAGACACACGACACTTTATACATAAATTATACTCTTTAATATGTCTTTGTATTGAGAGTGCTCCATCTTTGACATCTATCATAGTCCACTACTTCAAAACTTTAACAATTTATAGAAAATGGGACCCACAATACTTCTTACCTGAGTAACTTCAAAAAGGGAATGCGGATAGGTGGCACTTTCCACATATATTTAACAAGGGACACATGGCAGTCTCTAATTTCTTTAGAAGCTTTTAGACACTTTTTGAAAATCCTATGAAAAGTGACACATGATGGTTTCCACTAAGCTTTAGCTATATTATAGAAACATTTGAGACTCATTTCATATTCACATGAACGATGACACTTGGTGGCTTCTTCTTACTTTAGAAACAAAACCCAGGGCTCACCATAGTCTTTACTCAATCAATGAAATAAAATGAAGAAACTATGGATGTCAACACTTGGCAGCTTCCACTACTTTTAGCTAGGGGCACATGGTAGCTTTTACTATTTTTAGAAAAACATATTGAAACCTTCTGTAGTTGCCACTTGGTGCCTTCCACTTGACCCTGAGAGGAGCTTATTGAAATAAGCTTTTGAAATGCATAAGAAACATGAAATGTAGATGTTGACAATTGTCACACTCCACTGAGTTACTATGAGACACATGGCATGTTCTAATGCTTTTTAGAAACAAAGTATAATGTGTCCTAGATGATGACACTTGGCAGCTTCCACTCAACTTTGATACTTAGACAAATTTTAGGCAAAAATGAAACTCGCACCCATGCTCTATATCAAAACTTCACTACCTTGAAACTGAAATGTGTAAGGACAAAACATGGAGTGCACAACTGAAACTCAAAAAATAAAATGTAGAGTATTTTACTCTACAATTCTTGGAGACCCCAAGGACTTTTGAGCCTTCTCAAAAAGAATCCAAAGAATGTATAAAAATGTGAAAAAAGTCACAAATTCAGTAAGGCTATCTGATAAATAGACCACTTAGCATTTGATAATCCTTTCTTATTTTGCAATTCATGGAAGGCTAAATCAAGGTTGATGATATCCTTCTGTGAAAAATTATGCAAAATATGAACTGTAGCCTTCAATTGAAATTCAAGCTGGGACATGGGGATCAAGATAGCTTCCACTTTAGGCACTGATGAATCATTTGTTAAAACCTGGAAAACTCACTGATCACTTTGCCTGGCTAATAATAAAGGTTTAATTTCATCAACCATCAACATCGTGTTGCTATCAGGAAAAGGGGAGGGAAGACCCAATTGCACCAGATCTTCAATATGTTGCTTCATGTCCTTGATTCCCTCTTTCACCACATCTAGAAGCCATTTGCAATTAATTTTAATGGAATTACAACTAAGAACTTCATTCACCCTTTTTGTAGCAATCATTCTATCACTAATCCCTGCTATTGATAACATTCCATCAGTTGTGTCATATAGTTTTTGTAGCAGCATTTGAGAATCAAACACTCTCAAAGAGACATTAGATAGAGTGGCTTCAACTAGAGTCTCCACCTTTTCACACAATTTATATGCATTTAGCAGAAAGGTTAGAGAGGGTTTGAGATGATTAATCTCCTCAGAGATTCTTTTCCATATTGATAGATAAAGCTCCTTAACTAGATTCAAAACCCCTGCATTCTTTGGCCTATTAGCCAACTCAAGTGTCAATTGTTCTATTATTTTTCACTTAGCTTGAAGTTGGGCCTATATGGTAGTGGTATTATTTTTCTCATTTAGTAGCTTCTATTGAAGTTGAGTGACCTATTGCAGGCTTTCCTCACATTTTTCCTATAATGTTGCCTTTTCCCACCTTAAGGCTATCACTGTAGCTTTCTCCTGTGTTAGATCCTCTTTCAAAGAATCATTTTGGGCCTAAATAGCCTAGTGAGTTTAAAAAGAAATAGTATCTTGCAACTATTTATTGAGACTCTCTATTTTGTTATTCTTGGTTTTGATTTTTGTAGTCAAACCACTACAGTTTGCTTTTTCTTGAGCTAAATCAACCTCCACCTTTTGTAGCTTCTTTGATACTTTCAAATAATAATTAGATACTATAGAAGTGGATTCATATTACAACTCAATCCTATCTTGTGGTCTGAAAATTGACATATCTATAGCCACTACATTCATTGTATAATCCTTGGGCTACATTTGCTCATTTGGCTTGACTACATTAGGTGACAAATGGGTCACCATTAATTGCTGCTAGATTGGATCAAATTATGACCTCATATGTGGTGTAGCCAAGGATTTATTATCTTTCATCTTATTTTTCTCCACTTAGGCTTCTCTAGCCTTCTTAGCAATATCTGCTTGAGTTTGGAAGGTAGAAGGAGAGGCAATGTGCCCACCCACAAAAGGATAACCCTATGGCAAGCCATAGGGAATAGCCAAATGTTGGCTAGGGTGAATCTGAGGTGGTACTCTCTTTGGAATAGAGGCAAAAATATGAGGCATTGATGTGGCATGAGTATGAATAGGTGGGGCAAAATGAGAAATGGTCACAACATAGGTGGCAAGGGATATTATTTGGCCATATGAAATTGTCACCCTTATAGAAGAAGATAAAGACTAAGAAGAAGAAGGAGAAACAACACGTATCTAAGGAGAAACTAATGTACTCAGTGATTGGTGTTGTGAGGGTTCTATCTCCTCCTCGGTATCAGGCTAAAGCTTTAGTCTCTTATGTTTCCTTAGTGTTTCTTCTTTTGGCTATGATTCCTTCTCTTCAACATTTACCACTACTACCAGTGATGATTGTAAAAAATTGGGAACCCTAAAGGCTAACACTGATGGAGAAGCTTTAGGTGGTGAAGATACCACACTCTTTTGTTTTTCAATGGCACTAAGAGATTGGGGCCAAAAATTTATAGTGATTGTAGCTGAGGTTTGTCCTGAGGTCTGTAATGTATGACTAGATTTTGCTCTAGCTTCTGAATCTCCACCATGTGTCTGCAATTTTCTTGTATAAAGGATAGAGATAGGAGACAAATGAAATTCATCCTATATTTCTTCCCATTTCTCATCTAAATCCACATTACCAAAAGAGTGAGTAGTCTCACAAATATCCTACCTATACTTCCAATAGGCTTTTATTTTCTCAAGTTTCCAGTCTCTATTCTTCAATGCCCTTCTTAAACCAGAAGTCATTCTAATTTTAGGGTCAAAATCCTTTTTCTCATCATTAAAATTCTCCCATGGCCTAGCCTCTTCTGAGGGCAAATATGTCAATTCTATATATAAATCAAGAATATCTTCCTAAGAATTTCTTCTATTTTCCCAAAAGGGATGGCCCTCATGCATAATTCTAGCAGTGACCTTGTTATTCTTGACCCATGTGGTTATGAAACTACTTGGTTCATATCCCCATTTATCTTTAATTATAAACAATCCTAGAAAAGCTAAATTTATTAGCAACACATGCTCAGCATCTCTGACCTCTAGGGCGATGTTGTTTATTACCCATGGAACATCATACATTTTATTCTTTTTCTTCCCCATGCCATATTCATTATCCTCCATAGACACTTGCCTGGTGACTTCTAAGAATGCTAACCTAAGGGTCAAAATCTTAAGTAGCAACATTGGTTCTCCACTAAAACCATGGACTCGAATAATAGTATTATGGGATCCAAAAAAATAATCATAAGGAATAGTGCAATTTGTCATAAGGCCTGAGACACTTGGAGTCAATCTATTTTCAACCTACTCTGGGTTTAGATGACAAAAGGTAGGGGCAATAAAAAGTTCCCAAAATTTTTATGGGTCACTAGTTTTCGACAAGATATGTGTCCATGCTAACATAGGAATGATCCTATGTAGACCGAAGCTTGGGTCATACATATTTAGATGCATGTACTGGGAAAAGATGCCAAAATTTTGATACAACATGAGGTGAAATAGATAAGAAGAATACCTAAAAACCCATTTAAATTTGAAATGGGTGAGCTAATCAACCATTAAATATGCAATCTACTTAGAGAAATCTAGCTGATACTCCTGGGACTTGTCAATAGTTTTCAATCTGAAGAGAATAGCCATTTATTCTTCATAGACAGTTATATCCTCTTTCATTCCAAAAATGAATGGCATCATAGATAGTGCCTCTTAACTAGCCTATGAAGATTGTGCTCTTGCTATTGGTAGTACTAGTGTAGTGGTATCATCATCCTATAATTGAAATTCTAATTTTAGAAACCTCAATTGATTATTGATGTTTGCCCATGTTTTTTGCATTTTGGCAATGGTGGGAAATGTGGCAGTCTTGTCATGATACAAGGCCAACATGTCCCTGATAGCCTTTGGTGTAATTTTCACCATGAATGGAACCTATTGTATGGTATTTGAGGGTGCATGAAATAATTCAAAGCATATTTCAACCAAGTCAGGGCATAGATGTACATCTAGGACAATGAATTGTGCTAGTTGGGAAGTCCATATCCTCATTGTGAATGTTTTGTATTGTCTAACCTTGGCCCTCTGAATACATCTTTGATGTGCCCCTTATCTTAGATCTTTGCTAGGATTTTCAATAATTGGGTCCATGATTCCATATACAAAATCTTTCACCTTTGTTGGGTCATTTGCATAACCAACTTTAGGGACTCTAGTCCATGGATAGGTCTTTAAGGGTTGTGCAGGGGCCAAAGCATATGATTTACTTACGAGAATATTATCAATGGATTCTTAAATCCTAGAACCTTGTTTCGAAGAGTATGCTCCCTCCATATCTATATTTATACTTAGAAATAGTGAATTATGGTAACAAGTATGGAGCTTTGTAATAGGGAAGGCACTTTCACTAAGCAGGTTTGCTTTGAACTGAAAATGTAGGTAACAAGGATTTTCTAGCAGACACAGGAATGTTTGAGACACTATTAAGATTCGAATCTTTTTATGGGGTATTTAGTAACCCATCAAGTCTTGAAAATGGCATTAAAATTGGATAATCGTTAGTAAATCTTATGAAATCTTCATGGGACAGCGAGTCAAACACGTCATGAAATGGATGCATAAGGTATTTTGGGGAATGTTGGAGATTTGAGAGAGATTTAATGTGTTGAGATTTATGTAAATTTTAAAAAAGTATTTGATCTATAGCCACGTGTTCAAAGAACACTTATTTAAAAGAAAGAGTGGGAGAGAAAAAATGGGAAAACAAAGCAACAAGGAAAGGGAAACTATCTAACTATAATACATTAGAGACACATCTTAATTGAAATGTTTCAAGTAGATCCCATTGACAAGATTCTCTTTAGGTTCACCACACTATTAAGATTTAACTCTTTTTATGGGGTATTTATTAACCCATCAAGTCTCGAAAATGGCATTAAAATTGGATAACTATTAGTAAATCTTATGAAATCTTCATGGGACAGTGAGTTAAACACGTCATGAAATGACTGCGTAAGGTATTTTGGGGAATGTTGGAGATTTGAGAAAGATTTAATGTGTTGATATTTATGTAAACTTTTAAAAAGGATCTGACCTATAGCCATGTGTTCAAAGAACACTTATTTAAAAGAAAGAGTGGGAAAGAAAAAATGGGAAAACAAAGCAACAAGGAAAGGGAAACTATCTAACTATAATACATTAGAGACAGCTTAATTGAAATGTTTCAAGTAGATCCCATTAAAAATAATCTCTTTAGGTTCACCCTCCATTGTTTCTAGTTCAAAATAATTTTTCTATTTACATGTGTGAATTTTATAGGGGCCAGTCCACAATGCTTCAAATTTAGTATGTTGACCCAGCTTGGCAGCTCTTGCATCCCATTTCAAAAAAATTGAGCCTACATCAAAATGGGGATTTGAAGTCATCTTATCAAATTAGTCTTTGATTATTTTTTATGCTTCATTAATTAATCATGTGCTACATCCCTCTTTTCTTAAACCTCTAAGAGTTTAGTAAGTCTAACCTGCATGGGCCATTTTCCTCAATTTCAATCTATTTTAATAGCTGGAGAGCAGGAATCTCCAAGATTAGGGGCATTATAGTAGGTTTACCATAGACCAATTCATATGGGGTCATTTGTGTTACCTACTTAGGCATAACTCTATCTACCCATAGTGTTATATTAAGCACTTTATGCCACTCTTTGTGATGATCAACCCATATCCTCTTAATAAGTCTAATCAGGTTTTTATTGGTTGATTCTACCAAACCATTACCTTGAGGGTAATAATTTGAAGAATTTTTCAGATAGATACCATGATTTAGTGAAAATTTAGATACCTTAGACCCTAAAAATGCTTTAGCATTATCTAAAATTATGGTACGAGGAGGTCCAAAGCGAGTAGTGATACTCCCTAGAAAGTCTAGGATCATATTTTTTGTTGCTTCTTTGAGTGGCACTACCTCACTCCATTTGGTGAAATAATTTGTGGTAGTTAGAATCCATTGGTGCCCCATACTTGACACTAGATTGATCATTCAAATAAAATCAAGATGCCATTGGGCAAAGGGTTCATAAAAAATTATAGGGCTAAGGGGCATTGTTGCATTCCTTCTCATCCCCACATAATATTGACAAGATTGGCACTTTTTTACCAGTTGATAATAGTCTGCAAATAAGGTGGGCCAGAAATAACCTACCTGAGTTATCTTTATAGCTATGGTCTTTGCAAAAAAATGTCCACTTGAGACTCCATGGTGCATCTCATGTAATATTTTCTTAGCTTCATCTTTCTCTATGCATCTTGAAAGTATGCCATCAGTATTTCTTCTGAAAAGAACTTCATAAATTAAAACAAAATGGACTCCTTTCTGCCTATAATATCTTTTCTTGTCCTGAGAGAGCTCTTTTGGGAAAATACCATGTTTCATAAAATGGATCCTATTTGTGACCCAGGAGTTCTGATCAACTTCTTCTATCCTCCATATAGTTCCTTTTCTATTTCTTTAGGCATCATCTTTCTGATATCTTGAGTCATGTATTGGCACAACCCCTTACCTCTAACTAGCTTAGTGTGTCTGACCTCTACATCATACTCAAGGATCTTTGTTATCTAGTTTGTTCTTTTTTTTAGTAATTTCACCCTCTATAATGTATTCTCTGACACTAGGATGAGCCACAAGTATTAGAATATTACTTCTTGTCACCATATGCCTAAATTTCTTGAGGGATTTTACCATAGCATATGTCTATTTCTCCACAAAGTTGTATCTAGTTTCATACTCCCTAAGAGTCCTTGAGAAAAAGGCTATTGGGTGTTCTCCCTCTTGTTGATCATATTTTTGTGTTAGGATAATAACAACACTAAACTCTCTTCCATAAACATACATTATAAAAGACTTAGAAAAGTCTATGTTACTAAGTACTAAGGCTATTGAAATTTCTTTCTTGACCTCTTCAAAGGCTTGTCTTCCTTCTATAGTCCACTTGAACACCAGGTCTTTTTTCAACAAGAGTGTTACTAGTCTTACTAGGCCTACAAAGTCTAATATGAATTGACTAAAAAAATTAATCTTCCCCAAAAAATATTGAATTGCTTTCTTATTTACTGGCAGGGGCAAGTTCATTATGGCTACAATTCGCTCTAGATCTATAGAGACTCCTTTAGATACTATACATCCCAATAATTTGCCTTGAGGTACTACAAAGATACACTTCTTAAAATTTAGGGATATTCAAAATTCTTGACACTTCTTAAAAATAGATTGTATATGATCAAAATGATCAACAACATTCTTGGAAAAAATAGTGAGATCATCAAGATAAATCAGGATGATTTTATTTATAAGTTCCCCAAATGCTACATCCATAGCTCTTTGAAAAGTGGCTCCAGCATTTGACAGGCCAAATGGCATCTTGGTATATGCAAATGTTCCCCATTTGGTAGTAAATGAAGTCTTGTGTTTGTCTTCATCAACCAACCAAATTTGATTATAACCAAAGAAACCATCTAGCAAGGAAAATCTCTCTGATCTAGCCACATTCTATAAAATTTGTTCCATAGAGGGTAGGGGATAGTGATCTTTAAGAGATGTTTTATTTAAGTCTCTAAAATCCACACAGAGCCTTATGTCACCATTATTTTTCTTGATGGGTACTAGATTGGATACCCAGGTTGAGTGTTTGATTGGAAAGATTATCTTATATTCTTAGAGTTTCTACAACTCATCCACCATTAGAGGTTCAATCCTTGGATTCAGTAGCCTCTACTTCTATCTGACTGGCTTAGATCTTTCAGTCAGTTCTATTGTGTGTTGAATGGTGTCTCTGTTATATCCATGAAGGTCTTCATAGGTTAAGGCTATTATTATATCATATCTTTTACACAAGTCAATTAGTCTTCCCTTTCCTCTTGAGTTGTAGAATTTCCAATCTTTAGCTTTCTCCCTTCACTCACTTCTATCTCAGAATAATCTACTTTATTTACTTGAAACCTTTTCTTTTCTAGGCTTAAATATTTTGGATCAAATAGGTTTTCTAAAGTGATTGAGCCTTTGGGAAGCTTATTCATCTTTAATTGAATAAATTAGTCTCCATATGCTTCTTCAATTTTTGGTTGAAATTGATCAACAAATTCCCTTGATTGTTGCAAAAATGAGAGTACCTGAGAATCATTTTCAAAGACTTTCCAATTTTCATCATTGTCTGGGATGGTTGGCCTTATTATAGCTTTGACTGGCTCATTGTTGAATAATAGACTAGTTGCTGGATCAAACTATGAGCCAATTTTTGCCATCTTATCAGCTTTAAAATTTTGTGTTCTAGGAACTACTTTAATATTGAAAACTTCAAAATCTTTTATTAAGTCCCAAATTTTGTGTCTATAAGATCTCATCCTTACATTTTTTGCTATTGCCTTTTCTTTGATTTGTTTCACCACCAGTTCTAAATCTCCTTTGACTATCAGGTTCTTTATTCCCTTCTTCTTGGCTAACATGAGCCCATGTACTAAGGATTCATACTCAGCATCATTATTACTATAGGCAAATTGGAAATAGATAGCTCTTAAAATTTTCTCACCATTTGGAGCAACAAGACAAATTACTACTTCAACACCATTTTTACTTCTAGCCCCATCAAAATTTAAGGTCCAGATTTTTGAATCTTTTCTAGATTCTTGAGTAGTTGGCATTTCTTCTATTAAAAAATTTGGTATTTCATGATCTTCATCAAATATGACATAAGTTCCCATACTAGTAGAGTCATAATTTCCATATGGGTCACTTTGCATCACAGCTAACAAATGGTTATTTTCCTCTTGTTGGTCATGTTCAGTCCATTCACCTAACTCTTCAATAAAGACCCTTTCTTCCTTATTTAGCATAGCATGAGATGCCTCTAATTTTGAGGTTGGTTCATTGGTGATGTGATCCTTAGATAGTGGCTCAGATAAAATTTTCATCTTTGATCCATATTTGGTTTTTAGGATGAGGTGAGACCAATCAAGTGACATATATCCTCCTATTTGGTTGTGAATTCCTTGAGTAGACATAGGCCAAATATAGGGGGTATATCTATGACTACCATATCTTAATGGACAACTATATTGGGGAAAGTATACAATTGCAATGGGAGTTTTTTAATCTTCCTAATTATTTGCACTAATTTTCCATCCAGCTGCATAACTCCTCTATTAAGTGGCTCATACTTTATTTTTAAAGCATTTGTTATTTGTTTATGCATTATTGTAGTACTAACCCCTGATTCTATCATTACATTATGCAATAGTTTCTTTCCAACTATCAAAGTCAAATAGAAGGGCTCTGGTTTGGATTTACTTACCTCTATTGCATTATTCAAAAGGGTTGTTGTCTATAGAGGAACTGTGTCTTTGAGATTTTATTTATCAACAAGTCCTTCTTTGGTGCCAATATGTTTAGACATTGCTTGGCCTTGCAGAGCTTCTTGAAACAATGTCTTTTTCTTGGGAATAGCTAATATGTCCCACATTGACACATGTGTTGGGGTTCTCTTTAGCTGATCCACCACATTCACTAGTCCTAGTGCTTGGGTTCTTGGAAAATAAGGGTACCTTACTTTTTCTTGAACTTGTCTAGAAACTACTTGGTTCTACACTGGTTGAGGCATTTCTTGTCTAGTAGCTATGTTTTGATGACCTTGAAATGGAGGATTCCTGATAACTTCATTATTTGTGACTTTAGGTTGTTCCATCATCCTTCTCTTTGATCTAGTGTAGTAATTTGATTGTACTACTGGCTTCTTGGAAGTGGAAGCTTCATTCAAGAATACTGACTCTTCATCTTCAACCCATGAAAACAAAGCATGTTCAGGGGCTATTTATTCTTATTGTTGTAAGGACATCCATTGCATATGAGCCATTAGGACTAAATTTTGCATACCAGAGGATTGGTAGGCTTGAGTGTTAGAAGTACTTGTAAAATTTCCATCCATTCTTTTTTGCTCTACTACCTTTTGTTGTAGATTACCCATGGGAAAATATCTAGGCATATGAGCATTATTACAAGGGAAACACCAGGCATTGGTGCCATCTGCATAATTATTCTACCCTTGAACAATTACCCTATTTGGATTAGGGGGAATAATTTGTGAGGGTGTAGGGACTGCAACTAATTGGTTTGTTGGCTAAGGGTTAGTTTGCCTTTAAGGACCCTGATACTAGTTTGGCTATGGTGGAAATCTATTTCCTTGGTAGCCTTGATATTGGGGTTTAGGATAAGGATTCTACTATCTTTTTATGTTAATTAACTCATTAGAAAATGTCCTTGAGATGATCTTGATATCATCCATCTCAGATGACTAGGCAAGAACATGTTCTTTAGCAGGTTATTGAGGATATGTATACATAGACATAGGTGGGGCTATGGGATTAGGGGCTTCTTAAGGCAAAGGTAAGGTAATCTTTGGAAACAAGGGCATGGGAGGCCTTGGGGGCAACTTTTTAGCATCTATTAAATCATTTTTAGCTCTAACTGCATAGTCATAGGCTTCTGGCAGAGTTTGACCTCCAAGTGACTAAATCATTACTAATATATTTGAATTTAAGGCTTTAAGATAAAAAACTATAGCCATACCTAGTAATGGTCTTGTTGTAGTAGGAATTCTTTCCCAAGTCTTTTGAAACCTTGAATTGAAATTTGTCATTGCTTCTTATGGTGTCCTTTTGATAGTAATCAATTGTTGCAACAAAGAAGATTTATCACCCTTTTCTTCAAACCTTTCAAAGAAAATATCTCCAAGCTGATCCCATGTAGATATTGTATTTGAGGTCAAAGATTGATGACATTCTAGAGCCTTCCCTTTAAATAATCTGCTAACAATCTTATAGCCACATTTTGCTGTGTGACCACATGTATTGCACAAACATCAGACACATCTTGTAGATACTCTTCAGGTGTTTTGAAATCTTGACCACTAAATTTGGGTAGAGCTTTTAGGGTATTCATTGGAATAGGATCCTAAGTGGCTAGTGGTACTGGGAGAATTAGAGGACTACCAGTGTTCCAACTTGCATAATTTATTGGGGGTATAGGTGCTCCCATTTTTGCTCTTGGTATTTCTATAAATTGATTTACCCTTCTTCTTGGACTAGTTATCAATGGTGGTAAAAGAATACCTAGGTTCACAGTAGATTGAGATCTTGTTACTGGTCCATAGATCTAATTCCTTGTAGCTCTCTGGTTCATATGGTCTTGAAAGAAACTTCAAGATGGTGTGGTCCCACTTGGCATGCCAAAAACTATTGATGATTAGAATTTTGCTACTTCCAATACCAACAATGGGAAGTTTCAAGAATGTGGGACTTGAAACTTGAAATGACCTCCAAATTTTAAGGAAGTTGGATCTTCTTTATCTCAAAAGTATTTTAGGAAAAAGGATAGAAATTAAATAGAAACATGAATGCAATGAAATAAAATCTAACTATGGCAATACACTTGAATTTAATTCGATCCTTAATACTAAGCATATTGAAAATATATTTAGGATTCAATTATATTAAAGAGAAAACAATGCATGATCAATGTAAAAGATGAAAACAATAGAATCAAAGGCTCACAACTTAAACTATTCTTTTAGTAACATAGAAAATATCAACAATGGCATAGAACTCAATTTTTTATTAATTTTTTAGTCACATAAAAGGCACAAAGACATGCACATTTATACAAACTTTATAACTCAATAAAATAGAACAAAGCCAAATGATATTCCTGGCGACAACAAGAAAGTCTAAAACTTCTTGATAACAATCTCTCACAAAAAAATTTCTCTATCTTTGGATGATCTTTTTTGATGATCTCTGCACCCATATTTATAGCATCAGACTAGCTCTAGATTGCCTACATGTTCCTAACCCAACGGTCTAATTAAACTCTAACTAAACTAGAAGTGTTTAAAAAAAGATATTCTTTAGATCTGAAATGTTTAGTCTCTTACACAATCAAATCCCAATGACCTAACTAAACTCTAACTAAACTAGAAGTGTCTAACAAAAGATACTCTTTGGATTTGAAATGTTTAGTCTCCATACAAGTTCATTGGTTGAGTTAGACAAATGTGACACTTTTCACCGTGAAACAAATGAGGACTCTCAGTATGCTCTGCTTATTCTACTTGAGAACCATCTCATTATTCATGAGGCACCAAAAAATGACACTTGGTAGTATCCATGGCACTTATAGGAGACACACGACACTTTCCACATAACTTATACTCTTTACTATGTCTTTGTATTGGGAGTGCTCCATCTTTGACATCTGTCATTGTCTGCTACTTTGAAACTTTAACAATTTATAAAAAAAATGGGACCCACAACACTTCTTGCCTGAATAACTTTAAAAAGGGAATGGGGATAGGTGGCACTTTCTGCATATCTTTAACAAGGGACACATGGTGATCTCTACTTACTTTAGAAGCTTTTAGACACTTTTTGAAAATCCTATGAAAGGTGACATGTGGTGGTCTCTTCTGAGCTTTAGCTATACTATAGAAACATTCAAGACTCATTTAAAATTCACATGGATGATGACACTTGGTGGATTCTACTTACTTTAGAAACAAAACCTAGGGCCCATCACAATCTTTACTCAATACATGAAACAAAATGAAGAAACTACAAATGCCGACACTTGGTGGCTTCTACTACTTTTAGCTAGGGGCACATGGTAGCTTCCACTATTTTTAGAAAAACATATTGAAACTTTCTATAGTTTCCACTTGGCACCTTTTGCTTGAACCTAAGAGGAGCTTATTAAAATAAGATTTTGAAATGCATAAGAAACATGAAATATGGATGCTGACACTTATCAAACTCTACTGAACTACTATGAGACATGTGGCACGTTTTGATGCTTTTTAGAAACAAAGTATAATGTGTCCTAGATGATGACACTTGGTAGCTTCTACTCAACTTTGATACTTAGAAAAATTTTAGGCAAAAATGAAACTCACACCCACACTCTGTGTCAAAAATTCACTACCTTGAAACTGAAACATGCAGGGACAAAACTTGGAGTGCACAATTGAAACTCAAAAAATAAAATGTAGAGTATTTTACTCTACAATATGTATGTTATACTAACTACATAAGTAACTTTATTAGTCCATTGGACTTAGGAATCATCTAAAACTAAGATAAACAAGGAAACCTTTGAATATTGACCACAAACTTTAATCAAGACAAAAAATACTAAAAGACCACCCCAACCACATAAAGTAAAGGACACACACAACAAAGAGAGAAAACTACCAAGACATGTGCTCAAAGAACATAGGAGAAATAAAAAACAAACTATTATATACAACTAACAATAAATCATACCTCCCTCCTAAATTAAAGGGAAAGTTTGAAGCATCACCTTCTTCATGAGATGTAACATGGTATAAAGCATGTTTCTCCTTGGGTTCGATGTTTTGTGGATTAGACCTATTCCTTGTCACTTCAATTATGTTGATCTCAAGTAGATAAAATTGAAATAGGTCTACAATATAGAATTATTCTTCTTGTATCTAAACATCTTCAACCTTGTCATGTGGATCCTCAATTTTAAATTTAAATGATTATTCAATAAAGCATACCTTCTTGTCCTCCGTAGTGTTTTCAACAAGATTGGGCCTCCTCTCAGCTACAAGTTCTTCTAGCTCATTAAGGAACTTTGAAAATTCTATCCAATCTTGATAATTATCCTCCATGGAAGATTCTCTATTTACCTTACTTGACCTTGAACTTAGAAAAGCTCTTCTACGTCTTGCAATAGCTTCATTTGTAGCTGCTAATCATCCTTGTCAACAACTTATTTAATTTTAGTATCACCAATTGGCTTCATGATAATAGGTTCTTGAATAGTAGTTAGAACTTCATCTTTATGTCTTATTGAACACTCAAGATTATGTTCATTACACTCATCAATAGTCTTATCATTAGATATGTAATATTTTGAAAAAGAAGAAACTTTAACCAAATCATCAAAATCCTTGAATATGACATTGAATTTCTACCATAAGTCTTCTTTCTCATTATAATCTTCAATATCTACTTCCTCTACCTTTGTCTCATGAGATTATCCTAGGACTTCCACTTCTTGATAAATGACTTGAAATTATTATCCTTCCTTGATAACACATTTCACTTCATGCTTATGATGATCATCTAGAAATTTTTGATCAAATGTAGAGTCTTCTTCAAGGGCTGCAATGCTTTCCATCTACTTTTATTTCATGGTGATGTCAAGACTAGGCATTTTGAAATCATGTGATCTAGTCCAATGAGGCTACCAAGGAGGTATGTTTTTCTCAATCAATAGTTATTTTTATTTATCAACTAGATGATTCTCTATTGGTTCCCATTCCACGTGTCCATTAAGGTAAAGAGTGATAGGGTGAGGACAAGATGATCTAGTTGGTGGAGGTGGCCCATAGAACTCAAAATTAGCTTGGGGATGAAGTGTACATGATTCATTATAGACACACATCCCTTCAAATATAGAGACATTAGCTAATGGATTGTCCTTTTGTTCACCAAGGGAAGTACCTATGGTGATTTCTTCCTCGTAATAACTCATGAGATCCTCTTATTTAGCCTTGAATTGAGGTTGTTCTTATTTACTTGCTTCTCTCAGGATAGGTTCCTCTTTAAGAAGGAAAGATTGATGGATAGGCTAATAGATTTGAGGTGAAGGAGATGGAATATGAGATTTACTATAAGGTGAAGTAGTTATAGATGGAGTGTGGGATGATGGAGGAGGCTTATGAATGGGTTTGGAAAAGAGTAAATCACTAGTGAGTTCATATGGAAGTGAATTCTTAGGCTGATTAGGAGGAGTAACATAGACATTAGCAGAAGCTATATCTTGTCAATGATAATTTTGTGCAAAATCCATAAAAAAATTTGGTTTCTTATGAAAAGACTCATATAAATTCTCTTTAGGCTGATAGACAAGTGTCTCTAGATAGATTCATTGGTTTCTACTCTCATAAGGTTGTCCAACAACATGGTGTCCATATGGAGAAGAAAATGAAGGACTATTGGACTGCCATGGATCATAGGACTATTGAGGGATAAAATTTGGTTCATAAAAAGGCTGATTATAGGATTGATACACTTCATTATAAGGCCGATTATAGTCACACCAAGGTTCATTAATAACTTATTCATACTGATGGGGAATGGTATAAGCTTGAAAGGTTCACCAAATTATAGAGAACAAAACTCAAAACCAAAGTTAGACATGAAACATTATTAAAATCAAGAAAGTAATGAAAAAATGCTACCATAAATCTTGAAAAGATAACTAGGGCTACTTGACCAACTGATACAACTTTAGAGTCACCATTGATGCTTTGATAGATGCCTCAAAAGGATACTTATTAAGAGACAAAACAAAAAATATCTCAACTTCTTGGACCAAGTCCCACTGAGCATGCCAAAAAAAAATTGTTATTTAGATATACACCCTTTGATGAGATGGAATATCTTTCCTTATCCAAGTGCCCCAATGGAATCACCTCTAGTCTTGTAGGAAGCCTAAGGAATGGGGTGAATCTCTAGATAGGGCTAGCTCCCTTGATGTACCCGTTTGGATCATAACTACAACTAAACTTGGGGGTTGAAAAGGGAAAGAGAAAACTAAAAGTAAACTAACATAAGGGAGGTGATACACCATATATGTTGATGATATCCAGCCATATGCATTATAAACTTGAAATCAAAGGACAAATTAAACATACACTTCTCCAATCTATGTCTTCTTACATCAATATTACATTATGAAGTTATGTAAGAATGTCTTAAGATAGGAGGAATATAAAAGAGGCCTTAAATGTCACTAATTAATATAATAAATAATGTAAACCATGGCCGTATCCTAGAACACTTCACATACCCTACTAGAAGAAGCTTCAAATAGGTTAACGAATGGAACAACAATATAAGGAATCCATAGTTTTCACTATGTAAGATTCATCATTCATTTGAAAAAACTATGAAAATTCATGGAAGAGGTAATGCTTAGTATATTTTTTACATAAAAAAATACAAAATGAGAATGTATTTACCATACTTATGCCGAGCATTCCCTACAATGGCCAAAATGGCTAGTTCTTATAAAACTTGAGAGAGAGAAAAAGAGAGAAGTTTGAGGGTCACAATGACACTTGTCAAGCTAAGATATGTAGTTACTTGTGCATGTGAAGAGTATTTGGGACTAACCATGTAGTTTTAGGATCTCCAAATGTCAATCCAAGTCATAAACCTTCATGAAAAGTGGCAAAACTATTTATTCTTGTTCAGAAAACTACCTTCATGATTTAGACCTATTTTAATGTCCCATAACTGAGTAGGAGTAGGTACAATGATTGTAATGGAAGGGGAGACTCCCATACATTCCTCTCCATGAATTTTTTTCATTCTCAGTCCTTTGGATACCTTTGAAAGTGAGCCATCATCAAATATTGTCCAAAAAACTGCTCTTTCATGCACCTTGCACACTTGGCTTTCCAAAAGGCATAAGTTTTCTATGAAAATACATACATGTTAGTTAATAACATGTGTCAATAGCCTACATGGCCCTAGAATCATCAGGGACACATTTAAGATCCATCCACTTAAATATTTCACACTACACCCTAGTTTGTGCAATATGCCAATTTTGACTAGCTGAAATGAGGTAGATGATTTTCACACTTAGAAACTTTTTAAAAGAATCAGAGAGCCATATGAAGTTATTAAAAGTCCTAATATTTTCTCCAAATTTTTTTTCATCTCTTGACTCTTTATAAAATCTAAAAAACCCATAAAATAGTAAGAAAATCCCTATTTTATACCATGTCCATACATTTTCATACAACTAGTTACTAGGAATGTGAAGTAGACTGAGGCAGCACATTCCAAATTACAATATCATTCATGGTCCAAATATGCCATCTAGATAGATATCCAACTCCATTTTCATAAATTGGTCCTGGTTGAGGGTTTAGTAGAGTTTTAGGCCTATTTCTAATCTTAAGGTTAGTTCATAAAAATTTTATGTCCAACCTAACAAAAAATTCCACAAAATAATTATTTAAGACCTCCATCGACATCCCAAAACTTCTCATATTCCCATGAAAGTCTTCATACAAGATGTGAGCTTCCAAAACTAGGTTATTTAACTTGGTTTTTCCATTTTACACAAGTCTAAGTGGTTTTGAGCCAAAAAAGGCTTATCCAAAGTTTCTCCTAAAAGGTAAGTTCTTGAGAATGTCTTAAATATCATAGAAAACATGGCCCAATGGGTTGGAAATCTCACCAAAGTCTGCAAGTGAAGTTGAAATCTCAATTGCCTTCTAGTCTTAGCCATGCCTAGTAGGTCTGTCTACATATTCAAGCCTAAAATGAGTTTTTTTATGTCTTCCCTATATTAAACAAGATCAAAAACATCCAAACTACTACCATATACATGTTTTAATCCACTATAAATATCTACTCATTCTAAAATTTAAGGTGACCTCTTATTTGGCCTTTAGGCATAACTGTGCCTCAATATGCTTGACTACAACTCTAGGAGTGTAGGACATGTTGAGTTCTAGTCTTTATTATTTGATATATCATGATTAAATAGGGGTCATTTAAATTTATACACCTCTACTTATGGTTAAATCAACCTTTGTTTCACCTTTTCTTCTCATTTCCCAAGGTTGAAGGGTGTATGCATGGAGAAATTTCCCTCTATCTGAGACAAACTAGAGGGAAATTACCCTATTTTCTCATACTAATTGAGTGGTTAAGGAGACTAATAAAATAATAGAAATGTTATGTACCAATTTAGAACCCTTTGTGAGTTCTCTAGACCCCAAAACCTTTTTTATTTCTAAGGGAGACTTTGCATAGGAAAACTATATGCAAGAGTTTCCATAAAGACTGAGTACCTTTTTTTAGCCATTTTTTTGCTTGATATACCACATGTGAGAGTATATTGGATATTTTTTAATAATAATTAATAATATTTTATCTCTTGAAACTAAGTTTAACCTTCATTTTCTCACTCCACACCCTAATTCGGATAAGGTTGGATTCCCCTCTTGATTGTGTTTCTTACTCCTTGGGACAAACTTGTAGGTACATTTTTAACATATTGGAGCTTGAACACATGATTAAATCCCTCCGTGTAAAGTTAAATTATAATTTATCAACTCCATTTTTCTCATTTCATCTTCTCATCTTTGAATTCTCAAGACTAAACTTGACATGACTAATTATGCTTCCTTTGGACATACCATTGTAGTTGTTTATACTATTAGCTCAAATGAGTTTGTTCATGATTTTTAGGGCTTATTGGAATCAATTAAGGTCAAAAAATTCATGATCATAATATTTCCCTTGTTTATAACCCTTAAAACCCCATATTAACCTCAAGTTTAGGGTCACTAGTTAGGGTAAGATGTTCTGTCTCTAAAGGCTATTATGGGTGAGTATTTGCCTTAACCAAGATTGATCATGATTGTGGGTTCTTAATAAAGAATGATAAAACACCTAATATGAAAATTCATGTTAGTGTCTCACTTGTGAAGGTCTTAAATCACTATTTTGGTATCAAATTTATGTCATTACATTTACCCTACTATAGATCCTTGTTTTTATAGTTTACGGATAGAGGGTAAGTATGGGAGATAAACACATTGAAAATCCATGTGTTCTGGTGGTCATTATGTCATAATGAAACCCTATACTCTATATAGACAATAAAATTTGTCTTCAAACCTTCCACCTTCCTCAAAGTTTATTTCAAAAAACTCTCTTACCTTCCAGTTGATGTAGGTGGGTGTTTCCTTGTAAAGGGGTACCTATAGGTGCCAAGAAACTCACTCATTACATACTAACCTCCTTTGATGGTTCCTTTTAGCATATACATGTTTTTAATCCACCATGAAATAAAGTTAAACATGAAATCATGATTTGGATATGTGACATTGGTTAATGGATCAATTTTGGGAGCTAAAGTGTATAGATTTCACTAATGAGTTTTAATGAACAAGTGCCATATTATAACCCATTCAAAACTAGCCTCTATTGCTCATTTGGTCTCTAATTTTTCATAGGGTACTTATCTATGCTAGAGGTTGTAAAAATAAACCACTTATATGCCGAAATATCTTATGTACCATGTCATATGGTATTTCCAAAACCTTGATGGACCTTTATTCTATATTTTTAGGGAATGTGGGCCTAAAAACTTAGTCAACATTTTGAAGAGGACGTTCAACCTTACCTAGCCATATTAGCCTTTAAAAATGGGAGTCATGATGTTTTATTCACTCTAACATATATAATATAATTTAAACATAAATTATAACACCTCATAATGGTTGTTTTGATCTTTGTTAAGACAACTTCTAGGTGGTTATTAACTGTATATATAGGTAGTGAGTATGAATTCAAACAAAATATTGATGAAAGGTCTTAAAAAAAACTCAAAGTCAAATAAAAATATTAAAAACATAATTTACACCAAGAAAAACTTGAAACAAGTTTCAATACTTCTCCTTCAATGTCAAAATCATCATTGTAACCACCCGTATGTGCGTACTCCAATGGCAGACTAGGTGAAATGTGTTTATGCATGCAAAATATGAAGATTATTTTGGAAAATGAAGTTTCAAGGTGAATGGAACCATGAGATAAATTTTAAAACAATTAAATGAACTTAAAATAACTTCATAAAACCATGGATAAACATAAATCTCTTAAAATGGTGAAAACTACCTGTTGCACTCAAAAGAGACTAGTATGCAAATTTAGGGTTTTTGGCTTATCCAAACACCAATAAAAATTAAAAAAACATGGGATACATGAGGGGACATATAAAATATCATTTGGGACCAACATAAACAAGTTTATTGTATGCATATTCTCAAACCAAGGTAAAACATATAGGGTTCCTAGATTAGCAGGCAAATTTACACAGTCAACTTGTTAACAATGTTTCATAAAGTATGATTGATAAAAATTCAAAATACTTATATGAAAATTAAGGTATAAAATCTTAATATCATTTACCAATAGAATTTATCCTGAAACCTCATGAGTTGTCTATACCAAGTATAAACCTAAAAGTCACTTTTGCTTGCCAAGAAGGGTGAGAAGAGAGATGAATGGTTTTCAGAAATAAATAAACCTCTAGTTTAATTAAAGAATATATATGAGTAGAGGGATATTAATAGTCATGTTTAAACCTTTTATAAGTTGTACACTTCCCAAGGAGGTGATACAAGTGCCATTTTCTTCCTTTTATTTAAGAAAACTAAATTTCTTATGCATAACCTACCATATTTAAGACATTTTAGTCTTTTAAGACTAAATTGGACACATGGAACATGAAGTAATATTTTTAACCTTCAAATTTACAAATAAACATGTACAACTTCATTAAATGCACCTTTTTAACCCCTAAAATGACCCAAAATGATAAATGGACATAAAAACTAATTAACCAAGCATAATATAACATAAATTATCATTAATTAACATATAATACATCCCGTGACACTAATATTACACCCCTTATAGATCTAAAATGTTATTTTTTTACCTATAGGTGCCCCAATTTGACTAAAAAGTCAAATTTGGTCAATAGAAAGCATTTTAAAGCACTCACCAAGGTAAAGAGGGGTCTAATTAAGGAATAAAAGTGTTTATAATAAGTTAAACATATTTTTATCTTGTATTTGGTGTATGTATATCAAAAACCCAAGCTCAGATTCTCAACACCTAAGTCTAAAGAACCCAAACCTTTTAAAACCTCCCTTAAACCCTAATAACATCTAGTCTTAAGAGGTTTAGCTAAAATCCATTATTAATATTAGAAATGACTTTTTTATCACTTGGAACTTGTATGAAACTTAAAGAAGCTTCAAATCATGACATTATGTGGTACATAAAGTGTATGAATGCACCCTAAAAAATCAAAATTATAAAGTTTTGTCATTTCTTTTGTTGCAAGGCCTAACAAAGGATTTTAAACTATGGAGGTAGTATGTGAAAGACTTGTCCTATCTATCTAATGAAATTTAAATACATATAACCCATTATATGATGTTTCAAAATCTTATTCAAAACTATCAGTCTATGAGGTAGGTTTTTTCATCTAGTAATGCAAAGCTATGGTATGTTTCAGGTAGATAATTATTCAAGGACATCAATGTTAATGCATTAAATTATTTTCAAAGGTTATCTAAGTCCTAATAGGTGATTTTTATGCCAAATTTTATCCATTTAATCAATGGCATGGTGAATATAAACATAATTTTAGAATGCCAACCATATACAACTATTTATCAAAAAAGTGGAAGGATCTAGTGAAGTGAAGGTGGTGTGAGGACATCAATTAACCCTTTGAAATAATTTTAACTATCAGTTGGGAAAGAATACACCAAATGGGGGGTCATTATTATAGGTCAAAAATAGTTTCATGAATAATTTAGCATGTATATTAATGCCAAGGCTTCTCAACACCTAAAATGACCTTATTACACCCCCATATGGATTGAATAACTACCAAAATAAGGAATGTGGATCTATTTTAAGGAATTTAATAGAATAATTGAGGTCATTTTAAGGATTTATATCCACCTCTATGTCCAAATTGGTCTCATTGAAGGAGTGTCAATGCTCAAAGATGGAAAAGATGCTTGTGTAATTATCCCATGCCATATTGGGCTCATTAATGACCACTCCTATGCATGGAATCCTATCTCTTTCCTTCCATTTTATCTATAAATGTAGGCATTGATCTCTTTTTTTTCATCCCTTGACTAGGTGTAGCAATGCTCTGCCAAAATCTTTGTACAAGTCTTTTGAAGCAATATAAAACATGTTTTTGACTCTCTTGAATGTTCAGTATACTTTGTTGAAGTATGATCAATAGTATGTATGTTTTCCATTCATAATTCATATGTTAGTCATATGCCTTTCTTCAATTTTTGTTTTTTTCTTAGACATTGTGTGAACTGTTAGCTAGTGAAGTCTCTCTTGAAGTGTCATAAGATTGTACTATCTTGTACAGACCTATAATTTTTTCCCTTCAAGTTGTAGGTCTCATCAACCTTTATGTAAAATACTCATTTTTGAAACATTATCAAAAGATTTGATCAACCCTTATCTTATTTATATTCATTATTAGTCACAAAAGTGTTTAATTTGAGAGTGGATCATTAAATAATTTGGTGCATTACCAAATAAGATAGGTTCTAGTTTAGTTTTCAATTCCTTGCCTCTTCCTTGTGATAGATATAGGTCTTAGGAAAAGTACTATATTTTTATATCAAGGGAGATATCCCCTTAAATTCTATAGGTTTGACCTTGAAACCAAATAAACCATAGTCCTAGGTTAATCCCATGTTGGACTAGGTTTGAGTAGGGGACTTGAAAAATCCTTTTCTTAGCTATGGTGTAACCTAGAACTCTAACAAGCACATAATATAGGGAAGTTCTATATTAATTCTTATTTAGTTTATATATTATCCAAGGGGAGATACTTATCATGACTAAACATAGTATCTAACCAAGAAAATAAGGTTTTCAAATATTACCCTAACCTCAATCTCGAGGCAAGTAGGCAATACTTGAAAAGAATAAATGATGCATTCATCTACTACATCATAGTCATGTTCAACAAAGAGATGGAGAAGAAGAGATTATTTTATTCTACCACTTTAGATCAAAAACTAGGGATCTTATCTCATCCAAATTCCCATATACTCATACATTAAAGTAGGTAGATTCAATAATCATCCTTACACCCTCCCAAAGTATGTGAGTGACAAATGGGTTTTAATGAAGCTTGTGAGGTAGATGGTAGAGACTCATATGTTTTTATCCAAAAAAAGGTAATAATTCATTTCTCCATCATCATCAGGAGGTACACATGCCCTTATTTATCTAAAGCCAAGTGTGTAGATGCTAAAGTGACTCAGATAACCTTGAGGGCTTTGGAGGCAAGCCATTTTATGATGTAAATGGAAAAATTACTTGTACACTAGGAATGTCAACATATTACCATGTCCCATAATATGAAGACTACTAGTACGACATGTAATATGAAGAAGAAGTAAGATTTAAGGACTATTCTAGGTTGACCCTTGATTAAATCAAGGATTGTAACATGGCACTAGTCATTGAGGACTTGGTAGATGATGAGTCCCTAGAAAATAAGGTCTACTATGAGAAAACAATCTATTATCAACTACTTACAATAGTAAGGTAGTCCATTATTGAGTCTTTCTCATTAATGAATAGAACCACCAACATAATAAATATAAAAATCACCTAGATTAGAACTAAAGGGGTTAAAGTGACCAAGGAAATATGATCATCAATGAGAAGCTATGAGATATCAAGTAGAAGGGAGTACCACCATTAGAAGAAGGTTCCATTAGTGGAAACCTCCCAAAATAGGTAGATAGGTTATTGATTTCCCATAAGAGAAATCAAAAGTCAAATTCCAAGAGAGGATAATAAATCAACTAGGGAGAAACAATAGATCAACCAATAGTAATTTCATTTGAAGATATAGCTACCATTGAAATTCCAATAGATTATATGCCTATCTTGATCATGATATCTACTCCTATCTTTCTTATACTCCCTCCTCTTATCTATGTAATTATAATAGCTTCAATACATCCTCCTCTTGTCTCTACTCCACCTTCACCTCAAGAAATTTCCTCCTTCATTCCCATCAGTTCACTTGTGTTAGTAATTCCATTAATAATAGTTTAATTGATTCAATTAGACACTTAGGTTTCACTTCCACCTTCCTCTTCCTTAATTCCTCCTTCTTCCACAATTTCACTCCCTATTTATACAATTACTTACATCTCATCTCTAATCACCACTTCCATGAAATTAATCACCAATAATAAATAGTAGTATATAGCCATGGATTCAATCATTTTGAATATAATCCCATTGGCCATCCAAACCCCTAGGCAAACTACTACTTCATTTTCATCTCCCCTCACTTTACCTTTTCATCAACCTTGAGTGTCCCCACAACACTAATTTATTAATTCAAGGCTTTGGAATCCACACTCCTACATGTTATCCATTTCCAAATCATTGTGCCTAATCCTCAATTTTTTTCACTTTCATCTCACATATCCCTAGTAGGCACATCCATATTTAGTACACCCATTTCTTCCACTTCCATAATAACCCCAACCCCCACAAAGGAGGTAGAGACAGAGTAAGTCATTGATACACATGTGGACACTTAACCCATAAATAGGGAATAGGTTTCAAAGACATCTATGAAACACTCAAAATTAATATCTGTGAAGGATAAAATACTTATCACTATGACCACTAGTAGAGTAACTTCAACTATAGATTCACAAGTGATATTGTCAGTAAAATAGGATGCCACTCCTAGTTTTCTAGTACAAACAATGGGGAAGAAAAATAAATAGATGGTGTCCCTAAACACATTAAATTTTGAAATCATAGATGCATTTAAGAAATAGAATGCAACTCCTATAACCATATCAAGGAAATTATATGATTTAATAAGGAATAAGTATGTAGAGATTGCAGTCCCCCCACCAGACAAACATAAAGAAGATCTAGTGGTGGGGGATTACCAGGTATCAAAGTTTCACCCTGGTAATCATAAAATAAAGGGATTAAAACATTATTTTCAATCCAATATTGACTCTCTTTTTTTAAAAATGGATAGTGACAAGGTCACTAAGGACAAATTGAAGAAAAATCTTGAATAATTGATTACTAAACTAAAAAAAATCATTATGTTGGCTACCTAACCTACATAATCTATTAGTCAAATCACATACCAAGAAAAAATTGATGTAGTAGTAGATATTGGAAGCATGGGAAGGGATAAAAAGGAATGGGTAGAATATCTCATCTCAAAGGGAAATGGAGTTATTACATTAGTAATCGACCACTATAAAACTTTGAAAGAGAGATGAAATTTTTTGAGAGAGCAAATAAACAAGTATCAAGAAGAGATAAAAAGGTTGAACCTTTTCTATCCAAATTTTATAGATATGGATACATTTAAAACTATTATCTTCATTGACAAAAAGATACTAAGAAATGATGTAGAGCAAGAGGAATTGGATAGGGAAGCTCAGTTCAGAATAAGGATACTCATAGAGAGTGCCAATAAAGCTAAGGTTGTACATGAAAATACCACTGATAATCTATATGACATTGAATATTTTTTAAACAAATTATCATGCCAAGAAATAGATCATCAAAACCATATCCTTTTAGCTTAGAAAGTTTAATACAAATACAAAAGAGTGGTTGAAAGAGAGTCAATATGAGACACCACATTCAACTTGAGCTCTATCCAATGTTTTATTAGGTATCATAATACATTGGATAAAATGGTGAAAGAGATTCCAAAATATAAGGATGTACAAAGGGAACTCTCTGACATAATTTTAGAATGTGAAATAAGCCACCTCTACTCTTTTGGTCCTGATGAAGATTTTATCTTGGAGATATTGAAGAATTTTGATGAATATATTGAGAAGACACAAGAGGAGAAGGATAGAGTCTTCAGAGGTTTTGTTTTTAGATTAATTCTTTCCATCATAAAAATTTTATATATTATATATCCTTATTGTCAAAAATATTTTAATGTTGTAAATCGTAAATTAAAACTATCATTTTGATAACTCTTCTTTAGAAAGATCCACTTGTAATTTCCATGTTCCTTTTTGAAAAATTGGAAGTTGTAAAAATCAAACTTGTAAATTATAGATTCCTTTTGACAAGTTCAAGTTGATTCATTGAAAAAGCACATATTGTAAAATGCATTTCCATTTTTGTCAAAATTGTGTGACTTGAATGTTTTAAAAGTCCCAATTTAAAGTTACAAGTTAGGTTTTGCAAAAATTACCTAGAGTTATCTAAAGCTATATATTGTTCTAAATTTTGAGTTTCACTTTGGCACCTCATTGCATGGAGAAAATAAAATAATTGAACTTGAAGAAGGCAAAGGTGTTGCATGAATATTCCAAAAGTTCTCCCATGCCTCTAATAGTTTTGGTTATGGAAAATAGTTGCATGATATTTTTTCCACTTGTATACCTTGCCAAAAATGCAATGTTAGATGAATATCATGCCCCCTTTGCATGGAGTTTCCATATTTTTATTGTCTTGACCTAGGAATGGATTTTGTTGTTAGCTATATATCCTCCATGATAATTTTTATATAAATATGGGTACTATGTCTTAACCCATTTATCTTTTTTATATTATAGATATTATTTTGCATTTTGAATAACTTATCTACATTTTGTAACCTAGAAAATGAAAATCGATTGAAGATTTGCCTTTCTTGTTTGCATAATATTTGTGTATGCAAGGTTATTTACCAAAATTTTGGATTTTTCAATTCTTATTTCAATCACGAAATTTCATTTATGGAATTATTTTTCCCTTTTAAAATATTATTTTATTAAAAATAAATAATCTTATCCCTTGTATGAGAAAATACCCAATATTGCCTTTGGATTCACATTTGCATGAGTTTGTGCTCCTATAAATTTCCATATATTTATTATTATTCTATGTTAATTTAATAAAGAATTAAAATACACTAAAAAATATTTGGTGTAATAAACATTTCCAATTTTTGTAATTTCATTTCAAAAATTCTTTTCTCCCAGTCAAACACTAGTTTAGAAGCAAGATCACTAAGAAGCAAAATTTCCATATGAGATGGTAGTTTATCAGTTGCACCAAATATAATGAAAGGAATCCATCCTTATCCATAGTTTCATGTCAATTAACCAAGGTCATAAAACATAGATGTTATCCCATTGTATCATTATATTTTTTCACATCAAGCTACAAAATCAAGAAGGGTGTAAAATCTATGATAATAGTTTTTGGCATTCCCAATGGGACCTAAAAGTTATTACTAAGGAGATTGGTGTTATTATAAAAAATTATTATATGATCCCCATACCCATTTAAAAATAAAATAATGACTCTACTAACTTACATATTTATAAATTCAAGGTTTATGTATGCCAAAGAAACAAGCAAGATTATCTACTAAAGGTAAGAATGTTGATCTTTTGGAATTGTCATTTCCATATAAAAAGAGATCAATATAAGTTGTTCCTTACACTAGAGTATATCCTAGAAATTTATTTTCATCTCCTTCAAATATCCCCAGTAGTTTCATACCTCTCATTATGGCTGTGAGAAATTAAAATTTTGTAACCTTCAATAGAGGCAGCCCACTTTAGTTGGCCTAGTATGATGATATACCTACCTCAAATTTAATAATAATTTCATATTTTATTGATGAAACTTACACCACTCCTATGGAACATATATAATACATTTCTAATATTTATTTAGTCTACAATGTGGTATAAGATATTGTTGTAATCAGGCTCTTAGTCTGCACTTTTAAGGGTAAAGATTTGTAATGGTTTACAAGCCTACCTCCGAATTACATCCATGTTCAGGATTAATTAGGCACTACAATATGTAAAAAACTTTACAATAAGAGTGACCATCTCTCCCTTTTTGATTAATTAACTACTATTCAATGGCCCCCTCATGAGTTCATGATTGATTTCAATTTTTGATTTCAAAAGACATAGAATAGAATTCTAGTATTAGTCAAGCCAACCCCTAATAATTATTTCATTTATTACTTAAGAGATTTAGATAATGATATAGTTATTATGATTTATTCAATGGGTGGAACCACATTTTCCAACTCCTATGAAATTGTAATAAAGATGGAAAATTGCCTGATTCAATTGGGAAAAAATTACCCAAAGCCACCAATGCCTTTATTTTCGTAAATACCTCTTACACAACCTAAAATTTCTCAAATTACTACCATAATCAAAGCACAATATTTAACTCTCACACATACTAATGATTTATATGAGGATAATTCATTACTTAAGATTTCTTTTAATGAGTTAGTAGAAATAAAAAGCCATTAATCCCAAACTATAGGCCTTATTAGTAAGATAACCAAGCATACCAAATCAATAGGAAACCATACCAAGGTAATTCAAAACCACAAGGTTAAAATATGCAAGTGAAACCTCCAAACATCCATGCTATACTTACACTAGGTACATATAAAGCTATTGTACCCTTTTAAAATAACATGGCTCAATATTATGAGTGGTGTTATCCTTATGCTAAACCACATAATCAAAATACATGTCCAAATTATGTCATTAGTCAATCCTTGATGGTGTAAGTCATATAAAACATTCAAGAACATCAATAAGAAACCACTTCCTAATATAAATATACATAAAAACCTACTTAGAATGGGGATAATCTACTAAACTGATAAGATGAGGACTTTTCTGGTGTAAATCAAGAGGAGGCATTATTTAATGGTGTGGCAAAAAAATTATGTTCAAATAAAAAATAAATATAAAGTGAGAGACCCTCTAAGGTGGAACAAGCTACAACTTCTAAAGCTGTGCAAAAACCTATAAAGGGAAACATAGCACAAAGGCCACCCTTTATGCCCATGGTCTAGTCAAAATCAAAAGTGTTAACTTAGAATCTCATGAAAGAAGACATTGCTCCCATAAAGGCACCAATGAAGGTCGATAAAATTTCTTTTGGTATTATTGAATATATGAAGGAGACTAACTTGAATGTCATTATGTGGGAAGGACTTCCCATTCCATCATAAAGGGATTTTATATACAAAACTTTGAAAAACTTCCAAATAATGGACAAAGTTCTAGAAAAGGGATCTAATGTTGAAATTACTTTGTGTCAACCATAACTTGACACTAAAGTGATAAAAATTAGCAAGCCTCCCCATTTCTATTTTTCACTCATAGTAGGGAAAAATATCATACATAATTTAATGATAAATTAAGGGGCTAGTAGTTCTATTATGCCCCAAAAAATAATTGATGCTCTTGGTATTAAGTATACACCTATCTCAAAAGGTGTGGTTGAATTGAATGAGAATATTATTCAAATAATAGGGACAATAAAAGGTTTAAACCTCACTATCTATGCATGTCCAAGATTACCAATTTTCAAATATATCTCAGTTATTGATATCCCCCCTTATTTTTCCATTTGTCTTTCATGAGACTTCACTACAAAAATGAGAGGATATCTATCTATTGAATAGTCTCACATGTTTCTTAGGATGAGATATGGAACAAGAGTAAAAATAATATCTAAACAAATTTCTAACGTCCATATTGAACCATACACTCCTATCCATGTGGACATGAAATTCACATTACCAAACTAGGAAGAGGATATTGATCATGAAGTTTCAACACATGTAGAAGAGATTCCATACACTCATTTGGATGAATGGGGATTATCTCTCTAATTTTATCCTTATGATTATATATAAGAAATTGGGTTGGGTACATATTACATTTATGAAAATGATGCAATCATCCTGAATCTTATAAAACTAGTTGAATATCTTCAAGGAATGTGACAATTATTTTTCAATAGATTGAGAAGTATGAATGGTGAAGGTGTAGGTATTATCTTGATCTCTCCATAAAAGGAGAGTTATTTATATTCTTTTAGACTTTAGTTTAACTACACAAATAATGTATTTGAATGTGAATCTTTGATTCAATGTCTATAATTAGCCAAGGAAAGAGGGATAAAGTTATTATAAATATTTGGTGATAGTGATTTTATTGTTCACCAAGTAAAATACAAAAACATAACCAATAATAACTTGTTGAGATATTACAAACATAAGGTTTGGGACTTATTATAAGACTTTAATACTTTAAACATTCAATTTATACGAAGATCACAAAACAAAGATTTAATCATATGGCCTCGATTGGATCTCTATATAACCTATCTAAAGAAACAAAGAAGAAAAATATCTAGAATTCAAATTTTATAGTAAGGCTGTGTGTTCTTGATAATGTAACCAATTGGAAAGTCTTTGACAATGATCAATAAATTGTGAATTTTTTGACAGAAGTTGAATTCTCTGATAAAAACTAGTCAAGACTCCAAGAACAATATATAGATAAAATCATTCAATTTAAGATTAACAAACTAACCTTGGGCCTTGTTACTTTAGAGATTATCTTAAATTTAGATGATTATCTAAAAGGAGAAAAGAAGAACATTAAATTCAATGAAGAAGACTACAGACCAATAGTCATTTTAGAGGGAAAAACACTGAAGATTAAAAATGTATGTAATGATTTTGAAAAATAAGATTTTATTGAGTTGTGTCAAGAATTTGATGATAAATTCACTTGGAGTTATCAATATTTAAGGGTGTTTGACCCTAGATTATCCCAATGCACACTATAGATTGACCCAAATACCAAGACTATTAGATATAAATAAATGCAAATCAATCCAAAAATAGAACTCTTGAAGAATGATCTATCTAAATTGATAGAGGGTAATATCATTTTCCCTATTAAAGACTCATCTTGGGTTGCTAATTTGGTCCCTATAAGGAAAAAAATGGTGAAATTATGTTTCATTTAGATTTTAGGGACATAAAAAATCATCCCTAAAATATCATTATCCCATTCCTCCCATAGAGCAAATTCTTCAAACTATATTAGGATCTGAATGGTTTTCCCTTCTAAATGGTTATTCTAGATATAACCAAATCCTGGCACAAGAGTCATAGCAATTCAAGATTGCCTTCACTACAAAATGGGGCATGTATGAATATAAAAATACTCCATTTGGTTAACTAATGTTGGTGTTATAATAAAAATATCCATGGATATGAATTTTAGAGGTTTGATAAATGATATGATCTTGGTATACCTAGATGACATCACTATTTAATCAAATCATGATGCTACACACCTAGATCAGGGTAGGAATTTTTTTGAAAGGTGCAATGAATATGGAGTTTCCCTCAATCCAAAAAAGTGCATTTTCATATTTCATGAAGGTAAACTACCAGGACACATCATTTCAAAATAGTGTCTTGTAATAGACCCAGAGAGAATAAGTGTTTTATTTGTATTAGCACTTCCATGCCATAAAAAGAGACTATAGATTTTCCTTATAAAAATCAACTTTTTAAGAAGGTTTGTTCCAAATTGTTCTTGTATGTTTAAGCCCCTTATTGTAATGCGTAAAAATGGTATAATTTTTTGCTATACATAGGAAGGAAAAGATAACTTTAAATCCATCAAGTAGGTATTTCACAGGATCTTACCCTAGTCAACCCAAACTATGAGAAGGATTTAATTCTCTATGCTTTTGGAGGGTAGGGAAACATCTTAGCTATTCTAACCTAGTAAAATACAGAACAATTAGAATAACCAATATCTTATTTCAATCAATCCCTAAAGGATTATGAATAAAAGTACAATTTCATGGAGAAGTAAGTATATGCTATCATTAAATCTCTCAAAAATTTTAGGCATATGATATTCAACAATAAAATTCATTTGATGGTTAGTCACCCAAGTGTCAAAGAGTTCCTATTGAGTTGTAAAATAAATGAAATAAGAGCGAAATGGATCACAAAAGTCATGGAATATGATGTGAACATGAAAATTACAAAGCTTGTAAGAGGAAAGGTATTATGTGACTGGTTGGCTTCCAATATTAAGACTATTGAAGTAGTATATGATGTAGTGTATGCTCAAAGTGAATCCCAACATGCCACTCCACCTTTATTCAATAGTTTTATCTATGACATAACCATCTTCCTATTGATTGGTAAATACACAAATGATTTATAACAATAAAAGAAATGGAATTTTAGACTCCAATCCATTCTTATGTTCTTGATGATGAAATATTATTTATGAAAGATATGAATGGAGTCATGCTATGATGCATCAAGCACAATCAAGCCCCCAAGGTACTCAAAGAATTTTATTATGGTTTATTAGGTGAACACTTCTCTGTAAGAACCATGGCCATTGAAATAATGATAGGGGGATATTATTAGCCTAAAATATTGAAATATTCCCATCAATGGGTAAGGAATTTTGAGAAGTGTGCTTACTTCATAGGCAATTAAATATTAACAATTTTCCCTCTCAGATTAATATAATTTGACCAACCATTTACTTAATGGGGATTTAATTCATTGGTATGACCAATCCATAATGAAGTGTAAGCTATAAATGGGTCTTTACAACAACTAACTATTTCACAAGGTGGACTAAAAAAGCTATATTGAAATATTCCATAGAGACATCTATCTTATAATTCATGGATGGCATAGTCATGAGGTTTGGTGTTCCTTATACCATTATCTCAGATAATGCCAAAGATTTTATGGTCACTCAAGTGAGTGAATGGGTTTTAAATTACAATTTATACCTACATACTTATTCTAATTATTACCCATAGGGTAATGGCTTGTCCAAGTCTACCAAAAAAATTATAGTAAGGATTACTAAAAGGACAAAGGAGGACAACCAAAGGACATGGCACACAATGTTGAACTCAACATTGTGGGATAATAGGATAACTCCTAAAAGAGCCATTTGAAATTCTCCATTCATGTTGGTATATGTAAGGGATGATATAGTCCCACTATCAATTGAGTTACCATATCTAAAACTCAATCATAAATTGGATTTGATTCATAATGATGAAATGATAGTATGATTGGCAAAACTCATAGAATTAGAAGAAATCAATAACCAATTAATGAAAGTTTTAGAAGTAATTTAGGCTCAAACAAAGACAAATTTTGACAAAAAAATCATCTGATAGGAGCTTCAATGAAGGAGACATGGTTCTCAAATGGGATGCAAATAGAGATAAAATAGGTAGACACACCAAATTTGATGTTATATGGAGTGGTCCATATATTATAACTCAGTACAAAGGAACTAATGCATTCTAGGTATCCAAGCTTGGTGACTTAGAACTACCTAACCCATTCAATGGGGTATACCTCAAAGCTTTCTTTTAGGTTGGAATTCATTCCAAAACTTTTGTATATATTAGGATTAGTTATGTTTTCTAAATAAGTGACTTCACACATGTCAAATCATTAGGATTTTTTGTTTACTTAGTTTTTATATTTCTCACTATTTTTTTATTATTTAGGTAAAGAATATTTTTATTATTCACTAATTAAAGTGTGTTAAGCTTAAAATGACTCCATGCCTAATAAACTAGAAGGGTACAAAAAGGAAACTAATTTATAGGAAATCAACCCATAGATGTCACCAAAAATGTTGATATTTTTGTCCCAAAATTGTCAAAATAGCGAGTACCCTAAGGGAGAGCCATTAATTTTTTGGAAAAATGCCTTAAAATGACTCAGGAAACTCATTTCCTTAAGCCAATGGAAATTGGATATTTGGGTACAATTTTCAAATTATAAAATTTCAAATTGCATCCCAACCTTCACTTCTTGCTATACACCAAACTAGTGAAAATTGGAGATTGGAATGAGATTCACAACTTACAAACTTGTAAATTACTTCCTAACCTCACTTCCCACACAACTCATGCCTTGAAAAAACTAGAACCTTGCTCATAATTTTCAACTTGCAAAGTTAAAAATTACAAATGAAATTTTGCTTCCCAAAAATCACATACCCTTTGAAAACCATAGATTGGAATACAATTTGAAAATTACAAAATTGTAAATTGATTCCAAACCTCCACTTCTTATGTATCAATCCAACCAAAAACTAGAATTCTAATTGTAATTTGTAACTTGTAAAGTTGCAAATTACAACTTGAGTTCCTCTTCCCACTGACTACCCTTCCTATGGAATTTATAACTCTAATTGCAAATTGAAAATTGCAAAGTTGTGAATTTCACCTCGAGTTCTACCTTCCCATTTTCAAAGAACCAATCCATCCCATGGAATTTGGAGATCAAAGTGCAAATTGATACATTTCAAATATGCAAAGTTGCTCCCAAACACTATATATATGTTCCTCCAACCAACCACTAACCTTGGGGAATTTATTGTAGTGGTTATATAAACCTAATTATGAATTTTATTATTCACTGTTAATTTTAAAAAGATTGATTTGGAGCTCTATACCTTGAATGATAACCCTACTAGTAACCTTAAACCATGAACCATGAAGCCATATAACTCAAGCCATGATGCTACACCTTGAATTGAAATCCATTTTTATCCTTTCCTAGTATTAATTTGATATTATTGCATTTTTGTGATCAATTATTTTTACTATCAATGTTGAGCTTTTTATGCCATATCTTCCATCTGGTAGAAAATTTTAGTTTCATTTATTATTTGGAATTATTAGGGGTTTTAGCTTATTTATTTAGTGTCATTTGAAAGATCACCTTATTTTATAAACCTCATGTTAAGTATTTAAAAGTATTTTTTATCCAGTTAAAAACCTAGGTTTTTTTTTCAAAATTCCATACAAAACTAGTGGAATATTCTCTTGTAAGATTCGCTACACAGTCTTTGTGGACTTTTAACTTGATAAAAAAACTTCAAAACCTATAATATTTATACTTGAAATTATAACCTCACAACTCCATAGACTTTTAACATGCAAAGAGTAACCCCAATCTCCACTAGAGTTTTCACCAAAGAATACAAGTGTATTTTGCAACTACAATCTTTGCCAAAGATTTTTCCTATAAATAGCAACCCCAATATCCATTGGAAATTCCACCTATTTTTTTCACCTTCAAATCCCTCCAACTCTAAAATTGGTTTTCCCTAAGAAAATTCTCCAAAATCCATGTCTACAAAAGATATTAAATTTAAATCGAAGGGACCTAGTGTCCCACTCAACCTAGAATCTAACATAAACAAGATAACAAACACAGACTTAGGTCACATTAACCTAAGATATTTCTAGACTAGATTAAATGTTATATTATAAAATGACTATAATTTAAAATTTATGACTATAAACTACCCTAGGTAGCAAATTTTCCCTTATTAGTGCAGAGCCCTAAGTTGGTGTTCACATCAACAAAACATTATGATGTAGATAAGAGAGAAGTGATAAATGATAAATGGGAAAGGATTCTAAACCTAGACCTCAACTTTATAGACCCCATGTTATTGATACCTAAATACTAGAGATGCCTATATATAACTCTCAAATCATCAAATAATGATAATAAAATTGGATGTCAAAGGGTAATGAATAAGTAATGGATAAGGATCCCTAGGGCTACATCCACAAGATTACCCAAAATATTATAACGAATAGATTTTAAGGATTAATTTGGTGATCTAATCATACTACTACATATAATCACTGGGAACCCTAATGTAAGGAACTTACAAGACTAGATATACCAATACATATGGGTAATCCACCATAATAAGAAGTACATCCACTAGGCATAACTGATAAGTGACTCCATCCACAAGAAGTTGATGGAAGTCTATAATACATGGAAGTTCTATATGACAATTGATATAGTTTATATATTAGCAAAAGGGAGATCCTTTTGAATACTAAACATAATAGTTGACCAAGAAAATAAGGTTTTAAACTATTACCCTAACCTCACTCTTAAGGCAAGTAGGTAGCACTTTAAAAGAGTAAATGATGCATTCATCTATTATATCATAGTCATGTTCGAAAAAGAGATAGAGAATAAGAGATTATATGATTATTCCACTTTAGATATTACCAACTAGGGATCTTATTTCATCTAATCCACACATACTCATACATCAGAGTAGGGGGATTCAATGTTTATCCTTACACCCTCCCAAGGTACATGAGTGATAAATGGGATTTAATAGAGCTTGTGAGGTAACTAGTAGAGACTCACAAGTTTTTATCTAGTAAACACAAGGTGGGAATTCATTTACCCAACATAAGGAGGTACACATGCCATTATTTATCCATATCCAAGTGTTTAGATGCTAAAATGACCCAAATGACCTTGATGGATTAGGAGTCAAGGCTATTTTATGATGTAAATGGAAAAATTACTAGTGAAATGGGAATCTCAACATATTACCATGTCCCCTACTATGAAGACTACTGAGAGGACCTAAAATATGAATAAGTAAGATTGAATTACTTTTATAGGTTTACCCTTGATGAAATCAAGGATTTTAACATGGCACCAATCCCTGAGGATTTGGTAGATCATGGGTCCCTAGTAGACAAGGTCTACTATGAGAATAAAATGTATGTTCAACCCCTTTAAGTAGTAAGGTGGTCCATTTATAAGTCTTTTTCATTAATGGATATAACCACCAATGTAATAAATATAAAACTTAGTTGGCTTAGAAGTAAAAGGGTCAAAGTGACCAAGGAAATAGTGATCATCAATGAGAAGCTATGAGAGCTCAAGGAGAAGGGATTACCACCATCAGTATAAGGTTATATTAGTGTAACCATTCTATAAAAATAATATATGCTAGTGATTTCCCATAAGAGAAAGTAAAATTCAAAGGCCAAGAGAGGACAATAAGGTATCTAGGGAGTAGTAGTAGATAAACCACTAGTGATTTCATCTATAGATATAAATACCATTGAAACTTTAATAGTTTCTACTCCTATCTCAATCATAATATCTACTCCTATATTTGTTATATTCTCTCCTCCTATCTCGATAATTACAATAGATTCAACACTTCCTCTTCCTATCTCCACTCTAATTTTACCTCAATAAATTTCCCCCTCCATTTCAACCAATTCACCTATGTCAATAAGTCCATTGACAATAGTTTAATCAATTCCATTGGACACTCAAGTTTCACTTCCACATTCCTCTTCCAAAATTACTCCCTCTTCCACAATTTAATTATCTACTTCTATAATTCCTTACATATCATAACTAATAACCACTTCTTCCCCATTAATCACCAACACTACACAATAATATATAGTTATGGATTCAATCATCTTGAATACAATATTGCTGGCCATCCCAACTCCTAGGATAACTACTATTTCATTTTCATCTTCCTTCACTTTCCCCTTTTCATCAACCCTGAGTGTCCCCACAACATTGATTCATTCATTCATGGATTTGGACTCCACACTCCCACAAGTTCCCCTTTTCCAAATCCCTATGCCTACTTCTCTATTGGTGTCACTTTCATCTCCCATAACATAGTATGCATATCCATTTCCACTACACCCATTTCTTCAAATTCTAAAATCACCCCAACCCCCATAAAAGAGGTAGAGATGAAGCAATTAATTTATAGAAATGTGGAGACTCAACCCACAGATAGGGAAGAGGTTGCAAAGACATTTTTTGAACACTTAATGGCCATATTAATTAAGGATACAAAACTAGTCACCATGACCACCAGTGCAATATCTTTAGCTATAGATTCATAAGTGGTAGTGCTAGGATAATAAGATGCCACTCTTATTTAGATAGTATAGATAGTGGGGAAGAAACTTAAGAAGATGGTGTCCCTAAAAACATTAGATCTTGGCCTCACATATGCATTTAATAAATATAAAACAACCATAACAATGTTAAGGATATTATATAATTGAGTAGGGGAGAAGTATGTAGAGATTACAGTCCCCCCACTAGACAAATAGAAATAAGATCTAGTGGTGGGGGATTACCAGGTATCAAAGTTTTACCTTGGTCATCTTATAAGAGAGGGATTAAAACATGATGCTCAATTTATCATTAACTATTTTTTGAGAAAATGGATAGTGAAAAGGTCACTAAGGATGAATTAAACAATAAGGTTAAACAATTAATGGCTGCATTAAGGAAATTCATTGAGCCCACTACCCAATCTACACAATCTATTGATCAAATCATAAACCAAGAAATACATGATGAATTAATATAGATTGGTATCAAGGGAAGGGATATGAAGGATTGGGAAAAAGAGTTCATCTCAAATGGAAACATAGTTATTAAATTAGCAATGGACCACTATAAAAATCTGAAAGAGAGATGGAAAATTTTGAGAGAGAAAATAAACAAGTATCAAGAAGAGATATAAAGTTTGAAACTTTTCTATCCAAAGTTGATAGTTGTGGATACAATTAAAAATGATATCCTCATTGCCAAAAATATATTAAGAAATGATGCAAAGTAAGAGGAATTAGACAGGGTAGCTTAATTTAGAATAAGAATACTCATAGAGAGTACCAATAAAGCTAAGGATTCACATGCCAAGGCCATTGATATGTTATATGACATTGATTATTTATTAAATAAATTTTCATGTCAAGTAATAGATCATCAAAAAAATATCCATTTACCTTAGGAAGTTTAGGATAAATTCAAAGGAATGGTTGAATGAGAGTTAACATGGGACATCACATTTATCTTGCGATCCATCCAACATTTTATCAACTACCATAATACATTGGATAAAATGGGGAAAGAGACTCAATAATATATGGATATATGAAGGAAACTCTTTGACACAATTACAGAATGTGAAATAATCCCCCTCTACTCTTTTGGTCTAGATGAAGATTGTATCCTAGAGATCTTCAAGAATTTTGATGCATATATTGAGAAGATAAGTGAACAAAGATAAAGAGCATTCAGAGGTTTTGGTTATAGATAAATTATTTCCATTATAAATTTTTTATATATTGTATTTCCTTGTAAAAAATAATGTAAAAAATGTAGATTGCAAATTATAGCTATCATTTTGACAACTCTTTTTGAGAAAGAGCCACTTGTAATTTTCATGTTCATTTTTGATAGGTTGAAATTTTTAAAAATCAAACTTGTAAATTATACTTTCCTTTTAGACAAATCTAAGTTGATTAATTAGAAAAGCACATATTGTAAATTTCATTTCTAGTTTTGTCAAAATTATATGACTTGAAACTTGTAAAAGTCCCAATTTAAAATTACAACTTAGGTTTTGCAAAATTTACCTAAAGTTCTCTAGAGTTATCTATTGTTCTAAATTTTGAGTTTAAATTTGACACCTCATTTCATGGAGAAACTATAACTAAATTGGAATAAGACAAAGGAATTGCATGAAGATTCCACAAGTTCTCCCATGCCTCCAATAATATTGATCATGACTAGCAGTTCCATGATATTTTTTCCACTTGTCCACCTTGCCAAAAATGACATTGAAATTCAAGATCATGCCCCCTTTGCATGGAGTTTTCATATTTTGCATGTTATTGAAGTAGGCATGGATTTATTTGTCAATTACATATATTCCATGATAATTTTTGTATAAATATAGGTACTATGACATAGCCCATTTATCTTTTTATATTAGAGATATTATTCTAAGTTCTGAAGAACTTATCTACATACTATAACCTAGAGAATGAGAATAGATTGAAGATTTACCTTTATTGTTTGTGTAATCTTTGTGTATGCAACGTTATTTACCAAATTTGTGGATATTTTTATTCTTATTTCAGTTATGAAATTTAATTTATTGTATTTTTTTTCCCTTTTGAAATATTGTTTGATTAAAAATAAAGAATCTTATCCCTTGTATGAGAAAATACCCAATATTACCTTTGATTTTACATTTTCATGAGTTTGTGCTCCTATAAATTTCAATATATTTATTATTCTACCATGTTCATTCAAGAAAGCATTAAAATCCACTAAAAATATTTGTTGTAATCACCATTTCCTATTTTTGCTATTTCATTTCCAAAACTCTTTTCTCCCAGTCAAACCCTAGTTTAGAATCAAGATCACTAAGAAGTGGAATTTCCACATGAGCTACTAGTTTATCAGTTGCATAAAATTTAGTAAAAGGAATCTAGCCTTGTTCATAGGTTCACCTCAATTTTCCAAGGTCCTACATCTTGGAGGTAGTCACATTGTATCAATATATTTTTGCATATCAAGCTATAAAATTAATAAGGGTGCAAAATCTATGTGATAACAGTCTATACAGTGAATACTTTTTCTTTTAGCCTTGTTTTACTTTTAAAAACATAAGTTTTCATGGTTATAAATGTTTTAAATGAGCACCATGAGAAAAAGGGGTTAGTGGTTTTGATGTGTTGGATATGTGATCCACACACCTATATGGTCATGCTACTTACATATTAATAATCTAAAGAAGGATCAAGCCTGATGTATTTTTGCCACATAAGTGTTTGGTGTAAGCAGAAGTAAATGCTAGTATAAGTTGTAGCTTCAGTTTTTTGAGTTGGTTTGAGACTATAAATCAAAGTAATATGAGTTTAGGAATGTTTTATATTGATATATGTAGAATTATGATCTAATAGGGATTAATAACCTTGATTGTGCACAACTTTTTCTGAGCTTATTTATGCCTATTTGCATCTAATTTTTTTCTAATGAATAAATGGATAAATTCATGTATATATACTAATTTAGTGATTGTGTGGGGTTTGAAATAGGTCTAGGATAACCCTAGGTGCTTTAAGAATTGAAAATATATCTGTTAGATCTCAAAAGAGGTAAAAGTACAATAACACCCAAATTTGACAATAACATTGGGGTGATAGTGTCCACTTATGGCACTAGTGTTTAGGTGGCATAAATTGAGGCACTAGGGGTTTGGGTGCTTAAATACGAGTCTAGGATTGGTTTTTAGATTTATAAGGATGTGTATGTCTAGTAGAAAAGATGGATAATTGTCTAAATAGGTCCTAAGATAGGTTTAGGTCTAAGCTAGGGATGGTGGTCTCAAGTAACACTCTTAGAACTCAAGTGTCATTTTTACATGATTGTAGTGAGCATGAACATATTACAGAATAATTTTAAAACATATATTAGTGAGCATGGTTATATTACAAAATCATTTTCTCCATCTAAATATGAGCATAGTACAACTATGCATGAGCTTAATCAAGTAGTTTCAAAGAGCATGACACATTATCCTAAGCTAAAATTGCAATCAAAAAAGAGGTTTTCATCTCCCAAGGCATCAAAACTTATTTAGAATGGGTACATGAATTTAAAAATTCTCTTATTTCACATGAAGATATAGGTTTACATAGATATTATCATAACATTTCCCATTGGCACTTTATTTAATTATGGGATAAATCACAGTATCATATTCTTTGAATTCACTTGGAAGTTGGCTATTTGCTTTAGATATGAACCTTATGATATTATATATATATATATATATATATATATATATATATATATATATATATATATGTATATGTATATGTATATATATATGTATATGTGTGTATATATATATATATGTATATGTATATATATATATATATATATGTATGTATGTATGTATGTATGTATATATATATATGTATATATATATATATAAATGTATATATATATGTATGTATGTATGTATGTGTATATATATATATATATATACATACATATATATATATGTATATATATGTATATATATACATACGTATATATGTATATATATATATATGTATATATATACATATATATATATACACACATATATATATACATATATATACCTATATATATATGTGTGTGTGTGTGCATATATATATATGTATATATATATATATATATGTATATATATATATATATGTGTGTGTGTGTGTGTGTGTGTGTGTGTGTGTGTGTGTGTGTGTGTGTGTGTGTGTGTGTGTGTGTGTGTGTGTGGCCAGTGGTATGAATATATATTTATACATATAATTATATTATTATAATTTTTTCTAAGGTCCTCAAAAACTTTCTTTGGTTAATTGTAAAATCTATGACTATGGTGACATTGGCATGTGTAATAAAAGGAATTTTGAATTGTCTTAAGTCTTAATGAATTTAATATTAATAAAGCATATTAATTAAGAATGTTTTGATTTTTTATAAATTTTAATGAATTGGTATGAGTTTGTAAAGGACTTTGTTTTTTTCCATAGTCACAATGCATTGGTGGTTAAATGGATTAACACCTAGGGTCATAGCCTTCTCATGACAAAATGGTTTTGGATCCTATTGGGTCACAAATTTGAAACAACAATGGGACTTAGAATTGGTGTAAAAAAAATTTATTTTATTTTTCATTAGATAGCATCAGTATGGCTATCATTTTTTGGGCATTGAATTCATTGAGCGAGAGAGGGGAGATGAGGAGTATGGAGAAAGGAAAAGATTTGAGGCCTATATTTTTAGCTTCTGCCATGATGGGAGAGGATAAATGAACATCATAAGGGGAAAGAGTAGAAGGTGGACAGTTTGTGGGTATAGGTCAACAAAAGGGTTTGAAGGAGAGCTAGGTACTAATAGAGGATGATGGAAAGTGGTAGAGAGGGAGAATGAACAACAAGGAAGGAGAAGAAGAATGGAGTGAGATGAAGGAAGAGAAAATAAGTTGATGACAAGGAAATAAATAAAACTAATACTACTAGTGTGGTGACACTATAGGAGAAAGACCAAAATAAAATTTTACATATATTTCTATAGGCATGTTCTTCTCCTTTTTGTTTAATTTCTAGAAACTTGAATCCATTATTAATATTTCAAATTCTGCATAAAAACCCAGTGGGGTATATCCTATCGTGGGAATGTTTTATTATTCACACATGGGTCTATGTCACATCCTAGGGTAGATGTATGTATCATGTATGTTTATTATGTGGAAATATCTTGTAGTGTTCTTTATTTCCTGGATGGATTTGATGTTTGATTAATTTTATTCTTATATAGTGATAGTATAACTATTTATAATGGTTTATGGTTTGTATTATTGGAGAATCATTTTAAATTTATGGATATTTCATGTTGAGGGTTTAAATGTATAAAATTATATGCATTATATATATATATATATATACATATATATATATATATATGATATTTATATTAAAAATTTCTAGCTACAATAATAATCTCTGTTTTACATGGTGATGCCAATTTTGGGAAATTTTTAATATAAATATCATATATGTATAATATATATATATATATATATATATATATATATATATATATGATATTTATATTAAAAATTTCCCAAAATTGGCATCACCATGTAAAACAGAGATTATTATTGTAGCTAGAAATTCTTATTTAAGGGTGAAAATTGTAGATTTGGATAACTGGTAACACTCAATTTATGTGGAAAGTTTATGATGATTATGTTTCTTTCATACCTTGATTATGATGATTTTTGTATCATATTTATAATTATGTTCATTCTTTGTGATTGATGTTTGATTTGAAACTGACCTATCATTAAAAAGAAATCACTAGTTTAGGAAATGACAAGTAATTAGGTTTCAAAATCTTTTTGTTAAATATGTTGATCTTGTGTATAGATAAATATTAATTTCAGGATATATTTTTAATTGAATTTTATTAACACATGGATGTAAATTAGATAGAAAACTAAATGAATTAGTATAGTTTGAAGTTTTCATGAAACTAATACAACTTTATGATTTTATTATGCATATTAGTGGTCAATATTGTGTGATTAAGTTATACACTTAATCATAACATAACTCAAGATTTTAAAGCATTTAGAAGTTGTTATTTGTTTTCTATCATCCTAATGAGTATTAAATTACCTTAGATATAATTGATTTATAGAAAATATAATGGTATGGAACACATGCTTAGAATAAAATACACCCTTTCATTTATATCAATGCATACCTTTAGTTAACTACACACACATTGACTGTTTGTCAATATAATCTCTTTGGCATGAATCAAATCTATGAGATGCCCACTATATCTATTTGAAAACTATAAGTATGACCATAAACTACATATTTTCTCATTAATGAGATTAAAACATCTATGTTTAATAAATTAAAACAACATGAGATTATATAAGTATGGAATTATCAAAATCTCCAAGTCTTTTAGGAGTAAGTCTAAATTAGTTACATTTCAATTTAATAATGGGTGGCTTATTAGTTTTAGATAAATTAGGAAATGATTAAATGACCTTGAGCTAAAGAGGAGGTTAACTACCCTTGGTTGGTAGCACTAGTCATCTAATATAACACTACAACTTTTGCACTTTTTCCATGATTGTACTCTCTTATTAATAGTGATAATTTTTGTTAAATTATTATGGAACCATTAAATGATTATACATGGGTTTTGATCAGCTCATTGGTTGTTACTCTTATGATTAACATTTTTAATATTATTCAAGTTATGAATTTTAAGTATCTTATCAGGCCTTAGATGTTTATACTTAATATGTGAGAAAAATACTTTGATTTAAAGTAATATAACATTACAATTAGAGAGTGCATTGCTCTTTGTTGTTATAGACGATAATAGATATGTTGAATGCATTATTAATGTAGTTTGTGTGATATATATTGACTTTAAAATAGCTTTCTTGTCTAGGGGTTTTATATACAAGTTTTGTTGATGTTTTATCCTTTTGCAAAGGAAAATGTTACCATATTAATTAATTATGAGGCTACCCATTTTTATTAATGTGGAAATAAATTATTTGATTTATTAAGACTTAATTCGACTTTTAGAACATCTACTATAGGGAAATTCACATTCTCAGGTTTATGCTAACACATTTATTACACCCTTTTTAGTGTAGGGATTAATACAGTTGGCTCTTCTCTTTATTTAATTAGTTTCTTGATTATCTTGTCACTTATTGAAGTGTTATGTTCATTAATGTTAATATAGAAGATTTTTATAATGATGAATTCAATTATATATTACATTTGTATGCATTAATATTACAATCTAGTTATTTCTGAGATGCCGCCCTATTTTAAATTCATCTCCTACATGGTAATATTACTAGTTTCCTTATGGATTGGTCTGTTGGCTTGTACATATGTTGGAACTATAAACCCTTAGTGGATTTTCCAACTACTTTAATAGTCTTAAAAAAGTTATTCATTTATGTGATATGGATTTAATTTTGTGTACACTTATTACTTAATTAATTAAGTGTAGAAACTTGTTTTACAAATATACATGTTGGCTAGGCCACATCATCCTAGTAAGTGATGAAAATATATATTATAAATTCACTATATTATGGTCTTGTGAGAAACTTATAATTATGATAATATCACATATGTTCATATTTCCATATTGAATTATGGATCATGATTGAATTGGTGTCATTGTTACTCACTGATACCCCTATTAATATTGGATGTTAATCTATTTGTATTATGTTTGGTAGTGCAAGCATGAAATCTTTAGTCAATTGGTAAATTAATAAATAAATCATTATTCACTTATAAATGTATGAATTCAACTATGATTTAGCGATTGTTATCATGACTTATGGGTTGAAGCTTCAAGTATTCTTGTGTTTCTAATTTTAAAAATTAATCTTTAACATATATGATTATCATGTACAATCAACATCTGATGTGGTAGAAGGATATTTATAAATACAACCCATAGCTAGCCTAGTTTTATGGTACTCCAATTAGCCTAATGGTTGAATTTGTCATTTTAATAATTCATTATTCTTATTGGTTAAATAGTTTACTTGTTCCTAAATTAAGTAGTTGAAATGAACCATTAGTGCAAAGTCCCTATGGTTAGGGATATATTTATACAATCCCAACGTGGTATAACTATTATGCATAGTTCACTATATTAACCAATATTCATTTTTATATTGGGTAACAATCTCAAATGGATGAATTATTGATTATATAATAGGATTATTTGGGGTATTATGTTCATTTTTAGCATTTGTATTATTACTTGGTGAAATTTAAATGCTCGTGTTGGTAATTGGGGATGTGGTCATATAATTCTCATTATAATCATTTCATATTTTGAAGCTAATTATAACATGGTGGTATTTACCAAGAAAATAAATATGGAAATAATGACCCCTAAGATTATGGATCATTGTACAATGATCTAATAGGGTATAAGCAAATTGATCTTCATTTGGGTGATCATAAAGGTTGTATGTTTTACATTTTTATGTTATATCACCTTGGTGGGAGTTTAGTGATATCTACTTGATGATATTAATTACTATAAGGTTTACTTAAGAAAAGTTTAGCATGATGGTACCTTGGTTCTGCTTATTTGACTTATTATACTAATTATGGTACCTCATTATTAGATTTGTATGTTTAATAATGGCCAGTAAGATAACTCACCGCTATGGAAAATCTTTCCTTCTAGTCTTTAACCTTGTCCATTGATTGAATTTAGACATTTATTACATCATTAAGGATACCTAAGGACATGAGTGAAACCTTTTACTTCTTGAATTGATAATTCATAATTGTATATGGTTATTGGATATTTATGTAGGGCTAATGATCCCTAGGTAGTTTGATGGGAAATTCAAGTGCCTTCTAAAGTTTCAAAGGTTATTTTTGTGGACTCACACAATAATACCCATCAAATGGTGTATCATCCTTTAGTCAACCCCTTTATATATGGAATCCCCTAGTGATAGTCATCCTTGCATAAGTTTTAAATTGACCCAATGTTGTATGGTGGAGTGTGATCTTATTAAAATGCCCAATTTCTAACATAGGGTGTCAGGGGGAAATTCCCCCTAGTATGGTTACCATGGGGGTACATGGGGTGGTGACCTACTTATAAACCCACTCTAGTGGGGGTTTGGGGAAGGTGCCTTGCAAGAAAATTCTAGATAAAAATACATTGTAAAATATTTTAATTTTGTAGTAAATCTAGATTTTTAACTATTAGGTTACATATCTAATGGTATAAATTATATTTATCCATTTTTTCCCTATATGTAACCCTCATTTTGATATTATGGAATTGTAATCATGGTGGTGTATTGTGTGTGAGTGAAAAGGATATTATACTATTTATATTACAAGTTTTTCCCTTCATTTATTATACTAAATAATAAGAAGGTCTGGGTATTTTTATGTGGATGTAGCCCATATTGGGTTAGCCACATTAAATATATGTCTATATTATGTTGTGTTTTCTAAATTTTATTTTTGTATTTAATTCATTAATATTTATATATTTTATATATTCCTAAAAATTGGTATTAGATCCTAAGGTTTATTTAGAAGAAAAACATGTAAGAAAAGAGGGTTCCTAGCTTGAGTGGGAGAAATGGCTAAAGAAGGCAAGTTTAAGGTCAAATATTTTAATGGCCAAAACTACCAATTATGGAAGATTCAAATGGAAGAACCTCCATATTATAAGGATATTTTCCTACTATTGGTTAGAATAAAAAAGAAGCTAGTGAATATGAAGGATGAAGAATGGGAGGTTCTTGATAAAAGAGCACTAAGAACAATACAACTATTCCTAGAAGTGTTAGTGGACTTCAATATTTCAAAAGAAAAGACAATGGATGTGATAAGGGAATTAGATAGAGTGTATGAAAAATCATCAACCTCCAATAAGGTATTTCTTATGAAACATTTATTTAATATGAAGATATCAAAAGGTGGGACTTTTACTAATCATTTAAATAAATTTAACATGGTAAAATATTAGTTAAGCTCTGTAAGAGTAAAATTTGATGATGAGGTTAGGGATATTTTGATTCTAGTCTCATTTTCAAAAATCTATAATGGATTGGTCATGATTGTGAGTAATTCTACCTCTGGTTCAAACACTTTAAAGTTTGATGATGTTATTTGTGTTATTCTTACTGAGAAAATGTGATGAAAAATCACAAATGAGACATAAATTAATGATTTGACTATGGATAATATGGGAAGACAAAAGGATAGAGGAAAGGGACTAAGGAATCATGGGAAGTCTAATAAGGAAATATCCAAATATATAGTAACATTGTTGTGCTAGATTTGCAAGAAGAAATGACACCTGAAGAAAGATTATTAGTTTTGAAAAGGAAAATAAGGAGATGGATAACAAGATAAAAATCAAGAAGTAAATGTATCAGGTGATGTGTTTCAAGATGATTTAATCTTTTCATTAGATAATTTTAATTATTCTTGGGTGTTAGATTATGGGGCTTCATTTGATTCTACACCTCATAGGAAATATTTTCAAGATTATGTTCAAGGTATTTTTGGATAGGTTTATTTGGGTGATGGTGAAACTTGTAAAAGTGTTGGAAAGGGTGTATATATATATATATATATATATATATATATATATATATATATATATATATGTATATATCTATATATATATATATATATATATATATGTATATATCTATATATATATATGTATATATCTATACATATATATATATATATATATATATATAATTACAAAATGGAAAAAAATGGTTTTTGAAAGAGGTGAGGCATGGTCTTGAGTTGAGAAGAAATCTAATTTTAGTAGGGTAGTTGAGAAGTGAGGGCTGCATAGTTACGTTTGCAAAAAAATTATGGAAAGTTACTAAAGAATCACTGGTAATAGAAAAAGAAGAGAAGTTAGGTACATTATATTTATCTATTATAAATATTGAATCTTATATTACTTTATCTTCTATAGAAGTGGATACAAAATTATGGCACCACAGACTTAGGCACATGAGTGAGAAAGGGATCCATATTCTCCACTCAATGAATTTGTTGCCAAATTTGAAGAAGTTAGATTTAGAATTATATGAGCATTGTGTGTACATAAAATAGAAGAGAGTCATATTTATCAGAGTTGGGAAGATAACGAAGGATGAAAAGTTAGATCTTGTGCATATAGATGTATGGGGACCAGCTCAAGTATCATCCCTTGGTGGCTCTTCTTATATGTTACTTTTATTGATGATGCAACTAGAAAAACTTTGGTTTATTTCATACCAAAAAAAATGATATTTTTGATACTTTGAAGAAATGGAAAGCTTTGGTTGAGAATGAGATAGGAAATAAGTTAAAGTATGTTAGATCATACAATTGATAATTACTATTCATTGTATGGGATTCAGAGAAAGAAGATGGTTTTAACAACACCACAACAAAATGGTGTGTCTGAAAGGATGAAAAAAATAATCATGGAGCATGAGATCGTATGTAGGGTTTCCCTTATAGTTTTGGGTAGATATTATGGATACTACTGTTTACTTAAAAAATAGAGGTCTTTCAATTCCTTTGGATGGTAGAATTCTAGAGGAAGCATGGATAGGTAAAATGGTAGATTTTTCCATTTTAAAGACTTTCAGTTGTGAGTCATTTGCCAAAATTGATAAAGAAAATAGAACCAAGATTGAATTAAAATACAATAAATATACTTTCATTGGATATGGAGTTAATGATTTTAGTTACCGTTTATGGGATTTTTAAAATTGTAAAATCATTAGGAGTAGATATGTGATCTTCAATTATAAGGTCATGTACAAAGATCAATTATAGGGAAAGAAATAAGAAAATCCAAATACAGAATATACAATACTTGATGAAATAATAGGAAATGAAATTCTAAGAGTGCCATAAAATCATAATGTATAATAACTACAACAACAAAAAGTACCTAAAACTCCTAAAAGTGTAGTTAGATTATCTACTAGAGTAAGCAGACTCCTTGAACAATATTATCCTTCAATTTATTATTTATTATTATCTAATGGTTTTGATCTAGAAAGCTATGAATAACTAATGTAGGTAGAAACTATAAAGAAGTCAGAGCAAGGCATAAAAGAGGAGATGGAATCCTTGGTACATAACCAAACATGGGATTTGGTTTAGTTGCCTATAGGTAAAAGAGCATTGCATAATAAATGGGTTTATAGGTTGAAGGAAGAAGATGGAGGAAAAAAGAGGTAAAAAGATATACTTGTTATAAATGGGTTTACACAAAAGAAAGGTATTAATTTTATTGAAATATTTTCTCTAGTTGTAAAAATGACTTCCATAAGAATTATTTTAATTTTGGTAGAAGTAGAAGATTTGCACCTTGAACAGTTAGATGTGGAGACTGGTTTCCTTCATGGTGATTTGGAGGAGGAAATATATATGGAGAATACAAAGGGATATGAATTAAAAGGTAAGGAGAAAATGGTGTGTAGGTTGAAGAAGAGATTGTATGGTCTAAAGAAAACTCCAATGTAGTGGTATTTGAAATTTGACATGTTTATGATAGAACAAGGTTATAGTAGATGTCGTAATAACCACTATGTCTATTTTGAGAGATTAGATAATGGTATCTATATTATCTTTTTATTGTATTTAGATGACATGTTTGTTGCAGGGTCTAGCATGCAAGATATAAATGATCTCAAAATAAAATTATGAAATTCAATTGAAATGAAGGATTTAGATGCTGCAATGCAAATTGTTGGTATGAGAATAACAAAAGATAAGAAAAATAAAAAATAGTCATTGTCTCAAGAAGATTACATCAAGAAGGTGTTAGTCAAGTTCAATATGCAATATGAAAAAATTGTAAGTACACTTCTAGGAGGGCACTTAAAATTAAGCAATGAAAAATGTCCTAAAATGTATGAAGAAATTAACTACATGTCTAAAATTATATATGCTTTAGTAGTTAGAAGTTTAATGTATGTTATGGTGTGCATGATACCATATATTGCTCATGTAGTGTGATTTTTCAACATTTTTATGAATAATCCAAGAAAATAACACTAAGATGTAGTCAAGTGGACTCTCAGGTACTTGAGAGGGACCATTGATAGATAGTTGTGTTATGCAGAGTTAAATATTACCTTATAAGGATATTTTGATGTAGACATGGCTAGAGATTTAGATGGTAAGATTAGAACCACATGTTATGTTTTCACTATTGGTGATTCAATAGTTATTTGGATTTCAAAATTATAGAAGATTTTTGCTTTATAAACTATAGATTCAAAGTATGTTGTAGCTCTAAAAGCTAGCAAGGAGATGATATGGATGCAATGGTTCATAGAGGAGTTCAGGCATATGCAAAAATATTTTAGGTTGAATAATGATAGTGAAATTGAGATTTATGTATAAAATAACTTGGAATTCCACTCAAGAACCAAACATATACAACTCAAGTATCATTTTATTCATTCAATTTTGGAGGATGGTCAAATAAAGTTGGAAAAGATCCACACAAGCTAGAATCCTACAAATATGCTATCAAAATTAGTCACAAAGGAGAAGATAGAGAGTTATTCATCTTCAATATGTCTTGAGGGATAATAAGTAATATGATAAATATGAGAGGGTCAATGTTCAAAGAAAATTTTAAGGGAGAGCTACCGTGGTGGAGTTGTAGCAATCAATCTCCAAGTGGGAGATTGTTAGATAGTGGAGGCTAATCTTAATCAAATGTCTAATTCCTAATAATGAGGGTGTTCGGGGGGAAACACCCCCTCACTATGGATTCCATGGGGTTCTAGGGGGTCGATGACCTACTTAGAAGATCCTTCTAGTGGGGGTTTGGGGATATTACACCAAAAGTAAAATTTAGTTAAAAATGCATTATAAAATATTGTAATTTCATAGTAAATCTAGGCCATTCTATATTAGGTTGCATATATAATGGTAGAAATTATGTTTGTACATTTTTCCCCTATATTTAACCCTCATTTTGATATGAGGGTATTGTAATCATGGTGGCATAATATGTGTGAATGAAGAGGATATTATAGTGGTTGTATTACAAGGTTTTTTCTTCATTTTTTAGATTGAATAATAAGAAGGATTGGCTATTTTTGTGTGGACATAGCCCATATTGGGTGAACCATGTTTAATCTATCTCTATTGCATTATTTTTTCTACATTTTATTTCCTTATTTAATTCATTAATATTTTTCTATGTTCTATATTACTAACACCCAATCCATTTACTGGTTGTTTACTCCTCTTGTGTAAAATAGTGTTGATGCATTATGCATGGTAGGTTTGTGGACAAGGATCTGTATGAAGCTCAATTATGTACTCTATTAGCAATTTCTCAATTTTTTTGGGGGGTTATTTTAACTAGTAGTAGATCTTGTAATTTGAATATTATTGAGAATATTGCTTATTTATCATACTCCTTAGAATTCAAGATAAATGTTAATTCATATTATAATTGAATTAAGTTGTACTTATTATTTGGTTCCTACCAGTTGTTACTCTGAGAAATGTGTAAAAATGGCAATATGCTTGAATTACTATTTTGTGATTCTCAAAAACCAATTTTGAGTCAGATATAATGGTGATCATGCTAAGTAAATCCATGGCATGGGTAGCCTAAAAAGTGAAAATAATTCCTTACTAGGACTTCAACAACTTAAGAAACCATTCAAGGTATGATTGGAAAACATGATCATGAATTGAATAATCTCGAGAATGTTTCCTTGATATTTTCCCCAATATAGAATTAATTAGGTAAATGGTCATGGACTACATGGGAGGGTGATGATTTTTGTTTAAATGAAGCTCAATAAGTTTCCATCATCTACTTACATAGGTAGAAAAGCTAATGATACAACTGTTGCATGTGTGTACATAGGATTGTATCAACCTACAAGGTATGATAGCTAATGTGAATGAGATAGTGTTATTTTATAACACTAAGATTATGGAAATATAATATTTTGAGATGGCCATTTCTCTCTACATTTTCCGTGGTTGGGTTAACCCTTCTTAATTATGGTTGTATCTAAGCAATCCTCACTTGTCAACTAGTGACTTGTATGGGTGGTTCAATAGGAGATAGGTGGTAAAGGATTCATTCTTAGAATAAAGTGAAATAGTGTCCAATATCTATTTATTGTTTATATGGGAAAACCATCACTAGGTACTTGGAACAATATGACCTAGGGAAGACCAAGGGTTTAACTCAAACCTAGAAGCCTATATTGGGTATGGGGCATTGGTCTACCTAGGTTAATTGTTTGAGCTTGTGCTCTCTACTTGTGTAGGGAATGTCTTGAGCCATTAAGGAGATACAAAGCATGAATGGTGGTGATAATAATTACTAGCCTCATAGGTAAGATTGTTGTAATTTATTTCTTAGTAAAATAAATATCTAGAATTATATTGTTGAAAGGAGATCAAATTCTAGAATTAAGGAACTAGCATGCCATTTTTAGATGAATTGTTGTACATGGAGTGAATATGTCTTCATGGATTGAAGTTACTCTTGGTTGAGCAATGTTATTTCAAGGAAATTTTTCATTTGGGTAAATCATGATAGTAAAACTTGGTAAAGGTAATGTTGAGTCAGTGTATGTGTCAAAATATTTGTTCATAACTATGTATATTGGTCTGGTTGACTAAATTATGCTATGTTGTGTTTTGAAGCACAAAAAAATGATTGTGAGGCATTGCTAGATCCTATATGGTTTGGTAAAAACATCAAGGATTTACTCCTTACTTATTTTTATTTTTTTATTAGCAATTACTTTATACAAACTAATAATTTATTGATAGCTAAGCCAAACAATTATAAGTTATTATTGGCCTATGTGTTACTATCAAACAATTTGACCCCAAAGACAAATTAAGTCAAACCCATACAAATAAAAACTTTTTCATAGGTCCTTATGGGCATTTTATTTCCACCATTGTCCTAGTCATGTCAAATCATGTCACTTAATATGTCTAAACCTTGTAACATTTGCCTAAAGCCTTCTTGAGTCATTTTATATCACCTTTTTTGTCATTTAATGACTTTTATGGTTTTAATGAAAGGAAAAGTGTGTCAAGGTGCCTTTACAGTGTCCAAATTGTTTGGATGATGTCATATAACTATTTTTAACTTAATATTTGGTAGGTTCATCATTAAAAAGGAGAAGAAAGGATTTTGAAAAGACAATTTGAAGTAATTGTACAAATTATATAGTCCATTGGCATAAGTTTGTAATTCAAGAGTGTCTCTTAGAATTACCAATGTTCATTTACATTCTCAAAAGGTTTTAAAAGATAAAATAATAAATAAAACCATTCTCATTCTCCCATCACTCTCTTGGAAGATTTTTTAGCGTCAACCAATTTTTTTATGATATAAATAACCAGAGAGGAGCTAGTCTGAATACACCTGGGAGGTGAAAGTAGACCATTTTTACTCTCATTAAATGGAATTATTTGGAATATTAATGTATTTTAGTTCATTAAAAACTTGAATAAGTATAGTGACTCCTAGTTGACTATGCATTCCTATCACATGCAGGTTTCTTTAGTTGCTTGTATGGTATAACATTTCCAAGTGTTTAAAAAATTCTTTCAGGACATTTTATTCATCCTTATATGGTTTTCAAGGTTGGTTAGCATGTGGGGATATGGAGATGGAAGTATAACATCTCATATTTTTATATTGAATATTATAGTTTATCTATAGGGTGAGGTTTCCAAGTTTTAGTTTTTCTTTCTTTGTCAGTGTTTTCAAAGTAGTTGATAAAACTATGTTTCTCTATCATCAAAACATGGAAGGTCATTTCACCTTGTAAAGTTTGCATTGCAACGTCTAAAGGTTGTCAGAGGTGAGTTTATCAAGATAGTGAGTAATAAATTGATTAGAACTCAACATATATAGTCAAATACAATCAAGTATGAACATGTGCAAACTGTGGAAGAATCATTCAAGACCCCAAAAGATTGTTACATTCATTCCATGTCTTGAATGAAGGTCTTCAAGTCATGTATGACTCATGATGTTAAACTTGAAGTCAACTCATAGATTCAAATAAACCAAAACAATAAAAGTTACAAATGGGACACCTTACCTTATTTCTTAGAAGTACTTCTCTATCTTACATAGTCTCATGCCATGGTAGAGGTATTTGAGGACTAGGCTAGTCAAATCACTACATAATTGAAATATAGGCTTAGAGAGAAATATGCTCAGGTAAGAATAAGTCATTTTATTGAAAAAGGATGATGATTATATAATGTTTTAACTCATTTTATGATTTAATAGAAACAATCAAAATATATAATCCCTATTAGTCAAAACCAACTTTGAAAAATTTTATAAGTGGAGTTAATGCATTTATGAAGAATTGAGAGCATGATATCAAAGCATGAAATAAATCCATTTAATAATATAATATGTCATAGTTATCTCTAAAATGGATCAATGTTGTGAGTTACATAGTATTCAAGCATGGTTTACACTTATAGGTGACCTTTCTAAGCTAAAACATGGTCTTAATCCTTTTATGCCTAAATAATATCTCAAGCTTATTGGACATCTAAGCACTTTTCAATGATCAAGGAGAGTAATAAAAATATGAGATAACCCTAAATAAATATCAATTAATATTAAATCACACATGTCTCTTAGCATATGGTAACCTGCAAGGTCTTTAAACAAATAGTCACCTATAACTTTGTGTTAATAATTCTAGGTTTTGTTGGTGTAAGAGGTGCCTTAGAATAAGAAAGTGATATAGATATGAAAAATTAGAGTATATATTAGGTTTCATATGTATTTATAATTAATTAAAAGTGATATATAGTTTTATCTCACTCTCACATTGAGTTCAAGACTGGAGATTGCAGTCTGTGGATCCTTTAATCAAATACACCAGCTTGTGTCGTGAAGAAACCATGATATGAAGAGATGGATGGTGGTATGATTGGCCATGGTGAGACTATTAAAGGTTAAATTTAAGGTTATAAACTTGTTAATTATGTTTTATAGACATTATGACCATCTCTTAAGTGTTTACATACACAAAGGAGTAAGGTAATCTTTCGATCTAGCGTTGCTTGAAATAATTATCATGTGGAATCATATTCATGAAGATTGAAAATCTGAAATACTAAGTGATCATGTTGAATCCATTACTAGAATGATTTTATAATACTCCATACAACATTTAAATTTATATAAGCATGGGTAATTTTGGGTAAATAGTTTCAAACCATACACACAGTCTTATCTCGAGACATAATTTAGAGAAATTGAAGGGTTAAAGATGCTAGCGAGGTTATCTAAACTCAAAAATTCATACATAGGGTCACTATAACATATTTTATGTTTTCATAACATCTATTTGGACCAAATAATAAGGGTACCCTTTGTTTTGACTTAAATCTAGGTCACTCCATGAATGACATAGTTTGTAGGTTTAAGAGACTAAAGATGAATAGATGAAATGATAGGACAAAGATAATGGTGAGAGGGATGTATAAATATGAATTATATGTGAAAAATGATGAATGAAAACCCATAATAAATGAAAAATTATATATGTGGTCACATACTTTCATACTCAGTCTAGTTCTTTAGGCCTAGAATTAGGCCTATATGCTAATGACACCCAACTCTATTTAAATGACCATATGAACTCCATTTTAACTTTTAAAACATTTATGGGGATTTTTAATACATTTTTAAACCTTTTTTTAAAGTAATATCATTAGGTTGTTCATTTAGTCTTAATTCCTTCAAAAACCTACTCAAACTATACTACAAAAGCTCAAAGGTAGCTTTACTTCATTCACACCAGTTTAAACATTATGCAGGATAATACAAGGAGTTGGGATTTGTTGAATAGGGTACCTAACATGATCTTCGTGTAATTTTTTTGAGGTCTCAATTTTAATATTTCATGAATAATCCTTAATATTTTAGGACACTATAAGCCCTCATAAAACCCACATTCTAACTCGATGGTGAAGATAAGAAGTCTTTTGCATTAAAAGGTAATCAAATGACTAGGGAAGTGTTTGAACAAAATTTAGGACTTTCATAGGATCCTCACCACACATTTTGTACATATGTATTCATATAAAATTTATAAAATGGTAGTTTGAGTGTGGCTTATGACACCCAATCCATTGGTCCTTATTGCATGCTCTTGTGACCCTTTTAGACACCTTTTCACTCTTTGTAAGTCATATATAGCCTTCTAAATGTTCATTATAGCTTAGTAAAACTCTATTTCCTAGTTTAATCCTATCCCCCTATGTCTCAATCATATAGGATAAAAGATCCATACCTAGACTATAGCACAAGACCCTAGGATGTCTTATCTTTCGTTCTCTTATCTCTTTGTAATTTGAGCCTAAATAGATATTTTAATTCAATTCATGTCATTTATTATGTTGTCATACCATGAATAAATTTAACCTATGACCAGTTTTTTGCTATAAAATCCCATACAAAGTTCATTTACAAAGGTGGTGAAAAATCTTACAAAGTAAGCAAGAATACAAGAAAACTACTAAGGAAAACTTCCCTATTATCTTCATATAATCACCCAACACAACTAAAAACATATTCAAACTATCATACCAATCCCTATCCACCTTAAGCACTCTTAACTTGTAATTATTACATCTACATCACATTATTGCATAAATCACATTACGTTGGTGAACTACATATGGCTTGATCCCCCTTTCGAGTATTGGTATGTAGGTAGTGTGCCCATACAAGGGGTGTGGATCACATGTTCAATGCATTTTAAACACACTAAATCCCCCTTTTCAAGTGATTTAAATTTAATTTAGCAAGAATGATAGAAGATTAGGGTTTTAATATTAAATCACCTCTATAATGAGCTCTATCAACATTCAATAATCAAGATTTCACATGCAAGCTCATGCAAGAAAAATGCAAAGAACCTAAAAAACTTAGGTCTCTGTGACTAGTTTCGATAATAGAAGTAGGAGTGGACAATAATATGAGACACCAAAGTGTCTTATTTATAGTGCTCCTATCTTTTCACCAAATGAAATATAGATACATATTCAAAACACTATCCTAGTCCTACATAGCTAGTTTTAGCTTTTATTTCATCTATCTCAGTCCAATTTCAAGCTAAGTTATATTTATCCTTATTTATTGTTATTCTTAGAAAGGTAAAAAAGATAAATAAATTATATAAATTAGGACTATAATTATTACAATATTATATATAGATTTATTAATCTAGACCCTTAAATAAAATAGGAATAAAATTACATTATTCCCAAAAAAGTTAAAATATTTGGTGAACTTGACTTACTTCATTTGTGCATAAAAACCCTAGAAACACTAGAGAAAACTCCTTACTAATTTTTCTAATATTTTTCTAATTTTTTCCTACGTATTTAAATTATAGTTTTATATTTAATTTTTAAATTTACCTTAGTAATTTTAAAAATCATTTCTTTGAAACCCTATTTGAAATTATTGGATCCCTTTGCTTCTTGAGGTATCACATTACATGTTTGTGAGATTTGTATCATTTTTTGTGCATATTATATTTTATTGTTTATATTATAATTATTTAATATTCTCTTTCATTTTCCAAATTATTTTCCTTATGCCATCTAATATCCTTGCATCTCTTATTTGAGATAAAGTGCAAGACTTAGTGGAAACCCTCTTGAATTCACCTAGATTCCTCCAACCCATCCATATACAATGGATAAATAACTAGCTCAGCTTCCTACTATAGATCCTACACATTTAGATTACACTAATTTTCATTAGGATAATTTTCATAATGAATAATATGAGAATAAAAATGATGATACACACATTGATGTTCATGACCCACTACATCAAGCTCTTGATCAAATTTCACCTATTGTTGATAATGCTATTGTCATCAACAAAGATTTGATTCTACAAAGTTTTCAAGAGAGACCTAAGGAATAGTCCCAAGATCATGGCCTTATCTTATAATCTATCATGGAATTTAAAAAAGCTAAACAGGTTGAGTCTTGCATTCCTTCAGAGTAACCAATTGAAAATGACACTAAGGGGGAAACTATGTCTCAACAACTCCATATAGCTTCCCAACCTTCTTATGAGTCATCATTTATTATGGCTAGTACATCTTTGTATCCTAATGTGGCTAACCTTGTGTAATAGATAAAATATCTTCAATCCAAGGTGATATATCTTGAGCAAGGTGCCTCTAGACCAACACAAACTTTGGATTCTTTTGTTATACTTCAAACATCATTGGCACATCATATTACTTCTACACTCTTGCCACCAATTTTTGTTTAACCCAAGCTCACTATATATGATGGAAAGGGTAAACTGGAGACACACTTAAGAACTTTTAGTGTAGAATTCTTAGACTATATGCCAAATTATTAGTTATTAACCAAGCTATTTCCATGGAATTTAAAGGATTATGCTCTAAAATGGTTATATAGTCTATCAAATTAGTTGGTCAATACATTCAATCCTTTAGCTGACATGCTTATATCTTATTTAAGTATTAACATAGGTGACAAGGTTTCTAATGCCCAAATTTTACAACAAAAACAAAGGTAAAATAAGCATCTCATAGATTATGCTATTTGATATAAGACTATCTTAGATAAAATGACTAGCCCCCTGGCTGATCAAGAATTATAGGACCTCTTAAAATAAAGTCTTTTACCAACCTTGCATCAGTCAATAATGTTTAAAAGGTTCTCTTCATTCACTAAGTTATGCCATACACTAAAGTAAAGGGAAGTCAAATTAGTTTCAATGGGTAAACTCAAGTATAAAATCATATCAAAAACAACAACATGAGTAACAACAAAGTCCAATACATATTAAAAGTTAATGATAAAAAAATTCAAAATCAACCTATAGTTAACATGGTTGTAGATCCTCCTTAACAAGTGGTTTTATCAGAACCTCCTCGGTGAGCCTTTGCCAATGTACCAATATCTCTAGCCAGAGTCTTATAATATATATTGGTATGCAATATCATATCTTTCCATCTTATTTGAGAAGTTGAGAGAATCAAGCTTCTTCCACATGGATATGATCAAAATACATTTTATGATTTTCATAGGGCACCAAGCCACACAAAAAATAGATGCATCAATTTGAAACACAAGATACAAGACTTGATATATGGCAACCTTATTGATCTTGGCACTCCAGTTAATCCTCCTCAAACAAAGAAAACACATGATAAGGCTCTAAATAATTTATTAGATCCTTTCCCACAACATTCTAAATAAGAGATAGGGGATGCATCAAGTGTTCACCATGCATATCATGCACACCCTCCACCAGCTACATACCAGGCACTTTTAGTTGAGCCAAATCCTTTGAGAAACATGATTGGTGTATATAATTCTAGATTTCTAGCTAGACCTTCCATCTCATTCTTAGAGTAGGAGATAGCTGGGGCTGATTCATATTACCATGCACTTTTTATCAAAGCTTACATTAATCATCATCAAATTTATAGTGTTCTTATAGAAAATGGATCTAGTGTAAACATGTGCACTATGACATTACTACAGTATTTGAGATATTAAAAGTAGGGTATTACCCTGATAGACATAGTTATTAGTGGATTCAGTGGGCACATACCTAGTTCATTAGGTGAGATTGTACTTCTTTTATAGGTTGGTCTAATATAGGTGGCCACACCATTTACTATAGTTCCTAGTTTAGGAGTCTTTGATATGTTTATTGGTCAACCATGGATTCTAAGACTTTATGTAGTACCTTATATAGTTCATAGATTCATGTTAATTAGGTTGTTATAGTTGGTGGAGTTTTGTATGATTTATCACTCCCCACTTCAAATCTATCTACTACTCTAAAGTCACTAGTTTTAGCTCCTCCACTAGTTGCAATTATTCCTATAGTTTAGATTTAAACATAGTCAAGGCCTCCATCACTAGCATAGAGAGTTCATAAACTTCTATAGATGCCTCTTTTAGAGAAACCATAGTTATAGGACTCTAGATAGTTCTTAGGTATAGTATTCACACCTAGGGTAGTATCATTGAGGTCTCATGTATCTATACATAGAGCACATGTTTAGAGAGCTTATTATACTACGAGATGGGTCCCTAAGAGCCCCATAGTTGCATCCACTTCTTAGATTTATAGGGGGACCCCATAGTCAATTTTTACTTCAAAGCTTTTAGAACACTTACAACATATACAAATCTTAGAGCCATAGTCTTAGCCATTCTATCATGTTTCACAATCACGCATGATCCCTATCCTTAATGCATGACACCATGATAAGAACTCTCTCATGAGACTCATTGATTAGTATAATTTCTTCTCATTATTTCATGTACATAGTTTTTTCATGGTTGATTATACATAGCTTATGGCAAAATTCCATAAATAATATAAAATTTCATAATACCAAAAACAATATAACATTTCAAAATACAAAAACATTAAAATTACTCAAAAACACCAAAATTTTTTCAATTGTATGCATTATCCATGATTTACATTTATAATACCATGCTAGACTTACATTTTGTTTTTCTATATTATTATTTATTGATTTATCTACATTACCATGCTTCACTTGATCTTCTTTGAGTGTGTACAGTGACAGCCATATCCTTGATTACTTCACTATATCCATTGAGGGGCCATCCTAATTCTACATTCAAGACATAAATTGACATATCTACCCATTAGGGCATCTTATACATGACTACACCATCTAGGTTATGCCATTCCTACACCACGCACTTTCATTATCATGTTGATGTACATTACTTCCTAACTTACATAGATTACTCTTTTGACACTCACTATTATATAACACTTGTGTATTTCTTATCATCTACCTAGTATTGTAATACATTTTTTCGTACTTTCACTTCTTGATTTGATTAGTTAGATGCAATTGTATTTCCAAGATTTACATGACTTCCTTTATTACTGTGCGTAGCTAGATGTGATTACATTTCTTAGTTCCTATTTTGTCTCTTATGTTTACCTTAGTAAATTTGCTAATGTCCTTTACTTCTATCCTTGTGTGTGCTTTAGGAAATTTTTCAATGTCCTTTGTTTGTTCTCTTTTATGTGCCTATGGCCCTCATACCAACCTTGCTAATTTTAAATTATATATGTATGTGGGAATTTAAATATGCCTTGTATGCTTGCTTTCCCATTTTGAGTGACATGTGACCATATAAATTATTTCTTTGGCCCCTTCGCCACTTTTGTGTGCTTCTTGCTTCTTGACTTCTGTGCTTGTTGCTTTTTTTTCTTATAAATTATTTGTAATGCCATGATCCACATCATGCATTATCTTGGTTTCTTGGATGCCATAATGCACATCATGCTCTATCCCTCCTTTAAAACTAAAAACTAACATTTCCAATATCAATTAAATATATTACACATGATATTACATTATTACATCTATCTAGGCATACTCCTATTGATCTAACAATCTCCAATACAAATTATGCTATATCTTGAGACATTTTTTTTATTATCATTTCTATATGATATATTTCATATCTTAACACATTTTTAGGATTTTTATTTTGAGGGAATTCATTTCAAGGTATTCATTCCTACCCTCAAAAGAGGGGGAAATAATCGGGGCTTTTGTCATAGAGATTATAGCCTTCTACCAATCAAAAATTAGTTTTTCAAAACACATAGAATAGCAACCAGAACCTAAACTAGGCAAAATAGACTAGAAAAATAGTGACAAACATAGAAAAATGATAAGAAACAATAAAGGACAAGAGAACCATACATGGACTACAATGCTATATAATAAAGTGTCTTATTTTTAGTGCTCTTATCCAAACAATAACAAATCCAAAATTTCTAGAAATGGATAAAAAGGTAAGATTAGTTATAGTTTTATCAGCTACAATTTAGTTCAAAATTAGTAACTTTAGTATAGTTTTTCTTAGAGAATCTAGATATAGGGAAAACATGTATGTAATGATATCTCTCACTTCTAATTTTAGATTATGAATTTGGTATAACTTCATATTATAATCCATGTTATAGACACCAATGATTAGGGGTAATGTGCATGGCACATTGGCCTTCTTTTCTTTTAAATTCATTATATGACCTAGGTATTCTCAATAGTTGTGTGCCTTATTATATATATAGCTGGTTGGTATTATTTTAAAGTGGCTTTCATATAATCCTAGTTGCCAATTTTAGAGTGGATTTCATATAAGCCTAATCTCCACCTTTTAGAGTGGCCTAGATTGGTCTCATTTTCAATACACTTTTAGTTATCCATGCTACATTTCTAGATTATAGAGCATTCAAGGGATTCAAGATCCATCTCATATGACACACATTCATACTAGTATCAATTCATAGCTTCACTTCATGATAAATTATGGAGCCAAAGGACTAGCTCACCTTTATATTCTTAAAACACCTACTCAAATAGATTGGATGCATAATCTAAACACTGACTAACACATGCATGATCATATAGCTTCACTTAGTGGGTGATGATGGAGATAAAGGGTTATTATTTTCATTATTGAGCCACTCTCAAGGAATTGAGTACTCAACTCTATTCATGATATTAATTTTGGTACAACACATACCTAAAATTACCCAACATTACTCAACATCACTCACCATCATTCAACATTACAAATCTTCATGGGCTTCACCCTTGTAAGTAAGTTTAGGTACACTTTCTACTTTTCCTTTATCCTAGTATTTCACTTTATTTCATCATTAGAATAAAGGGGGGGGTAAATGTAGTCATATAAAATGTCCAAATTGGTAGTTTTAGTGTGGTTTATGACACCCAATCCATTGGTCCTTTTTGTATGCTCTTGTGAACCTTATAGACACCTTTTCACTCTTTGTCAGTCATCTATAACCTTCCAAACTATCATTATAGCTCATCTAGACTCTGTTTCATAGGCTAATTCTATCTTCTTAGGTCTTGAGATTATATTACAAGACTGGCCTACCTAGACTATAGCATCAGACCCTAGGGTGTCCCATTTTTAGTGCTCCTATCCCTTTGTAATTTGATCCAAAATGAATATTTTCTTTCGATTCATATCCTTCATTATGTTGACCTAGAGTGAATACATTTAACCCATGACCAATTGTTAACTATAAAATCCCATCCAAGTTTATTTACAAAGGTGGTGATAAATATTACAAAACAAGCAAGAATACAAGCAAACTACTAAGGTAAACTTCCATATTCTCTGCATACAGTAACCCAACACAACTACAAACATATTCAAAATCTCATACGAATCCCTATCTACCTCAAGAACTCTCAATTTATCATTATTTGATCTACATTATAGTATTGAATAAATCACATTAGGTGGGAGAACTACATATGTCTTCATCTTTCTTCAAAGTATTGATATGTAGGCAACATGCCCATACAAGGGGTGTGGATCACATGTTTAGTGTATCTTACACACACTAAACCCCCCTTTCAAGTGATTCCAATTTTTTTTGTTAATCATGATGAGATATTAGGGTTTAAATATTAAATCATCTCTATAGTAAGCTTTGTCAACATTCAACACCCAATATTTCATAGGCAGGCTCATGTAGGAACAACATGAAGAACCCAAAAAACTCATGTATTTGTGACCAGTTTAGACAAAAGTGGTGGAGTGGACAAAAACACCAGACACCAAAGTGTCATGTTTTTGGTGCTCTTGTCTTTTCACCAAATTAAATCCAAATCTAGATGCATGACATTGTCTCAATCCTACATAACTAGTTTTCACCTCTATTTCATCCATCTCAATCCAGTTTCAAGCTAAGTTATATTTCTCATTATTTATTATTATTTTTAGAAAGGTAAAAAGGATAAACAAATCATACAAATTAGGATTATAACTGTTGTAATATTATTTACTTATTTATTAATCCAAACCCTTTACTAAAATAGGAATAAAACTCCATTATTCTAAAAAGAGTTAAATCACCTTACTATCCTCTATATGGACTGACCTAACATGGGGTTTTCTACATGATTTGATTTTTTTTATAAGTACAAGGGATAAATATTGAGTAATATTCATTGAAATAAGTATTTAGATACTTGTTTGAATTCCCCATGTTGATTTCTAATCATAGTAAATCATGAAAACTTCTCTATTAACACATTCATGATAGATATTCCAAGTGAGGCAATGAGAAGGTAGTGTGACCATCCAAGATTGGATGTGAGAAGTGTTTTAGTGATTTTATTAGAGGTTTATATTACTGACTAAGTGGCACAACTATCTTATACATGTGTCTAACACATCGACAATACATTTTCATGAGTAACTTTAGGTCACTCAGATGACAAGTATGATGACAAGTTGAGGATGGTTAATGAGTGACTGCTAGTGAGTGAGTACAAGTGATGGAGATAAGACCATTTGTTAGAGAGTTGTATGAGTGTTATTACCATCAATTTTCCACCTTTTCATGATAGTTTTAATGTGTCTAACAACCCTATTATATTTTAAATCATTTAATAAAATTATTCATCATGATGAAATTTTCAAAGAGGAAGGTGAAGAGTCTTTATGGCACTTTTAGGGAGAGTGAAATGTTTGTGATGGATATCTATCTAATAAGACTTACTAACCTATTTTATAACTCATTCAATTACTTTTTAACTAGTTCCTATAGGTTGAAACTTGGATTTGTGGCTCTTGGACTTATCATCTTCTCTCTCTTATCCTTTGATATATAAATGCATGCCTTTTTGGCAATTGTATGTAATGCACACCTAGTATGGCAAAGCCCTACTAGTTTGGAACCTTGTTTTTTCCTTTGAATAAGAAATATAAATTTGATTTGATATCTATCATATCTTTCTTAAGTGTGTTAAGTGATGTATTTAGTTTTTAAGTGAATAAAATTCTCTCCTTTCTTCCATACTACCCTTTTCCTGTTTTGTGTAAGTATATCACTTTTAATAGGTGTTATAAAGTGTATATGTTTGTTAAGTATATCCTATAGTGTGAGAGAGACTAGTAGAATCTATTATCTAACCTTATTTTCAACCACCTATATATGTGCATATAAATATACCTATATAATAAATACTAATGCTAGAAGGCTATAGATTTGAGGTTAGTTTTCATATTTTTCATTCTTAATGTATATGCAACTGTGATTTTGGACTAATATTTTGGTTTTTCACCTCTCTAGTATAGGTTTAAATTATGTTACATTCTTCCCTATTAACCCCTAAGTGATTGGATTAGTGTAGTGTGTGATCTTAAAAGACAAATTTAGCAAGGTCACCCTTTAACCTAGAGGTTTACGTCTGGTATAGGTAACCCATAGGCCTAAAGGTATTCAAATGTTGCTTAAATCCTAGATTAGGATTGAACAACCTACTCTTGGGTGAGATATTTGGTGACAATAGTCCTAGCATACCTGGTGGGACAAATCTTTAAAAAATTGGAAATATTATTGGTGTCTTTCCTCTTATCAAATTTTAGAAACATTCAAACAAGCACCAATGGTGATTCTAAATGAAATATTATAGATGTAAGCATCCCATGTATCTATTATTGATTTTTTTTATCATTTATTTTATTTCATTTGACTCATGAGGTTAATATGGATGGATATGATGCTAATCCCTATTATTCACCTCTTTATAAATCATGTTATGACCCCTATTATAGCCATCAATAGACCTATCAAGTTTTATATTAGTATTATGAACGATGGCATCCCTATGGTCATATTTTTGCTTAACCATATGAACATCATATTGTTGAAGAATCCTATAAGGAAGGCTATCAAGAATAATATCAACAAGTACCTTATTATCAACCAAAATATGAATCATACCAACCTTACCATTATGAATATCAACCTCAAGATGATTCTTATCAGTCTTCTCATGAGGAATCAAATGACCCCATTCATTACAGATCAAGATATTTCAAAACAAAATATGAATTCGTAGTTATAAAAATTGAATCTCATCACAATCCCCACTATTACAATACCCCTCTTACTTTAACCTCATCTCAAATCATTTCCTTATTAGCACTCATGCCAAGTATGCTATATAGTGAAGAAAAAATGGGAACATGGGATGCTGAGTTTGATGTGCTCCCTAACCATCTCATGGAATGATTAAGAGGTTTTGTTCAAAAGTGTATGGATGTGTGGGAGGTGGTTCAAGAGGAAAATAAATGTGATATCAAGAGGCAGATATAATTGTAAAAAATGTGTCTCCAATGCTCAATAGATAGACTAAGAATATGGGAGAACCAAGATCTTAAAAGAAAGCCTATAAATATTGGAAAGCCTCAAGGAAGCTATGACCAAAGTGAAATATTATTTAAGAAGGTGTATTTAATATTGACCAACCCAACTTGTCATTTCCCTATCAGTTCATTCAAGATACCTCCATCCCAATCCCATTCATAAACCCTCCATCACACCTCACACTTATTCTCCTACCCATGAGCCTATCCATAATATTCCCATATCATCCCTTCTTGAAGGAGAGCCTATATTATGGGAAGAAAGCAAAGAATAAAAATTTTAGTCTATATCTAACCAAGAAGATAATGTGAGCATATGTGATGAAGATATCACCCTAGGGATCCCCCTTAGTGAAGATAAATGCAAATCAATCTTCTTGACTAAAGAAGAAAATGTTGAAGGTCTTGTTGTAGCTATCCACAAAGGGCTTGGTCAAGGAATGAAAGAAAATGTGCTTGAAAAAAATCCATATATATTGAGTTAGTTGATGTCCATGAGGAGGAGAAAGAACTTATACCTCCTGCTATCTAAGTTTAGGATGTTGTTGACAATGTTGTTGAACATGTTTTTTCTATTGGGCCCTTTATTTTAGTAAGGATTGATGATAGATTAAATTCCACATTGGCATGGGGTAAAAATTTTACTTATGATGGAATTTTAGCATTTTGACACCAACTAAAAGATGTAGTGCATATCTTGCTCTAGTTGGTAGGTGGTTAATTGGCTCCTATATCTTTAAGTCATCTTCTAAGATTGAAGATACATGGGATCTACAACATGAAGTTTTTAAGGTGATAGATCTAGTGGGAATGATAACTAAGTATGTATATTGGCACTCAGCATGTGCATTATACCCTAGCAAAGATGTTTATAAAGAGATAAAAAGGAGCTCAAACTAGTCAATACAAACATAGGCAAAAATAGTGCAGTCAAGCTCTAATGAATTAGAATTTTCTTTCTACGCATGAATCTAGTAGCCATTAGACTTAAGATTAACATGGACAACATTAAGGCTCCATTTTTATATTGCCAAGCTCACCTATGAGCCTCTGGGTCATTTAGCATGAATTAGGCATACTCTATTCTAAATGCCATGAACTATATACTATGTTTTATTTGAGCTTTGATTAATGATAAAGAATGGTTTTAGTAAATATGATATCTAGTTTATGCATCTTTGATATTGTTATTTGAATTCACAATGATTATAATATTGTAATTTTAATACATTTATGTTAAGAATGTTGTTTATGAGCTTATAGACCATGTTTTTAATGGATTCCCTATAATAAATGATGATGTCATCATAAACTAATAGAGAGTATCAGTATATATCTTACATTAAGTGTTTGTATCCTTACTAATAATTAAAAACCTAGTATGATTTCTTATAGTGAAGAAAACCCCTTAACCCTTCAAGTACTAATATGACACTAGGATTAGTTTAATAAAGACTCGTACCTATATGACTCTAAGATTAGTCCATCTAAAAGCTTTTGCCTATAAGCCACTAAAATTATACCATGAAAGGTTTGTTCCTAATATTATACTTAAAGTCTTATTTGAATTGACCAAGTCCCAAAATTGATGGCTTACACCATAGTACTAGTCAAACATGGGCCCCAATTTCTTCTTAGTTGCACTGCTAGTAACTGCATAAAGTCTGTGACTTATGTGAATTAATGTTGGTGTAGTTGAGTCTAAAATGTTGAAGTGATAAGGGAATATCCCATATTTTCACTTGGTTGTAAGAAACTAAGAACTAAGAAAATTTTATGTGCCCTAATTCTACAACATTTTTATTTTATGGTCAGGATGCATGTTGTATTTTGTTTTTGAAATGGTGTGGAAGAATGATGTACTAACTCTCCCTAAAAAATATCAAGTGATAGATATAATAGGTGGAAGATATATTTGTGCTAAAGCATCCAACTTAAAAAGGATAAAAGCCAAGAAAATGGGTTCATGAAAACTTATATGATGCTCTATAAGGGATATTTTTTGTGAGCTACCTAAGCATATGTATCGGTGGATGGTTAATATTCGAATCAAATAAGGATAAGCTATGGACAACACTATGAGTGGATGAAGGAGAACCTAGAGAGGCTTGAGACCTTAGATTCCACTTAGACTAGAGTAATGGTTAAATGGTGGAAAGGAGTGCTAAATAGCTACATAATTGAGTCTATAGTCTCAACATTTTTTCCCCTAAGGAAATAGAGTACCAATTTTTATGTCACCCTAGAGGCACATTTATGAAGGAATTTAGAGTAGATATTAAACATCTAATGGTGGATTATGGTTTTGAAACTTTGGGGATGGAAGGTTAAAGTCCTTTCAAATATGAGTAGTGTTAAGGGGGAGAAAGGGATGTGTAGGTAAGGCACCATAGAAGGGGATGATTAAATTGGCACTTAAGAGCTTAAAAGATAGACTTATAGTAAGATATGGTGTAAATTGATGGAAGATCTGGAACTTGAAAGTGCTAAGAGAACCTGTAGTGAGTAGGAAGGGCAAGGGGAAGGATATATTGAAATATAATAACATGAGAATGAGAAAGATAATAAATTAATAGATTGATATTAACACTTTTTAGGTTTATAATTTGTTGGGTTCTTATAGGATTTGGTGACTAAAGATATGCTTAATGCGACTACCCATTTTAAACCTATGAAACATGCTCATGCACAGGATTCCCCACTTAAGTAAAGTATAAAAGCAATAATTGAATATATTGATGACATACATATTCAACATTTTATAGACTTAGAGTGCAAATTTATGATTGAACAGATCATTCCATATAAGGATTTGAGTGAAACTACCTCTAGACCATTGGGCACTAGTTCACTATAATATAAATTGAATGCAAACATACCATATAATATGATGTTAGTAATGAGAAGTGGGAAATATCTTGTAGGGTGTGGTTTGGTACCATAAGGAAGTAGCATCTCACCATTGACATCAATAACACCAATACTAAAAATGTGACTAGCACCTAACCTAGTGGTATGAGACATTGGAGGAATACCACCAAGATAGATGGTAGGGGTCAAGTGCCTAGGATCCCAACTACCCCCCACAATAAATATAATATAAAATTTCCATAAACTTCTTAGAGTATGGTGGTATGGAGAATACCATAGAGCATGTGTTATAGTGTGAACTATAGTATTGTGGATAGGGCATAACCCAATTGGACTACAAGGCTACTCAGTTTGTGACTACTTTACTTGATTGCACCCATACCTAGTATAAGAAATTTTACCCTAACTAGGACATGGTTAATTATGGTACCCTAAAGGATGAATTCTTGAAGGAATTTTACATTCTAAATTTTGAATAGTAGATCATCACCGTGATAAAAGAGATTACCCAAGAACTCTCAAAAAGTATGCACTTATACAATGCAAGGTTCAAAACTCTCCTCTGATATGATATTCACCCTTTCTAGAATGTACAATGGCTCATTAGAGAATTAATAATTATATTTTGAAGATCTCTTTCCATGAAAACTTTTATGGACCCTAAAGAATAACTTATATCCATACTTAGAACCAAGGTAGTTGAAAGTGTAGATACTAATATCAGCCCATTTATAAAAGCACAAATTGCAACTATGGCCTCCCAACATTAAAATCTTTCTAATAGCTCTTTGAAATATGCCTAAAATGGAGTATGGTACACTAATTATAAATAAAAAATCCACAATAAGAATAAATACCCATGAAAGAATATATGCACCCTAATTATAATCTATGAAGTCTATCAAGAGGTGCATGATGTTCACAACAACCTTTTGTTGTAATGTACTTGCCAAGTCAACAAAAACATCTATTATCGATTATGTGACACTTACTCCCATACCACTATTGATTGTTGGGTGATTGATGAAATGCATGATAACATGGAAAGAGAAACATAACAAGCCATTGTAGTAGTCTAAGGGTAAGTTAACCAAGGAAATTAAGCCTACGATCAACAAAATATAGGCTTTGGGATGTAATGTGGTGCTAGAGGGTTAGGTGGAGAACATGATGATGGAAGGTTCCCACCATACTCATGTTATAAGTGTGGCTTGATAGAATATTATCAACATTATTTACCTACACATGCCATATTTGGGTATTGTCAATAGACCTATAAGGTCAAAGAATGCCTTAACTTGTACAAAACATTGACCTAAGGTAGGCTTGGTGTAGAAAAGGTCATAAGAATGATCAAGCATTAGATGAAAATGGAAAAAAGGACCCTAAATGTCTAACCAAACTACATAGAGAGGATTGAGGTGTAAATGACTTGTATGGATTCATCACTGAACCTCTAGTTGCACCGAAACCTAAGTTATGCTTAGAATATAAGGATAAGGGTCACACTAAGTGCATAACATGGCTTGAACCCAAAGTTTTAACTTACCTAGACCTAACATGCCAAAAATATGTATTGCAGTAGGCCATGAGTGTAATCCAAAACCTACAAGAGGAGCTATAATTAGCATGAGACCTAGAAGTATAGGTTGTTACCTCACAAAAGAATCATGATAGATAAGATGTTGAGATACAAGAATTAACTAAGATATTTCACCTTTTACAAACAAAGGGAATGTTTCCCCTATTGAAGATCTTGATCCTAGAGCATAATAGTCAAAATAAATTTAAGGTTATTTCACCATGCATGGAGAGGGTATGAGAATTTTATCATACATAAAACGTAAAGTATAACCTAAAATTACTAGTGTATGACCTAAAAATCTTTGTGGATTCACTATTAATGGATGGTCTAACTATGAGGTCTTTGTAGACTCAAGCACTAAGGTCAACATATTAACCAATAATGCTTAAGAGAAAATGGGTAGGCCAACCTTTAGTCCTTCCCCTCATGTACTCTTCATTACCAATAAGACCTAGGCACAATTTACCAGAATTTTGAAGAGTAAGTTGTAGATATCATGGGCACTAATTTTTGCACTGAATTTGAAGTAATTAAGTTAATAAAGTAGGACAACTAACCACCACTTCTAATAATGACATGGTGTTATGAAAATAATTAAAATATTCATTTAAAAAGGTGTTACATGAACTTTGAGAATGGAAAAGAGAGGTTAGTTATTCCCCTATCAAATGTCCAAGGATACCCATATGTAAAGAGCATGGACTTTGAGGATGAGATCAACCACATATATAACATCATGACATAATGCATCAAGACTCTAGACCCAAATGATCAAGGCTTCCTCTCTTAGGAGGATTGATATTGAGCCTTAAAAACCACTAATGTTTATTATGATTTATCGGTAAAGGAATCATATGATATAATTGGTTTGTAGTGCCTCATAGTGTGCATGAAGGTGCTAAAACTAGTAAAGATACGCTGGATCTAAACTGGGCATACTTCTAAAAGGTGGGTCCCTTATGTTAATAAGAAGGGAGAGAGAGTGTTTCACCTTAATAAGGGAAAAATTTTAACACTCTTAAGATATGAGGGGAGTAATCTAGTGGAATATTATGTCTATGACCTTGAATCATACATCCCAAAAGAGGTTAATAAAATGGGTGCACTATTGTATACATTGAAGATCACTACCACTCATTGGTGGGTAGCACAGAATCCTAAATTACCAACTTGTCAAGGTGTAAAGATATGAATTTACACTAGATTTAGAAAGATAAATGAGAACATAGACATCTTAACCTATTCTAGTGACTCTAAGCCTATATTACATGTGTACCTTTAAAAAGAAATGTGTAAGGTCTGTGATGAAAATGCCATAAGGAATATATGTGTGCATGCCTTATATAGTACCTTGAATACTTGGGTATGAGAATGGTAAATTTTCAATGAGATGAACCATAAGATATCCAACTATGATGTAATTAAGGAACAATTTATTCATACCTTCTCCTTTTCTTTACAGAACCTTGAATTTATTAAGCCATTACACATAGTATGAAGGATAATGTTTAGGGACACTACCATATTAGAGGATCACCTAAAATACATGTTTGGTGAAAATGGGTTAGTGTTCCCAACCTTATTCAAATAGAAAACTCTTAATAGTGATTCTAGTGATGAAGATAATGAAACATGAAAGTCATACAATTGGAAGAATTTGAATATCAAAAGAAAGTTAGCATGTTGAGTTAAGGATAGTGCCCCAAAAGAAGAATACACTTCCCACCTCTAGATAAAAACAACTGAGGATAGAAAATAAGTTGAGGATATGTACCAAGAGAAGAATGAACCCATTCACTACTAAAAACTACTAAGGTGGATATCAGTTTAGAAAGGGAAACAAATATTGCTACTCTAGGTGCTTATTGGTCTAACATGGATCTAGTATTTATTGTTGATCTCTTGAATTAATTCTAATATTTTTCACTTGGAATTACCAAGATATTAAAACCACACACCCATCCCTTTGGAAGATGAGTATAAAGATAGTCAATGGTACAAGAATTATCAAAAAACGACCTTACAAGATAAACCCAAATCTTCATACCAAGGTGAAAAAAGAGATTAATGATATAATTTATATAGGAATCATCTACCCTATACAAGAATATTAATGGGTTATCCCCATGGTTATCAATATCAATAAGGATGGGTGCATCTAAATTTGTGTCAACTATGGATTGTTGAATTTCACCTAGATAACCAACCCATTTCCAACTCTGTTTACTGATAAATTCTTAGATGGAATTTTAGTTTATGATATATATAGCTTTACTGATGGGTTGATAAGATACCATCAAGTCTAGTTTAAAGAGGAGGATAATCCCAAAAACAACTTTATGATAGAATGGGGTACTAGAAGAATGATGTTTGAGCCTTTCTTAGACATTTTGAGTAATACAATAAGTTCATAAAAAACTATACCAAGATTAAAGTGTTGTTAGAATATATATTACACAAGGATGGCCCATTCTATTACGAAATAATGTAAGAAAATGAATTTGAGACCTTGAATCTAAAACTAGTAAGCGTGTCGATATTACAATTTATCAACTGAATAATTCCCTTACATATCTATGTCGATGCATCTGGTACTATGATTAGTGCCATTCTATTGAAAATGGGCAAAGACAAAATGGATCATCCCATTTATTTTGTAATTATAAAACTAACCAAAACAAAGCATAACTACACCATAACTAAGTTTAAGGTGCTTACCATGGTATATTCTATACAAAAAATTCAATAATATTTGTTGGTAACCCCCTTTATCTTCTTTATTGATCACAAGGCACTTAAGTACCTAGTGAACAAACCTATCTCCATGGGTGCATTTGTTGATGGATTTTTTTGTTTTAAGAATTATAGTTCTCTATTGCAGTAAAATATAGAGAACAAAACTTGGGCCCAAACCATTTGTCTTATATCAACTCTAGTGATGCATTAGCACCTATTGAAGATGATATGCCTGACACGCAACTTTATAGGTTCCAACATATCCTTGAATATTTGGTGGATATCACAACATTTTTTACATCTAGATCTACACCCTAAACTATGATGACTAAGGAAAAGAAGCAACTCACAGCTCACGTCAACCCTTTTCAACTCATTGGTAGGTAACTATACAAGTTAATCTATGATGATGTGTCTTAGATCATGAATGGGACTCAAACTTTCAATATACACACAAGGGGATTTCTAGAGTCCATTACATTGGAGATGTTATGGTATGCAAGGTACTATAATTAAGTTTATGATGGCCAACCTTATTATAAGACATAAAATAATGTACCAAATCATGTGACATCTACCAGTACATGGTAAAACCAAACCATTAGATTGAGATGCCTCTCATCCCCATCTTTGACTAAGTGCCATTAAAAAAATGGGCCATTAAATTTATTGGGCCTATTACTCCCATTACAAGGTATACATGCACACAATACATTCTAGTAGCCACATATTTCTTCACCAAGTGGGTTGATACAATGATAATTAAATATTGTATAGTTTTAATAGCCATAAGGTTTATCTGGGAGAACATCATCATTTATTATGGTTGTTTACTTAGTTTGACTAGCACCTCTGGCATGCATTTTATCAATGAAACCATTTAGATCCTATTGACTAAATATATGGTAGCGTAACATAAAACAACACCTTATCATCCCCATTTAAATGGCACTGTTAAGGCATTCAATAATATTTATAAACATGCCTCATAAATATAGGTGATATTGGTTGTAAAAATTGTGATGATCATATGTCATTAGTATTGTGGGCCTATTGCATTTTGTACAAGTTCTTGAATAAGGCTACTCCATTTCAACTAGTGTTTATCATAGAGTTTATTTTACTTATGGAATTTTTAGTGACTTCAGTGTACATCACATGCATTAGATGTTTGGATTACCAAGGGTCTTTGAGCACATGCTTGAAGACTTGGAGCACTTAGATGAGACACACAACCAAACAAGATAGATCCAAAAAATATAAAAAGTGCACTAAAAGCTATGGCATGATATTCACATCAAGTGTAAAGTTTTTATTTAATGTGCACTGGTCTTACTGTAAGACTCAAAGTAACTCAATCACCTATGAATATTGAATATTAGGTGGATGGGAACCCTTATATCATCCATAGTATATTGGATATTAGTGCATGTAAGTTGTGCATGTTGATAGGTTAAATTCTCCTTAGGCATTTCAACTGCAATAGATTGAATTTCTAAAGTCACTAGGATTGTGCTTTCACCATTATACACCTACATCTCAGTCACAAGTTGGTTGTTTTGTATTGACCATAATAAAATTTGATCCAAGCCAAATATTTATTTATGTTGTTTCTATTATGTAAGATTAATAAATGTGGTGCCTTTAATACTACAATAAAACTCTTCTAGCACTTACATGCATAAATCTAGTTAGGTGATTTGATCATGGATGCTTTCTAAGCACCTAAGGACAAACACCTAAGTTTCTAGGCACATGAAGTTTCCCAGATTTAAAAATCTATGAGTAATAATTTAAGAAATGGAGACACACAATATGATCATACATAAATCAAGAAGAATGAATGAAGTGTTGGAGCACCAACACATGTATTTGTATGGGGTAGGGAAGGTCAAAGCAAGACACATGAGAGTGTAGAGAAATTGACCAAAAAAGAAAGGTGTGCTTGAAAAGAAGTGTAAAATAAAGAGGAAATGGAATGGAGGAGGAGGATTAATCATATGTATGTGAAGCACTATACCCAAGTTTCCATAAAAAGGGTGAATGTCATACAAAGGTAAACAAATTTCAAGAGAAAGATCATTGAGATAACTGCCACCCATCCAATGGTTGATAAGAAGTAACTATTTGAATCACCTATCACTTCACAAAATAAACCATTAGTAAAATTTGATGTTATGATGGTGGAAGCACCAAGATCTCTAATAAATGGTAATTTGGTATCATAGTTTTGCAAATTTCATGGGTTTATAAGCTTTCAATAAATCTATACATCACCAAGCCATTAATCATTAGACATTAATGAGGTAGTTATAAATAGGCATAAAGAGGTGAATGAAATACTATATCAAGTTATAAACCCTATGAGAATTACAACTAAAACATAGATCTGAACAAGAGTCAAATCCACTCAAAAACTAGAAGATATTACCATATTGAAAAATAGAGCACCCACAACCCCCCAATCAAGAACAATTGAACCATGACAAGATTTTGTTCCATTTTGAATTGAATAAAAGGAAAGTGTATTGGAATTGAGTAATAAACAAGGTAGGATAAGTTCTATAGAATAATGAATCTACCATTAATGGTGCATGAAGCTCAAAATATGAAGACACAATCATCAATCCCATGACTATGAAGAAGTACCAAGCAAAATTTAAGGGCTTAAAAAAGATCAACCAATAATGCTTTAATAGTAGCTAGTTCAAAATGGGAAAGAAAAGGTCAATTATATGTAAAACATAAGTGTATAAGGATTCCAAGAAAGTGTAGATGGTGAAAAAAGTAGCCACCATGAAATGTGAGGCACAACTAGTAGAAGGCATCAATATCATAGTGATATACCTATAAGTAAGTGAAAATCTTAGTTATAGAGAGATGTAGTTCCCCTATAAGTCTTGGTGGGGGAGAATTGGGTACCCTTTGTACACGTGTAAATTGAAGGATTATAACCAAGAACAATATGCAATAACTCAACCAAGACTGGATGGTTGACACAAAAAGAAGACTAAGGTAGGTACCAAACTTTTTGACATCTCCATTGGAGACAAACTAGCAACAAAAGGTGCAACCTAGTTATTTGAGTTTACAAGCTTTGTCAAGCCAAAGGATTGGTATAATTATTATTTTTAGGTGTAAATGATGATCAATTATACTTCATAAGATGGTGTATGAGGTTCTTGACATGCCTCATTAATAGGATCACATGACTCCTAGGCATAAGGGTAGACCTCAATCAAATGATGGAGGATGAAGTAGAGGTCGAGAGCATTACAAAACTCTTTATCTACTAAAATTTAGGGTTCATGTTCCATATCAAGTATATCTAGGACCCCAACATGAGGGAAAAAAACACCTATTTATCTCAAATCTATTCCCTAGAGGCCCATTATCTGACATTAATAAGACATACTTGTGCATAGCCCACCACATGGTGCAATGGGTGAAGTTTAACATCTCCAAATTTATTACTAAGGATATTGTTAAGAATGTACGAGAGTACCAAAATGTATATGATAACTTTAGGTGGGGATACATACTAATTTTGATTATGATGGAGGAGATAAGTGTGATGAATAAAAATAAGGGAAACCTATGAGTATTCCCACCCCACCATGAGTACCCTATGATGAAGTACCAAGACTTCATCTACCCACCCAAATTTTCATAAAAATACAAGATAAGAGTATAAGGGTAATGAAATAGGTATATAGAGGCCTTTGGGATTAAATAACATATCTCTTAGGATCTCCCCTAACATTTGATAGGAATAGATATCTTTACTGTAATGTAACATTTCTATATAGTGTACTTAGCACTCATAGATGAGAACCTATCTAGATGTCTTAAGCTACCTTATGTATTTTCCATAAATTATTTCATGATGGTGTTAAGGAGGATTCCCAACATGGAATAGTTGGATATTTTGGTCAAGACCATGGATTAATATAGGATTAGGTTGAGGGAGTAGTATGTGCACCCCATATACAATGTTACTAAATATGAGGAGGATGAGTCTGATAGGATGAACCTTCATCCTCTCCAAATAAAAAAAAAATAGTTGCATATTCAACTTCTACTATGAAATTAAGTCACACAATAAGAGCACCAATCCTAGAAAGGATGATGATCACCCCCTCTTGGTGGTGATAAAGGGAAGCTTACACCAAAGACATAGGAAAAGACACTCCATAAGAAGTGGGGAGATAAAATAAAAGAGATCATAGAGTAAATTAAGTTGAAGATTGCCTCTAGAGAACAAATTAAACCCCTAGCTCCTAAGAAATGCATAACCTTTATGCTAGAGATTACTTCTTATAGTAAGAAGCATAAGAAGAAGACTAAGGGACTAGTTGCATTCATTACTATAAATATGGTAGAGATGGATAAAGAGGTGACCTTCATGCCCAAAATGGAGGAAGAGACTAAAGAAAATAAATTAGGGACATATATCTTGTAGGTAGAAGATGAAGAGGAGATAAGTGATAGGGATGTACAAGAATCCATTAAAAGTAGCACAACTACCATTCTTGAATAAGCAAAGGAATTGGAAATATATTAATCTAGTAAAGAACCCTCCATACCACCTCCACAAAAAAATGAGGAGAAGATAAGGGTTTGGAATAAAATGGTCTTGAGTGATGATGACATTTAGAAGGCACTGGCACTTGAGAAAAACACAAACTTTCCTAAGAAAAAGAAGTGCCCAAGGTAGAGAAAAATGCCAAGGAGGTTCCTGAAAATAAAGGAATAGATATTGGGTACTAGTTATACACCTCATAAACTCAACCTTGCACACTTGAATTAAAATGACAAGCAATGATGGAAACCCCACTAGTATGTCATTTTATCTAGGGAAGGGTTTGGCATCAAGATTAGATCAATTGCATAAAATGACTAAGAGGCACCTATAGAGGGTATAATTAGCTCCATGATGCTTTTGGATCTAATTAAACCAAGGTGAGAGGACCTATGGGGTAGTTGACTCACATGGATGGATTTTTCTATTAAATCTCCATGGGGATTCTTAGCACAAGGAACAAATATGACTAGAGCATAACTAGGGTTGCACACTTTACCCATGAATGGTTATCACACAAAATGCACGAATGATCAAAGTCATACACAAGCTACTAAAGATAGATGAAATTATGACAGTAATCTTCATTTTGAAGAGTATTCAATAGTAAAAGGACTATATAAAAGACTACAATGCTAGGATTTAAAGCACAAACTACAAACACATTTCAAATATGCAAGATCTTATGCATTTGTAAGGCAAGTAACACTTATAGTATGTAATAGGGTGTGTTATTTGTAGGGTAGGATAGGGTGGAACAAGTTATATGATTATAAAAATAGGGTGGCATACTGGTGCTAGTGGTTTCTAAATAGTAGGGTATCTACATATATTTCATGATAATATTCCTTGGTAAAAATGTATAAAAACTCCAAATTTAAGATAATGGTATAACCCAAATGATCCCTAAGAGACTAGAACATACACAAAAACTAGAATCTCAAATACTTTCTCTTACTAAATTCATGAACCCTTGGAGCCATTAAAAGGTATTCAATAATTCATTTCCAAATATAACTATAAAATGGGATTGGTAACTAGAGTACATGCTCATAATGATAACCAATAATGCACACAAACCCAAATATCCTATCAGTAGAAATCATAAAACATATTATTGCATTTCATTAACAAGATATAATGAATAATAATAAATGTTATCTATTTACTTGAAAGGAAATATTATAAACATCAACACTACAAAATGTTACCATGGGGACAAATATGGTGAGATTTCTCTTTTGACAAGGGAAACATAAACATGAATTCAAATCTTGCTATACAAATGCAACCACCTTAGCAAGGGAGATAAAATCTCCACACAGTAATTGATCCCATAAAAATTCTTGCAGATCCTCAACTTAGGGAAAATGGACACCTAAAATAGTGACCTACATCAACCAATAGCCAAAAACAACCTTTGAACAAAGGATAAAACCCCTATTTATACATTTTTTAAATTTGGAACTATGGGTCACAACTTGAAAATTTTTAGAACAATCATTCAAGTCCTCCTAGATACTTTTAGTTAGAATTTCCCCTGAGATCCTCATCCACTTATAAGAAAAGAATCATTATTACAACTACCTTTTCAAGGAATGATGAATATTTGTCACAAACCTTAAATCTTTTGATTGAAGATGATGGTGAATTCATGATCTAGATGATGAACTTCATAGTGGAGGCCCAAAAAACTATTTGTAATCATATGCAACCATTTGGATATGTTATTGACTACTCACTTGTATAGTTGGAGTGATAAAATCATTTAAGGAGACAAATAGACTTTGTCCTCATGTTGAACTACCTAGAAAACCCCCTTTGCAGCTACTTAGAAGGTGAATTACGTGGAAGAAGTTGAGAAAACTTTGTTTCTATGTGTAAATACCTAGAGATGTTGGTAAATAGTTACCTACATAGCTATAGCCTCCTGAATAACTACCTTTCATTTTTTCACACACCATAGAACAATCTATTCTTTCAATGATAGCTTGGGAATGATATAGTTGTGACATGAAACTAAAAAATGATCCATGATCATTATTGGAAATATTTTCTCTAGAATGGATTCATGGACCTTATTATATGCCGCAACTCATTTCCTAACTAGGAGAGATACATTAAATTTAACTCTTAGACCAAAAATTACCACATATTGAGACTTGGGGTTCTACCTTGGATCTAACTCGGTATCCGCATAGCTTAAAACTAACTATATTGATTCATTAGCTTTAATCTAGGCACATGCCAATCTCCTATTAGTTTCAAGCCTTTTGAAAAATATGTCTTAGATCACATCATTAGATCTATTAACTTGAGAAAGCACATGCCATTGATCTTGACCCAAAAGAGCAAATTCAATTAGCTACTCAATACTCTATCTAATGTGGTTACAACACATGTCATCACTGCATTCACTTTAGGCTTAGTCTAAAACCTTGACTTAATATGCCCCATTGATCAAAAGGTATATGCTTAACAACATGCTATCGATCGATGGGACCATGCTAGATCCTTTTCATGCACCATAAACTTGACCTTTTGACTTTGTACTCACACCATCTAATCTTGAGTGATCAAGAAAATGTGATCCATTAGATTGGAGATTATTTCTTGTTGATCAATTTTAAATAATGGAATCTTCTTGATAAGAAATATTTGCTTTGTGTATGACAAGAAAAACACTTTACCTTGTGATGATTAACATTGGAAAGATCTAGTTGTGATGAAAATATAAAAGATCCATGGTTGTTAAGAAGATATGATCTTGAATGGAAGTTAGATGTTCTTCTACACTTAAAATCATTACCTTGTCCATGAAATAACCATTAATTTTATATTTTAAGCCAAAGCTTACCACATACTAACATTTAGCATGTTGCATCAATTCTAACTGGGCATTTATGGGGCCTAAGAGTGACTAAGTTGATTGATTATCTCTAATCTAGATACTTTTTACTTCCTCGTGCAATCTAACCCCTTGTAAAATAATATCTCATCTTGAATCATTGGATGATCCTTGCTAGAGCAAATGTGAGCCATAAATCTTGCATGAAATGCTTGATTTCTAATTGTGGCATGTAGTTATGCCACTTGGCATTTTTTTCATTTTCTTTTAGGATCTTTGACTTTTCAAACTTAGCTATGCACCATCAGATCTAGCTGGGGTGAGTAAATATGATCCATCATATCATGATCTAAGGGGTGGAACATTATTGGGTACTTCCTTTTACTTAGCCTTGAGGATATGCCACTTGGTAGCCCCATAGACTTCTTATGTTCCTTAGACTATCCATCCTTGATCATGAACTATCAGATCATCCTACTCCATGTCAATGTATATCATTGGATTTACCTCCATTAGAAAACAAATGGATACTTCATGGGGTCTAAAATTGATGATCATGTGACCATCCTAAAACATTTAAATCCTAATGACTAGTCCTTGTAGATTAAAGTTGACATTCACATGACCATCAAGATATGTCCATGAGACCCTCATATCTGTAATTCAAAAATATTTCTTTAAGAACTTTATTCTGTGGCAATTTTTTTTGAGTATTTATCTTTGGAATTCTTGTTTGCTTTAACACTTATGTTTTTTCTTTTCTTCAACACAATTCCCCACAATAATTCTTTTGGGAATTATATCAAGATAATTGTTTTGGACAAAATTTCTAAGACAATTTACTCAAAGGATTTGACTTCACACTTTTCCTATAAGAATTTAAACTTATCTCTTTATGTCTTTGTTGGGATAATTGTTTCAAATGTTTTGTCCAAAACAATTTTCCCATAGAATTTGAACTTGGTACTTTTCCCAAAGAAATGCAATTCTTTCAACCTTTTTACTTGGGCAAAATTCTTGAAATAAATAAGACTTTTGCTCCATAGTAACCTTTCCTAAAGTACCCTTTGACCATTTTAACATACCATTTGAAATTTTGGTCAAGGAAACTTACCCTATATAATTACCCTTTGGCCTTTTGGGATGTCCCTTAGATCTCTTCAAAGTGCCTTTTGGACTTTCTGAAAGTGTCCTTTGGTACCTCTAAAAGTGCCCTTTGGGAGTTTTGAAAGGGAAAATTTCCCAAAGGAAATGATGCTTCAAAAAAATTGGAAAGGAAAAATGACCCTTCTATAAGTGTCCTTTTGGAATTTTTTAAGGGTAAAATGCTTGAAGGAAATGACCCTTTGGAAATTTTGTAAAGGTAAAATGACCCTTTAGACTGTTTGTAGACACTTTGTTCAAAATTAATAATTCCTTTCAATTATTTTGGGATTTTTATGTGGGAAAAATGCCCAAAGGGTAAGTGCCCTTCAATTTTTTTTCCATGGACAAAAATTTGAAAACAAATGATCCTTTGGATTTTTATGGAACACTTAGCCTGATACAAAACAAGACATTGAATTCCTTTAGGCTTGTTTGTAGTGGAGAAAATGTATGATGCAAGTTTTAAAAAAATTTGGTCAATACAAAAATACTTAAGACCTATTTTCATCAAACATTGTGCTCATGTAAAAAGCCCAAAAAAGTCTAAGGGAAAGATACATTCACCAAGCAAAGACTAGATTAGGAATTATACAATTTTTACATAAACTTGACCTTCTAAAAGAACACTTAGAGATGAAATTTGGCCTAAGGACATAGTCATTTTTACTTAAAAAGCACCCAATTACTTCAGTTCAATTTTGGGAAATAATATTGACTCTCACTCGGGGATGCATACCCCCTATAGGTGTGCAAAGAACCGTAAAACACAATACCAAGTGCCAATCTATTAGTCTACAAAGTCATGACTTAGTAATTTTTAGAAAACATCCATGAAGGCTCAATAAAACATGGAAAAATTAACAATAATAGATCATGAGGATCTTGAAATAAACACATAATAAAACACAAAGCGAAACTATACAAATAAGGTCTGAAGAAGAGGGTAAACAAAAAATAGGACAAAGCAAAAAAATACAAAATAAGGTACATAATTATAGACATACTCAATCAAAGAAGTGTTTTAGATATCTACCATTTATTGGAATTTATAATATTTCATCATTTAGATGTCTTAAAAAGAAATTATGATCCCTTATTTGGCAGTCAATGGAATAGGAACCCATCCATAAGGCATTAAACTTGACATACTTTCATTTTTCCTCATGCATGTTGTCCAAAAGCAAAACTATATCACCTACTTGGAAGGTTCTCTGAGTGACCTTCCTATCAAATATTTTCTATAGTTTCTCCTTGAACTTGAAGTGTATTTTAGGATATTGTGTTTAAATTTCATCAAGCTCAATTATTTGGTTCACCTTGCTTTTGTAGTGGTGGACTTTCCCATCATCCCCTAGTTGTTGCATGAGTTGATAACTTGGCAACTATAAATTCATAGTTAGAACTACATGAGCTCCATAAATTATCTCAAAAGGGATTTTTCCTATAGTTCTCATAAGTGTGATCCTGTGAGCCTATAAGGTAAACTTTAACAATTCACCCCACTTGTTTGCTTCTAAAGTTCATGTGATAATCTTGACTAAGTTATTGTTATTTGATTCTACTTGCCCATTCCCTTTAATATTGTAGTTGGAAGCATTGGTAAATTCAATCCCATAGTATTTTCATAATTCCACCAAAGGTTTGGATTTGAAGCTCATGGCATTATCAAAAATTTTCTTGATAGGGACACTAAATTTATAGATAATTTGATTTAAAAAAATCCATAACTAACTATTTTGTTACTTTATTTGTAGGGAATATCTCAACCCATTTTGTGAAGTAGTCAGTTGTAACTAATAACCATCAATGCACATCACTTGATGAATCAACAATTTCACCAATGAAATCAATTCCCCATTGTTTTAATGGGCCTTAAATCATCATAGGTTACAAAGGAAGAGAACATGATGCTTTCATCCTCCCAGCAAAGCACTGACATTTCTCACACCATCTGACTATCTAAAAAACATCTTTTAATAGTGATGGACACTAATAACTATATGTCATTATTTTATGAGCTATAAATTTAGGTGTAAAATGGCCACCAAAAAATCCATTATGGAAGTCTTCAATTAGAATAATAGTTTGTTCTTCCATCACACATCTTAGGAGAACCCCATCTAGACTCTTTCATTCTAGTCTATAATCAGTAAAGAGTGACTTTTGGGAGACAATCTTGAGAGTTCTTATTTTATTCTTATCCAAGTCAAGGGGATAGTTTAGATTTTTCCAATAGTAAACAATGTCTCTATACCATGGAGACATGTTAAATTGACTCAAAGAATCATCAAAATTAAAAATAACAGTGTCTACCTCAACAACTTGCAATTGGTCTTAGCCATAAGCTTGTCTAGACCCATCCCCCTTACCGACTTGGTGGTCTAGATATCCATGTCATACTCTTATATCTTGTTGACCCACCTACACCTCTTGATGGATACTTCAATCTAAGTTAAAATTTCCTTCACCATGGTGTGTGGGATGTAAGAAATAATCTTTGAACTTAGAGTATATGGCTTGAACATATTAATAGCCTTTAAAATAGTGAAATTTTGTTTTTCCATAATATTATAGTTTATTTTAGCACCTTTCACAACTTTTCTAAAGAAATATATAGGCTACTCATGACCTTGCTCATTACTTTACAATAAGATAGTATAAAAAATATTGTACGATGCAAGAGATAATATATAGAATGGCTTTGTGTAATCAGGACTAGATAAAATAGGGGTAGACTTTAAAGCTCCCTTAATTCCACTAAACTATTACATGACCTTCTTCTCCCATTTTATGGTCTGGTCCTTCTTTATCATGGAAGTAATAGGCAATGTTATCTCTATAAAATTGGACACAAACCTCCTCACAATTTTAATTTTTCCAAAGAAAGACATAATTCTTTTCTTTTACTATAAGATAGGCACTTTGTCAATGGCTTCAACCCTTTTAAGATCAATCATGACACCATGCTTGGACACTATATCTCCTAATAACTTGGGCTTTCATACTCCAAAGAGGCACTTATTCAAATTCAATAAAATGTTAAACTCCATTCATCTGATCTAAACCTTTTCTAGATACTCCAAATTCTCTTCTTTAGTCTTGGAGTACATAGTGATGTCATATTGATAAATAGTAATGAACTGGTTAATTATACCTACAAATTTAACATCCATAGTTCACTAAAACATTACACCAGTATTCATCAACCTAAAAGGCATCCTCATATATACATATGTGCCCTAAGGCATTGTGAACATGGTCTTGGATCTCTCAGATTCCTTCACCACAACCTAGTTGTAACTTGAGAATCCATCCAATGTTGACAACATATTTTATCTAGTAATTCTCTACAATAAGTTTTTCATATTATGCAGGGGATAATTATCTTTTAAGTAAGCATTGTTTAGATTTATGAAATCCACACACAAGTGGATGTCACCATTTTTATTTATTATAAGGACTAAATTTTCAACCCATGAAGAATACTTGATAGGATGAATGATACCACTATCCCTTAGATTATTTAATTCTTCCCTCATTTAGGTGGCCAAGATGGGTTTAATGGGTCTTTGTTTCTAGTTGAAAGGATTGATACAGGCTGTAATGGGATGACATGATATAAAAAGTCTTCCCTATATGCTTTTATCTTATAATAAGACCATGATAAGCAATCTTGGTACTTCCTTAATAGCTACATGTAATCTTTTTTCACTGTTTCACTTAGGTTAGTACCTAGCCAAACCCTTCTTGGGTTCTCATGAGAACCTAGATTGCATTCATTCACATCTTTTGAGATAGATGAGTCTCTCAACTTTATTCTATCTATTCCATCAAAATATGCTTCTAAATTGACCAATCCTCTTGGGATAGTGTTTGTATTCATCTAAATAATGTCCTTCCTAAACAAGGTATCCTTTCCATCATTGACCTAAACCATAGATCCAAGGTCTATGAGCTGATCATGAAACTCAATTTAATAATTTAGAAACCTCTGAATCTATTCATCATCATTAAATTGATGACAATGATGAACATCATATGGGATTGAACTCCTAACAAGAACCTCCACTTGATACTAAAAATGAGGGATCATATTTTCAATGTCAAACTGAGTTCCTAGCCCTAAAAGTCTATAAGATTTTTGGTTGAAACTTTTATCATGATAGCAAATATTGAATGCATCGAAGAATTCAAGAAAAACCCAAATAAAAATTTTGATATAATTTCAACCTCTTACTTTTTATGGCAAAATCATTATGAACTTGCTTTACCACTAGATTAGAATCACCCTTGACAATCAAAACATTTGATTCTATATTCATAGGAAATCCTTAAACCAAGTAAGAGTGTCTCATACTCAGCAATTTTATTCATGAACTCAAATGAAATACAAAAATAAAACATAAAACATTTACTTTTATGGTATAGAGGACAACCCCAGCTTCATTTCCAAGACTAGAGCAAGCCCCATCAAAGCACATCTTCCAAAGTACACCTTCTTGGTCAAGTTAACCATCAAGAATAGCAAGTTGCTCAATAGTATCAACATTCACAAAAAAGTTTCCTAAATCAACATCTATGTACAATACCTCATTTATAGCATGATTAGGATATTTAATCACATGTAGCATCTTTGGATCTATATAAAGTCTAACCATCTTAACCTCTAAAGGAATGGTGGTATAGGAAAGGTCCATTTTCACACTTCCACATGTGATAAAAATAACCATCATTTAGATGGGCAATCTTCTACTACCACATCCATATTTAAATACTTTCCTAGATGCATTGCTACCTATACCACCAACCCCTTAACTTGTCTAACAACTAGAACCTCTTGTGATTCCATGTCATAAAAATTGATAAAGGTTGATGTGATCTTCACTCCAAAATCATTGAGGACACATAAAGGTATCACATTACAAGAACCTCCATAATCAAACATGAAATTGTGGATAACTAGACCATTGATTAGTATGGTTGTATAAAATAGATCCATATTTAAATGCCTCTCTATAAGTGTAATCCCAAAATAGACCTCTGAATTAGGTTCAACAACCTCTTCTGATTATTCATCATCTTTTAGGGGTGTTTTGGGCAACTCAACTTCATTTACAGATGACCTTTCACCAAATTTTAAATATTCTAAGGCCCTCTTTGTATGTTTATGTATTCTTATTAACTCAACAAGTGACATGATGTTTTTTATTTGACTCAACACTCGAGCCCTATTACACACACTATACTAAGGAAGAGATATATTTTGTAGAAGGTAACAACACCTTTAGTTAGAATAAAATCACTCAAGCTATGAAGTGGAGTAATATGGGATAGGTTAACATTTTTAACAATAGCCTTCAAAGGTGGATTCTATTTTAGCTCATTAGCACCCTTAGGGATACTAGATAATATGGGCATTATGTTGCTCTTAGAAGGAACACCTCTAGGCTTAGTAGCTTGAGACATGGGTGTTATCTTGGAAGCTTTTAGGACTATTGTAGATTTATTTGCTTCTTTGGTTACACTCCCTACCTTTGAATTTGTAGGGGTAGTGTTCTAAGGAGCAACACTTGGTTGCCTACTTCTCAAGTTGTATTCCTTCTTTTGAGTAGCTACTGCATTAATTAGTAGTTGCTTGTCCTCAAATAATGGAACTACCCTAGGATATTTATTGATCATCATAGAGTATAAGAGATTAAAATTGTGGATGGGCCATTCATATGCTTGTGAGACATTAATATCACAAGCAAATTCAAAATTTGGGATACACTCTAATTCAACAATGCTCCAAAGCTAATCAACCATAGTATCATCCATCAATTCCATTGAGGTAGTTGATTCATTTTAAGGTATTTAAGAATTGAACATAAAAATCTCATAGTCAGATGATGCATATTTACGTTCATCTAGATCTTCATCAATTTGTTCAATAGTATCACATGGAGGGTGTGAAATGAAACACTTGTCACACCAATCAATATCTAAATCAGAATTCATAACATTTATCTTGAAATTTAAAGGATTAGTCACCCCTTTTCTAGATCCTCTATTTTTGTTTTTGTCCATTTTATCTTCATGTGCGAGCCTCTTCCCTCTATCATTATCTCTATTGTTGAAATTAGGCCCCCTTTAAACCTTATTCATATTTAGAGCTCTATCATAGCTATTAGCAACTTGAGTGACCCCCTTTTTAGCTCTAGACAACTTGTATGACATTTATTTAATAGTAGAGGCCAAAGTTTTGATATTTTCCTCTAAGTTGTCTATCTTCATAAGCTATGTCTTTTATGGATTGACTAACCTACATCAACCTATTTGTTCATGGGCTTTCCCATAACTTTGATGTTGTTCCTAATTTTGATGTCCATATTGAACACCAACCATAGGTTAGTGGGAGCCTTATCCTTCAAGAAATACACAACCTTCTTATCAAAGGCATCACAATACTTTATCAAACATGTTGTATCATTGGGTGTGATGCTTTTGGGTAGCCACATCATGGTCTTATTGAATTGAGTGTTGAAGTCCTACACATATTCATTAGGATTATTTTTTATATTCTCAAATTTATCTAAGAGAAACCTTGGATCAATCCTAGCACCATACTAAATTTTGAAAACATTTTGCATCTCTTCTCATGAACCAAGCATCGAACAGTAAGTGAATTAAACCATTCACAAACATCTTCCTTTATCATGTACACAAACAAATTTATATACACATACTCATACTCAACCTCATAATATTTAATAATATTTTGAAAGGCCCTTAGATGTTGATCACCACTCACTATATTATTCCCTTGTAATTTTGGGAAGCATTTCCTAATTTCATCTGGGACTTCATTAGGATAGCCTATCATTTCATCAAAATTAATAGGTTTTAATTTGGGAATGTGGAATGCAAGATGTGCACTCTCATCTTGGTTTTTATTTCCCATTATTGGTTCAAAAGAAGGATCTAAAAAAAATGGCAAAGGGATATGAGGGGGTGAATGAGGTGGAATTTATGGATCAGACTTGGGAGGGGATTCAACTGGTTGAGAAGGAGATATAAAATAAACAAGACTATGTGTTTTAGAATCAGTACAAGAGATATGATTGTCTTCAACAAAGATATAAAGATTATTAGAAACTAAACAACCTTTAGTAGTTGAGCTCTACCCTTCAACAAGATTCCAAACTTGTCCCCTCCTTCTTTAAGGAATACCTAATGGTGGAATAAGTCTCTTAGGCATGTCACCTTTGAAAGATGATCTCAGACCTTCTAGATTTGCAAATAAGAAGATAATCAAAATTGAAAGTTAGTAAAATATTCAGAAGTGGCACCAATATTTATTAGAACTAGAAAACAATGTTAGAGTTTCCACTAGAATCAAACTTTTAGAATATAATAGTTGACAAAATGTTGTGATATGAACTAAAATTAAACTTCTCAAAGTTTAATGAAATAAATAACAAAGACACTAAAATTTTAAAAATATGTTCAAAAGGCAAAAGACACCTTCCAACATGTAATGTTAGCATATCCTTTTAATAAACTCAATAGAAATCAAATTTTTAAACATTAAAAAATTCTTGTCATATCCCCAGTGGAGTGTTATGATGTTGATAGACAAGATAGCTAGATCAACATAGTAACAGTAGAGAACTTTATAATATGAAATAATCATGGCTCTCTATAGTAATTATGGGAAACAAGTGACTAGAAGTTCATTTTAGTCCTTGGAAACAACACCAATAAATTGGTGATGTTGATGGACCAAAGATAATCAAATCAACAAAGATACAAGAGGAGAAATTTTGAACTGATAACATCTTTTTGTAAGAGTCCCCAGTAATGTGGGTGACTATAATTATTCCCCAATAATGGCACCAAAAGATTTTTTATGCCCATTTTTACACCTCATACACTCAACCTTACACACATGAAGGAAAATGATAATCAATGAAGGAAAAACCACTGGTATGTCATTGTATTTAAGGAAGGGTTGGCATCAAGATCAAATTAAATACATAAAATGACTGAGAGGCACCTATACAAGGTATGGTTAGCTCCCTACTACTTTTGGATCTACTTGAACCAAATTGAGAACACATATGGGGTATATTTCTCACATGGAGGGATTTTTAAATTCAATCTCCATGGGGATTCTTGGAACAAGGAGCAAATATGACCAAAGTATAACCACGTTTGCATACTTCACCTATGAAGGGTTATCACATGAAATGTACATTTTCTCTAAGTCATACAAAAGTTACTAAAGATAGATGAAATTATGGTTGTAATCTTAATTATGAAGAATATTAAACAACAAAGGGACTATATTAACACTTATTGTATGCAACAAGGTCTGTTATTTATAGTGTAGGATAGGGTAGAATAAGCTAGATGATTAAAATAGAAGGGTGGCATGCTGATGTTGGTGGTTTCTAAACAATAGGGTATCTAGCAATATTTCATGATAATATTCCTTAGTAGAGATGAAAAAAAACTCCAAATGTAAGATAATGGTAAACCCCAAATGATCCCTAAGACACTATAACATACACTAAAACTATAATATCAAATACTTTTCCTACTAAATTCATGAACCTAGGGAGCCCATAAAAGTTATTCAATAATTCATTTCCATATATAAATCTAGAAAGGGATTTATAACCTAAGTACATGCTCAGAATGATAACCAGTAATGAACACAAACCTAAATATCCTATCATTAAAAATCATAAAACATATTATTGCATTTCATTAATAGGATACAATAAAGAACCAAAAATGTTTTCTAGTGACTTGAAAGGAAATATTAAAAACATTGACACTTCAAAATGCTGCCATGGGGACAACCATGGTAAGATTGATCTTTTGATAAGGGAGATATAAACATGATCTCAAAGCTTACTAATGTCTATATAGATGCAACAACCTTAGTAAGGTAGAAAAAATCTACACACATCAATTAATACCAAAAAAATTTCTACACAACCTTGACTTAGGGAAAATAGACACCTAAAATAGCAACCTAAAATAACTAACAACCAACAAAAACCTTGGAACAAAGGATAAAACCTCTATATATACATTTTAAAATCTAAAACTATGGGTCACAACTTTTAAAATTGTAGAACAAGCCTTCAAATCTACCTAGATACTTCCAGCTAGAATATCCCCTTTACCATGCCTAAGCTCCTCATCCACTTTCAAGAAAAGAATCATTATTACAACTAGCTTTGTAAGGAATGATGAAGATTTACAACAAACCTTTGATATTTTAACTAAAGATGACAGTGAATTCATGATCTAGATGGTGAACCTCATAGTGGAGGCCCAAAAAACTATTTGACATCATATGTAACCACTTAGAGATGCTCTTGACTACTCACTTGCATAACTACAGGGAAAAAATAATTTAACGAGATAAATAAACTTTATCCTCATGTTGAACTACGTAAATATCCCCCTTTACACCTACCTAAAAGGTGAATTACATGGAAAAGGCTAAATAAACCTTGTTTATATGTGTAACTATCTATAAATGTTGGTGAAAAGTTACCTACACAACTAGAACCTCATGGAAAAATACCTTTTTTTATGCACACCATGAAACAACATGTTCTTTAAATGATGGCTTGGGAATGATCTAGTTGATCTATGATAATGATTGGAATTATTCTCTCTAGAATGGGTTCAAGGACCTTTTTCTTTGCCTTGACTCATTGCCAAACTATGAAAGAACTATCAAATTTAACTTTTAGACCAAAGCTTGCCACATATTAACAACTAGTATTCCACCTTGGATCCAACTAGGCATTTTTATAGCTTAAAAACTAACTAGGTTGCTTCATTGGCTGTAATTTGGGAATGTGCCATTCTTTTATTAGTTTTGATCCTTTTGAAAAGTCCATCTCACCTTACACTATTGGATATATTCCCTTAAGCTAGTGCATGCCATGGATATTGACCCAAAGAATTAAATGTCATTGGTTTATGAGTACTCTATTTAACATAGTTACAATGGGTGTTATCACTACATCCACTTAGGGCTTAATTTGAAACCTTTACTTAATATGACCCATCGATTGAAAGGTATTTTTTTAACCATGTACCATCAATCGATGAGAACATGCTCATGCCTTATCATGCATCACAAGCTTGACCTTTTGACTTTACACTCACACTATATGATCTTGAGTTCCTAAACAAATATAGTCCATTAGATTGGAAATGCTTTCATATTGCTTGATTGTAAATCATGGGAACTTTTAGATAAGAATTCCTTTATCTGTTCATGCCAAGGAAAACCCATTACCTTGTGATGATTAGCATTGGAGAGCTTCAACTATGATGAAAATATAAAATATCCATGGTCATTAAGAAGATATGCTCTCAAATGGTAGTTAGACATTCTTCTACACTTTGAATCATTACCTCATCTATAAAAGAACCAATAATTTTTAGCTTTTAAACTAGAGTATGCCACATCATATCTATTTGGCCATTTGTGGGGTTTTAAAGAGTGACTAAGTTGATTGATTGGATCCAATATGGATACTTGTCACTTCTTCATGCAATCTAACCACTTTAAAAAGTCCAAATTAGCTTGCATCATTAAATCATCCTTACCAGAGCAAACATGAGCTGTAGATCTTGTGTGAAATTATCAATTTCTAATTTGTGGCACATAGTTGTACCACATGGAATTTTTGTAGTTTTTCATAGGGTCATTTAATTTTCAACCTTGGCTATGAACCATCAAATCTAGAGGGGGTGAGAAAATGTGCTCCATTGGATCATGATTTAAGGGGTGGAAAATTATTGGATACTACCTTTTACATGGCCCTAAGGATATGCCACTTGGAAACCCCATCAGCTTCTTATGTTCCTTTGACTATCCAAATTTTATCACATGTCGTTAGATCATCTTGATCCACATCAATGTGCACCATCGAATCTGCCTCTATTTGAAAATAAATGACTAATTTATGGGGTCTAAAATTAATGCTTGCATGATCATCCTAGAACATTTCAATCCCAATAGCTAGTCCCTATAACTTAAAGTTGACATCCACATGCATATCAAAAGATGTCCAAAAGACCATCATATCTACAACTTTTAAATATTTTTTCATCGAATTTTATACATGGAATTTTTTTTTAAGTCTTTGTCTTTGGCATTCTTATTTGCTTCAACACTTCTATTTTTGAATTTTCTTCAGCATAATTATCTCATAACAATTCTTTTGAGCATTATGTAAGGATGATTATTTTAGAAAAAAATGTCTGAGATAATTTCCCTATAGGATTTGACTTCACATTTTTCCTATAAGAATTGAGACTTAGTTCCTTGTGTCTTTTTTAGGATAATTATTTTAGACAATTTATCTGAAACAATTTCCTTGTAGAAGTTGAACTTACTAATTTTATCAAAGAAATGAAATTCTTTGTGACTTTTGGCTCAAAAAAAATTCCCAAAAAAATAGGATCTTTATTCCACAACAAGCTTATTGAAATTACCCTTTATCCATATTAACATACCCTTTGGAATTTTTGTCAATATAACTTGCCCTATAAAATTACCCTTCAACCTTTTTGAATGGCCATTAGATCTTTCGTAAGTGCCTTTCAGACTTTCTAAAAGTGTCCTATGAATCCTTTAAAAGTTACCTTAGGGAGTTTTAAAAGGGAAAATTTCCCAAAGGAAATGATCCTGCAGAAATTTTGTAAAAGAAAAATGACCCTTTTGTATGTGTCCTTTGGGAATTTTGCAAGGACAAAATGCCTAAAGGAAAGGACCCTTCAAAAATTTTACAAAGGCAAAATGACCCTTCAAACTATTTGTAGACACTTTGGCTGAAATAAATAAGTCCTTTCAATTGTTTTGGGAATATTGTGTGTGTAAAATTCCCAAAGAGTAAGTTCCCTTCAAAGTTTGTACCATTGACAAAAAGTCCAAAATAAATTATCCTTCAGGTTTTTGTGGAATACTTAGCCTGAAACAAAACAAGACATTGAATTCCTTTGATATTTTTTGTAGTAGACAAAATGTCTAATGGAAATAAGTCTTCAAACTTTTTATCCAAGAAAAAAATCCCAAAGACATATTTGGATTGGATAGTGTGTTCATGCAAAAAACCCAAAAAAGTCTAAGGGAAAGACATAATCACCAAGCAAAGACCAAATTAGGACTTAGCCAATTTTTACATGAACTTGAGATTCTAAGGAACACTTGGGGATAGAATTTGGGATAAATACATAGTCCTTTACACTTGACAAGGGCCCAATTACTTATGTGTAATTTTAAGCACTAACACTAGCCATTGAAATAGTTAAGAAAGTGCCCAACACCCCGAGTAGGAAGGTATAAGAAGCTATAAAAGAGGCCTGCCTCAGTAGTTAAGGGGTGCCAAAATAAAAATAAAATGATACTATCACTTTATAAAAATAATAGAGATAACATAGGAACCCCAACAATAATAAGGTGATGTTAAAGCCAAAGGAATTTCCTTGGAGTTAAGTATTGATAAACCCCATGATGAAGTGAATGAAGGGGAAAATTTTGAGGAAGAAACCCCTAATGATTAAATATAATCCTCTGAGGAAAGTTATAAAGAGAGTAGTGGCACTAGCGAAGAGGAGGAAGAACAAATAGAGATGGTCATCATCAATAAGGATGATAAAAATATGAGCATAAGGGAGAAGGCATAGAAGGTATGGCTAGATGAAGAGATTTATATGTATGACTCTATGAGCCCCCCCAAGCAACCAAAACTAGGACATGTAACAAACTCTCAATTCTGATTAATCACTATATGGATGAGCCTCACTTTGAAGCACCTAGAAATGCTATTTTGGGCCCAAAAAAACTTAAGGATATGTCTCCCTCCTCATAAACACTTGTGCCATGAACCTAGTCTAATCTAGGAATGCACTAATCAAAATAACCACTAAATTTACACACTAAAATGTCATCAATGATGATAGGGTGAGAAAATGGAAGACGCTCCACAAAGAAGCCAAAGATGAAGTGTATGACACCAAATTCAAGATGAAGTAGCTCAATGAGTGCATAGAGATGATTTAACCATCCCTTCTGGTTAGTATTGATACCTTAAACCTATTAGAGGTTGATAAATACTTTAAACAGCTTGGATCAAAAGGAAAATCTCTTAAGTCCCCTTCTTGGTGATAAGACTTATGGTGCCAGGCAAGTAGCTAAATGAAAAAGAGAAATGGTGACTTGGTCTTCTTACCTATCACCTGCATTGGCTAAAATCTGAGTGGATTAGATTCAAACATGCCTCCAATATATATGTACTCTACTTCTCCTTGGAAGCCTATTGAATGCTAATCTATTTTATTGGTGCTCCTCACCAAAAAATCAATGGCCACCGGCTCATCACCAAAATCCCTTTGATCTACACATTCCTTTTACAATGTATCATGGTCTGACTTGTTCCCTTATGCCTCATTGAAAATCCTATTAGACTCATCCTCTGCCTCCTTTTGGCCTTCTTGAAGAAGGGTGACTATGGTGATGTCTGAAATGGACTCACAAAATAATTGCTCATCCCACAGAACATTACCTCTTTGTTTGAAAATATCTTCTTCAAGGCATTCCTCTAGGAAGATAGACCTCTCCTTTCTTTCTTCCAACTTAGTGTCCTCAGTGTAGTCATCCTCATCATCAAAATAGCAAGGAAGTTCATCAAATAGAGGGGAAGAGAGCTCACCATGCATTTTTCCCTCCTCATATTGCTGGAACATCTACATATATGCAAGACTTGCATCTTCTCCATTGCTGATAAGGTCTTCACAAGGAGCATCGATGATGATTTCTTCTTTGTTGTCGCTCATGACAGCCTCTTAAAGACTCTTAGATTAGATCTTTTGCTCCTCACCTGCCTCTTGCAAAACAGGTTCCTCCTTGAGAAGGGGTGAAGTGGAGAAAACATGTGGAAGAGGGGGCAGCCCTTGGGCTAGAATCGAATGATTCTCCTCTTTCCACTTGGTTAGCACTTCATCTATATCAGGTGCAGCCTGATATCTCTCTTGGAAATGTGTAGGTGGGGTGTGTTCAGACATGGAAGGTGTTGTTTGGTCTGAGCCATCCATTACACATTAGCTGTGGAATCTTTCTCTGGATTCCAACTCTACTATTCTCTTGGCTAGATCTTCTTGGAAAAGCTTTTCCTAGAGGTTTCTAGCATTATCATGAGCAGGTGCAGCTTCAACTTCTTCAAGGCTTTGAGAAAAACCTTGCTTTTCTTCTTCTTTTCTGCCCCATGATTCTACTATTCTTCCCCAGTTTAGGATCTCTGAATTAGAATTATACCCCTACGAATAGGTAGCAACTTTGTTGTCCATAAGGTCTTGAGGCTCCTCCACAAGGTCCAAAAGTTTTAACTCTCTTTCAAGGAGTAGCTTCATCCTAGCTTCTAAATATTCAATTTGTTTGGCTAGGTTATCCTGAAAGAGTCTTTCTTCGAGGTCACCAACATGATCCTCTTCAAAGCTCTGAGCTGGTTCCTGACATTCCCTCCTCCAACTCAGAATCTGCACATTATGCTGAAGGACTTGGGGAGGTTGGGGAATGTAAGGAAAAGACTGTTGGTGCATTGGAGGAGCCTTTTGAAGAGGGATGCACTGGCTAGTGGTTCTCCCCTCAATGGAAAATTCATAATATAAGGAATTTAGAAGGTTCATTTCCAAGGGAGGCTGATTTGATGTCATTTGATGTTGGAAAGCCAATCACATGGGATTGGAAGCAACATTTGATGAGCTAGAGTGAGCAAGTGCAATCTGATAAAATGGATTTGGTGTAAAAGGGGGGAGGGGTTTCTTTAGGATAGGAGGGGGTGCACAAGGCTCACTGCCTAGAATAAATGGATTTCTCCATTTTGTTACCTCCTCCACAATGGGTTGCAAGGCTTGTGCTTGCCCAAACAAGCACTCCTCTTTAGACATCAGCTCCTGCTGATATTTGTATTGCTCTTTTAGCCTATTAATCTCCATTATCTACCTCTCAAACTCTAGCACCATTTCCCCTATCATTTCAGGGCAACTAGGACAACTACTTGAGGTGATTGCATAAATATTTGGAGTCTGATTATATTCATATGAAGGAAAATAAGACCCATGATTTTGAGAAAAAGAAATATACATACAAGAAATGAACTTTGATGGCACTAGCCTACTTAACCAACAGATTAACTCAGAGTCGCTAAATGCTGAAGATATTTGAATTGTTGTGATAGGACTAGCATTAGTCCTAAAACTTTACTATGTTATAAAACTGAGTCCCATCAATCATGCCAAAACTATTAATGTAGGAAATTGCACCCTTAGTAGGAGGCCAAGCTCCTACCTTCTCCTCACAACATGGAAACTCCCCTCTCACCTGTGGGACTTGCGAAGCTAGAGGGGAGAGTCTCTAGATAAGGGCTAGCTCCCTTTTATGTATCATGGTTTGTTCCAGCCAGTGAAAAACACACACACACACACACACACACACACACACATACACACATATAGGTAGATATAATGAGGGGGGATGAAAAGGAAGAGAGAGTGCAACAAAACAAACCTACTCTAAAGAGGTGATGCACCAAAATAAGTCAACCTTCACACATCCACACTTAGAATCAGATAAATACATACATACTCTACACATTTGGGAAAAGGACCAGGTTACAAGAAACTGGCAGGGAGGCTTTCATGAAAACACACAAAATAGAAAATCACTGAGGCACTATGAAATGCACACTATAAGTAACTTTCTCTATTCTAGTCTTCTAAATGTTAGCTCTTCTCCTTTCAGCTATAGAAATTGTGCCTTGTAGACAACAAGTTTGTTGGTGTTGAACCTGTGAGAGCATCAAGAAAAAATGAATAAACACAGACAAACACTCAAGGCATACTCTGAAAATATCTATCCAAATGGAGGTAAATAACTATGTTTATTTGATTTAGGTGAAATTTTGCCAGGGCTACACCTTAGCAAAAGTGGAAGATCCTTCTCAAAATGAGAAGTTATAATACATATATAAAAGGAGAAGGGAACTTGATGCTTCTTTGATAAGTTGGTCTGTCACGTCCCCTCATTGGGAAGAGGGAAACACTATTGTCAATGCCATCATTCTAGAAGAAGCCTATTGGAACCATGTTGTATGATCACCAAATTTGACTTTGGGGTTTGAGAATTAATGTGGAAATGTAGGTTGCATCCTCTTTTTTGCAAATAGACTGAGATTTGTCCCTTTTAAATGCATGGGCCATGCTGCTTGCTATTTGTGCCATTTAGGGATTTAACAGACAATAAATCACCTACACTTTGCCACTTAGACTACCTTGTCACTTCTACACCATGTCATTCCTCCTTGCTTTGTATTGTCCTTTCTTAGATTCTCATCTGGCTCATTCGACCCCTAGGGTAAATTTTCTTAGCGGGTCACTGCACTTTGAGCCCTTTCACGGTTAGCACTCTCCTTTGCTTTTTAAGACAAATATCCATTTTTCTTGTTAATTTTGGCATTCACATTACCATCATGCTTTGAAAACCAATGTATATTTCATCCTCTTGAATTTGATGTCCTCCTAAATGTCACCACTTGAAAACCAATGGCTATATGGCTCTGTTAAACTTGACAGCTCCTAAGACGTCAGCGGGTCCTTGCTGGCCTTTGCAGACATTTCCTTGCCTTGTTTATTTCATGGGCACCTTCCCTCTAGCCTTTCAAAAATTCCCTTAAACTAGGTTGCAAGTCCCTCGCAAGGGCACCTACCCTTTAGGGTCCTTTAATAGGCTCCTTGGTACTCCAGATTGTCTCTCGGGCTCCCGCAGACAAATTGTCTGTGGAAAATTTCCCCAGGTCAATTTCCCTAGGGCTTTCTTGGCTTGCTTTGTTCTTCATAGACTTTTGTTCATGGACATTTTCCTACACAAAAAATGTCTATGAAAATTATGTCTTCTCTTTTGCCTTGTGTTTTGACTGAGCCTGAATTCCTTTAGACTTTTTGTCTGAAGGAATTCCTTCAGATAAAAAATCTAAAGGAATTGGGACTTAGCCAATTTCAATCAAAACTTGAACTTTGAACTTTGAATTTGAACTTACTCTTGCCTGAGTCCTTTTCCTTTGAAGTGCCAGCCCTTTAGAAGGGCACTTAACCTTGAAGATTGCCCTTTGGCCAAGGACACACCCTTGAACCAAGCCTGTTAAACCAAAAGGTTTAATGGTTCAATCGGTACAACCAAGTGTGTCGATGACAAATGAAAGAAAGCTAATGGACTATTTTCTTTGAACAAACACCATTGAACTAAAATGTTGAATTGAACTTGTTGAACCAAAAAGGTTCAACAGTTCAATCAGTTCAACCATTGAACGCTGATGAACCTCTTTTGTCGATTGATCCATCCTCTTCAAACCAAGAGATTGAACCAAGCCGTTGAACTTCTTCCATTGAACCAAGCCCATTGAACTAAACTTGTTGAACCAAAATGGTTCAATGGTTCAATGGTTCAATGTTCTTGAACCAAGATGCTTGAACTGAGTGATGGATGAACCAAGTGTCAATTGAACCAAGGGGTTGAACCAAAGAGCGATGGTCTTGAAGACTAAACTGAGGCTTGAACTATGGCTGAATGAAAGCTGTGTTTAACTTATGCAATTTGAAGATTACTGGCATTGAAAAGCAAGGGAAGAAGGTGACCAAAATTTTATCTGTGGGTAAAAATTGGTCAATAGGGGGATAAGGCAAAAATGTTCCCAAGTCACCCATTTATTGTTATCTTTGTGGAGAACTAAACCATGTGTAGAGAAATTACCCTATAAATACTCAGAGGCAATTTTATTGTGCATATTGTAAGATGAAAGAGTAGTATAATTTAGAATACTTTCCCATCTTAGAAAGACAACAAAGGGAGAGACCTATTATAAATGTTAACATGATCCATACACAAATATGTGATGATTCCGTAATATAGGTAGTAACTAAATAACATCATGTAAAATAGGAGTTAATTCCATTAGAAATGCCTAAAGACTTGGGTATTAAAAGGCATGAACAAAATGTTATCCTAATCTGACTACTAAAAATGGTATGATGCAAGAAGTTGTGCAAAATTTGAAGAAAATCCAACAACAAGGGATGAATGAAGGGGGTGATGTAGGCTTTAACACACATATATATGGGAAAATAAAACACATACTTAGATAGAATAGGGTTATCACTACATTTATAGATTTAATAAAACTCCTTAGTATGTTTCAAAATGAATATATATCCCAGAACATCATAAAAAACTCCATAACTTACTAAAATGTGTGCAAAAAGGCTAATAATAAACAAATAAGTTGGTTTGGTTTGTAAAGATAAAGAAAACTTGGGACATTTATGTGAGGAAGGACATATGTATAGCTAGGTATGAAATACCCAATGCTATATTCTAATTTAGAAACATTATAAATATAATCCCCACATCTAATTAGGAAGCCTTCATTAGACTTGCATTAAACTATAGTCCTATCATACTCAACCTTGTAGACTATAGAAGGGTTGAACCTATTGGTCACCTAGATTACGTAGAAAATAAAGTTGAATAACTTAGTTTAGAGGTGGTTTCGAAGTTATTGATATGAAGATATATGAGACTCACTACCTTGCACTAATAGAGAAGAAGTGGGCCTATAATGGGTGTATGAGTATTAACACAATCATGAATCAATTAAAGTCTCATTAAGATGACAAGATCATTGTCATTACTCTAAATAAGACTAAATCTAGGCCGTACATCATTCCAAAAGAACTAAACTCAACTTACATTGTTTCTAATGATAACTAGATGAAGGTCATAGTTAAAGATAAGTAGAAGGCTCAATAAGCAATAGAGTATAGTTTCCTCTATAAAAACACTATTCTATAGACTCAAATTCTTAGCATAAAATGACTCTTAGGAAATATGGGGATGAATACTCTAGATATCCCCCAGAAGGTTCATGAGGATGTGTGAACAATGATGACAAGATCTCCTATACAATATGATATATATTTTATATATCAAATAGGTCATATTGAGTAAGACTACATAAAACCAAATCTAGAGGGTTTTCTCCCATGGAAAAAAGGTCTTCAAGCTGTTTCGGGAAGAGGAAGAAGATCCCTATGTCATGCTATATAATGATATAGTTGGTAAGATCAAAGAGGTAGAAGTCCTCTTTGTGAAAATACAAGAGGGTTTGGATGTAATTGATTCCATTTTATTGAGCTTCTCTAACCAAGCCTTAATCATATACACGTGCCAAAATTAGGTAAATGAGGAGAAGGAGAAGTTAATAGTGAAGGTATACTCAATAAACAAGCTAGAGAGAGTGAAGATCATGGGGAACATCAATGCACTAAGTAATTAGATCAAATATGAAGAGAAAAACATATAATCACTCTTCCATTCTCTATTGACTAAGGCTTGTGAGCAATGAGCAATCCTAGATAAGAGTGTAAAAAAGGCAAAATCAAATGTATAGGCCTTTCAAAAGGATATGGAAAAGATTGATGTGCTTAATACTGTGTCCACCAAAATAGATAGTGCCACTAAAGAAATCAAGCTCTCCAAAAGGTATTTAAAGACTTTAGTTCTAACCTTAAGGATAATGCGTCCAAGTTTTATGTCACTAAGAATTGGATAGCCTAGTTTGAGGATGGACTAGAGTTTCTGTATGGGTTAATGTTGGGCCCCTTATTTCAATAAGTAAGGATTCACACCATCTTGACTTCCACATGAGTGCAAGTTAATAATTTCAATTATGATAGCATTTTGTAATTTTAGCACTAGATGGATGATGTAACACATATCTTGCACTAGATAAGAGGTGGTTAGCTAGTTCTTAGATCTTCAAGGAATATTCTAAGATTAATGATGTATGGTAGCTGTAGTGTGAAGTTCACATGGTGATGGAGCTAGTGGGAATGTTCACCAAGGCTCTCTCTCAGAAATCAACATGCACATTCCACCCTAGAAGAGATGCTTTTGAAGAGATATAAATGGATCTCAAACCAATAAATGAAGAGAGAGAGGTGTAAATAGTGTAGTAAAGCCCTAGCAAATTAAAATTTGCTTTGGATACATGCATCAATCATTCATTAAACTTAAGCTTAGAATCGATGCCATGAATGTTCTATTTTCATATTCCTAAGCTCACCTATGAGCCTCTAGGTTGTTTAACATGAATTAATCACACTCTATTATAAATGCCATATATGCTCTATTTTATTTGAGCTTTGATTAATGATAAAGAATGGTTGTAGTACATATGATATCTATTTTAAGCAGCTTTGGTATTACTATTTGAATGTACAATAATTATAATGTTGTAATTTAAATACATTTATGTTAATAATGTTATTTTTGAGCTTATGGATCATGTTGTTAATAGAGTCCCTCCAATAAATGATGACATCATCATAAACTTGTAGAGAGTATGAGCATAGATCCTATGCTAACCAATCATATCCTTGATAAGAAGCACAAACCTAGTATTAGTTCTTGAAGTGAAAGTATCCCCTTAAACCTTTAATCACTTATATGATGTTAGGCTTAGTTTAACAAAGGTTTTTACCCATATTAATCTAAGATTAGTCCACCTAAAGGCTTGTACCTATAGGCCAATAGGCTTCACCCATGAAAGTATTATGCCTACTATTCTACTTAAATTCTTCTTTGAATTGATGAAGTCCCATAATTTATGTCTTCATCCATGGAAAAACTATCCCATAATGGGCCCTAGTTCCTTCTTAACTGTGCTTCAAGTGAGTTCATAAGGCCTTACCTTATGTGAATTGATGTTAGTGTAGCGATTGTAAAATGTTGCAGCTCTAAGGGAATATCCCGTGTTTGGTCCTAGTTGTAAGAAACCAAGAACCATCTAAGATAAATTCATATGCCCTAATTATACATGTCCTTTAAAGTACAACATGATAAATCCCAAGGTATCAACTTGTTTGAAGTGGCAGTTAATGAAATTTTAGCTAAAAAATAATTTATTTCCATTAAAGACACTCTTGAAATTGCCTTACCTCTTTATGGTGTACCCTCAAAAGAAGATATTATGTCATCCCAACCTGTTGAAGTTGTAGTTAGCTTTGAATTTGATCAAGTAATTACTGACTAAGAATATGAAAGTTAATGAGGTGGTAGTTTTCGAAGATATAGAGAGCAAAGATGATTGGTAGTAGTAGATGAGGATTTTCCAAGAACTTGAAGAAATTTGTAAAATTAAGGGTCAAGTACATAATAAAATATATCAATATATTTCCATAAAGGGCAATGACAAATATTTTGTTGAATATTAAAATATCCTTGATGATCTTGAGGAACTTATAGCTAGTAAACAACGTTATCTCTCTCAAAGCACCATGAAAGTCAAAGATGTATGTTTTTTTGAAGCACCATGGGAAGTTATAACTAAGGAGTCTCATGAGCAGGTTAAATATATTGAAATTCAATAAGAGTTCACCTTCAAAGGTGTTATATTTGTATATGCTTTCATTACATTGATTATTATTCTAAAGAGATTGGAAAATATCATGAAGGAGATGGATGCACCAATGCCAAGGCCCAAAAGGCAATATGTCTCATTCACTCCTTCATTTCATGATGAAATAAATGTTTCAAGCTTCTCCTTTGATTCTTGAGGAAGAGATTCATTTAGGTTAGTTTGTATTTAAGTTAATTTGTTTGGGTTTATTGTGTGTCTTCCATAAGTATTCTTGAGAACATGTGTGTTTACTTAGTTTATTGTCTTGTGTGTTTATTTTTTGTTGTTTGGGTGTGTGGTTTAGTGTCTAATTAAAGGATTGTAAAGGAAAAATGTGGTGTATCTATGAATCCATGGACCAAAGATGGGAGAAGGAAACTAGTCTTTAGCATAACTAACATACCACCCCTAGTAATTGCCAAAGATTTTGACCAATTTGAACACCAGGTCAAATTGATTGAAACCCCTATGAATAAATACTTTTTAATAGGTCCTTATGGGTGTGTTTTGTCCTCCATGGTCCTATTCATGTCAAATAATGTCACTTAATATGTATAAATGATGTATGATTTTCCTAAAGCCTTCTTGAGTCATTTTATATCACCTTTTTAGGACATTTAATGAATTTTATAGTTTTCATGAAAGGACAAGTGTGTCAAGATATATTTCCAATGTACTAAATTTTATAAAGATGTCATATAACTATTTTTAATTAAAGAGTTGGTAGGTTCAACATTAAAAAGGAGAACACATGCTTTTAAAAGGTCATTTTCAAGCAATTGTATGCATTTGTATTTTAAGAGTGTCTCTTGATATTCCCAATTTTAATTTCCATTTTCATAAGGTTTTGATAGCTTCAATAATGAAGAAAACCATTCTCCTTCTCCCTTCTCTCTCTTAGTAGACTCTGTAGGGTCAACTAGTTTTTAGATGATATGGACAATAGGAGAGGATTTAGTTTAAATGTACCATACAGGGGAAATTAGACCCTTTTTACTCTCATTAAAAGGCATTATTTGGTATATTGATGGATTTTACTTTATGAGCAAACTCTATGAAGTATGGTGATTTATATTTGACTATTCATTCCTATCACTTGCAAGTTTCTTCTTTTGATTTTATGGTGTAATATTTATAAGTGTGTAAAGCATTCTTATAGGACATGTTATTCATCCTCATATGGTTTTGAAGGTTGGTTTTCTGTGGGGCTATGGATATGCATGTAAAACATCTCATCTTATTAGAATGAACATCATAGTTGATCTACAAGGTGATGTTTCAAAGTTTTAGTGTTTCTTTATTTGTTGTGGTTTCAAAGTAGTTGATGAACATATGTTTCTCTCTCATCAAAACATGAAGATCATTTATCTATGGAAATTTTTCATTAGAAGGTCTCAAGGTTGTGAGAGGTGAGTTTATCAAGATAATGAGCAAGAAACTAATTAGAACTCAACATATGCAATTAGATACATTCAGGTATGAACATGTATGCACTATGGAAGAATTATTAAAAACCATAAGAGACTATTACATTCATTCCATGACTTGAATGAAGTCTCTAAAGTCATGTATGATGCATGATTTTAACCTTGTATTAAAATAATAGCTTGCAATCAACTAGAATAAGAAAATTTTCAAATGGGACACCTTACCTTAATTTATTTGAAGTAGTTCTCTTCCTTACATAGTCTCATGCCATGGTAGAGATATTTGAGGACTAGGCTAGTCAAATCACTTTGCCATTGCAGCCTAGGCCTAGAGATAAACATGTCCAAGTAAGAATAAGTCATTTTATTAAAATATTATGATGATTATATGATTTTTAAGCTCATTATATGATTGAATACAAAAATTTAGTGTATACAATGCTTATTAGTCAAAACAAACATTGAAATAATTTACAAGTAGAGTTATTTGATTGATGAAGAGTTGAAAGCATGATCTCAAAGCATGAGATAAATCCATTAAATTATAGAATAAGCCCTATTTTTCTCCAAAATGGATCAAGATTGCAAGGTACATAGTATTCAAGCATGACGTACACCTATAGGTGACCTTTCCCAGCCAAAGCATGGTCTTAAGCCTTTTAGACCTAAATACTCTCTCAATGTTCTTGGACATCCAAGAAATTTTAAATGATCAAGGAGACTTATTAAGACATGATAGAAAAATCAAGAAATATTAATGAATATTAAATCATACATGTCTCATGGAATATGGTAACCTAAAAGGTCTTCAAGAAAATAGTCACCTACAACTGTGTGCTAACAATTCTAAGTTTTGTTAGTGTAAGAGGTACCTTAGAATAAGCAAGTGATATAGCTAGGCCAACCTAAAAGATATAGGAGGTTTAAAAGGAATTTATCATACATTTAAAGTGTAATAGAGTGTTAGGTCACTCTCACATTAATTCCAAGACTGGAGATTACAATCAGTACATCCTTCAATCTAATGCACCAACCTGTGTAGTGAAGAAACCATGATATGAAGAGATGGATGGTGGTATGCTTGGCCATTGTAAGAATATTAAATGTTAAATTTAAGGTAATATAGGTTTTAATTATGTGTTAAAAAAAAATATTACCATATCTTATGTGGTTTCATATGTAGAGTAGTAAGATGATCTATTGATCTAATGTTGCTTGCAATAAGTATCATGTGAAAGTCTCTTCATGAAGGTTATAAAGTTGAAAGACAAAGTGATCATGTTTAAGACATTAATAAAGTGATAAAATCATACTCCATATAAAATTTAAAGGAATATAATTAGGGGTAAGTTTGGGCTAATGGTTTTAGACTATACACATAGTCTTAGCTTGAGGGCTAATTTGGAAGAATTGAAGGGTTAAAGATTCTAGAGAGGTGATCTAACCTTAAGACTTGGTAAAAAGTGTCATTATAACATAAGTTAAATTATCATGACATATATTTATCCTATATAATAGGGCATATAACCATTAATTTGTATCAAAGCTAGGGAAATCCATGAATACAGAGTGTATACACATAATACTTTTAATTTTTATCAATTACAAACACTTTGTATCTTGCAAGAACCCATCAAGTCTCAGTCTCTCTGAGTGCATGATTTGAGGTGTGCATCGGGAAAGGGGTGGGTAGACCATTAGTGATTCATAATATTTTTTTTCCATTTTTACACTTGTCTCCTAAAACCATTTACCTTAAGCTTATTCTTCTCATACTTAACCACTCTAAAATATTTGTCATGATTTATCCTCATTGTTCTTTCCTTGACCCCATTTCACCAGTTGACTATACTAGGTCAACTAGGCCAACCCTATATAATTTTTAGCCTCTAATTACTATACAAGGTTGATAGGGTCAACCCTATTCTATTTAGGGATATTTTTCATTAGGATTTTTGTTATCCCTTCACCTGACCTAGATCAAGACTTAGTGATTTATCTCCCAAAAACTTACAAGTCGACTGGGTCAACCCTCTATAACTAACATATTCAGAAGAATTTAGGGTGGGATATACCTATATATAAGAGTTAATTTCAAACCATTTGTAATAATACAAGTAAATAAGAATAAATTCAAATGAAAATATGCTTATTGACCATTTTACTTGAGGAATAAAGCTTAATGTTCCATACTTTATTTGGAGATATGAATCTTGTCTTGTGGAGAAGTATTTTGGATGCATAGATAGGTTACATAGTGTAAATATGATTTGTCTTTATTATCTTTACATACCACAATAATCTATTATGAATCACCTTAGACAAGGGAGAGATTGAGGCTCGATGGGTTCATCTTCAAGATAAGTATTCTAAACTTTATTTCTCCTTTGTCAGATTAAATAAATGATGTAGTTGTGGTTTTTTCCAATGCATTAGGATTTATTATACATTGACGTGATTATATGGCTTATATGCATGTTAGTTTAGTTTGTTTTGTTTTGACCCCAACTTTGTGCCATAATATTTGGTTTGTACTAGATTAGATTTAATTTCTTGTTTATTAGAATAGAGTGAACATTAAACCTAAGACTATTTTAGGGTTGTTGCATGATTGTGTTAGACTGTAAGCTTTGGAAACCTTCTTAGCATAGTTTATTATGATAAGTGATCCCCTAATTAGGTCTAATAGATCCCTATATTTTTTATGCACCCACTTAATATATGTATTACAAATTAGAAGTGTAGGTGTGCTCTATCTTCTCTAAGCCAACATTTATTTATAGACATAATGCATTTTTGATTGTATACATTCTAGTGAACCCAATGTGAACTAACCCTTTTAGGATTTATTCATCTTATTTAATTATTTTATTATTTTTCATAGTTATTTTTATCATATATCTATCATATTGGGTTGACTACATCAACCCAACTTTAATTTTTGTGCATAGGTTTTCAAGTACAAGCTACTAAATCAACCTAGTTGACCTAATAGAAGTTTTCAACTTTCTATATATCTAGTCTAGACTACAAAGTTGACCCAATCAACCCTGTATATTTTTAGTTACTCAAAAGTATGTTTGTGTAAAACTTAATTGACCTATTTAGCAAAATTTACAAGCATATATTAAGGTTATTCAATAACAATCTTCATTCTCTACATCTCTGATCCACCAAGGTTCCTTTCTATCTCTCTATCTCTTTCTTTATAGTCTTAATTTTTATAGTTTTTGGTCTTTAAAACTTCCCCTACATAGTCAACTACATTGACCCTATTGACCTAGTTCTATGTTCTATGTGTTATATGGATAATTGGGTTGACTTTACTAACCTTGTTCATTTTTTGACCTTACTTCCATATTATAAGTTCAACCCTATCGACCATGTTCTATATTTTGTGCATACATTGTTGACTATATCAACATTGTAACTTATTTCAAAGTTGGAATTAACCTTATATGAAAGTAATTAGTTCACACTTTCTTTCTTTATTGCTTACATGCTCAGAATAGATCACATATCTTAATTAAGAGGTTTTCAATTAATCAATTAGTTTCACTATTTTTTTATTTTATGCACACATGATCAAATAACAAAATATAATTAAGTATTTTAATATTTGTCTACCCAAGGCCAACCTACTTAGATTTCATCACCAAGGGGGAAGCTAATTTAATACTCTTGTTGAGTATAAAGCATGGTTAATGGTATATTATGGCAAAGCATCCAATACCCTTATTACTGTGGTGTTTGAAGTGAGGGTGTAGGATCCAATAATAAGCTTTTATCATTGCCACTATAGTTCCTTTTAGCCCAAACTACTTGAAACCATTCTTAGATTTCCATTATAGTTCAATACTCATATCCAACTTCTCATCACATTTACAATCATATTTCAATAATCTTATAAACATTTTGGTTGACTAATTAGTTAGATATTTACTTTTCAAATTGATTGATTTCTCTTTGCTCAATTGTATTATGTATTTCAAACACTTGCATTAGCCAATGTTAGTGGAAGGTTTTGTGTTGTGTGATTCAATTATATTGGCTCATGTTAATACAATTGATAGTTTATTTCTTTTTAACTATTTATTTTCAAATTTATTGCAAAAATTATCTTATTGTAGTTCACAAGTCTATTATAAGCTTCATAAATTTCCCTCTCTACTATACTAGGTCAACCTAATCAACCTTATATCTTTTTCCAACCTCTATTCAGTATACTAGATTGACCTAGTTGACCATATACTATTTACAAACCCTATTTCCTCTTTTTATAGCCTCTATTCACTATACTAGATTGACCTAGTTGATCCTGTACTATTGAAAAACCATGTTTTTATGCTAGTTCAACCTATTTGACCCTGTACTATTTATATCATTTCTTATTTTCTTTCTTTCTCATCTCTTTTTATTTCCCTTCATCATGGAATCTATACTTGATGATAATACTCAGTTGTAGTCAATAGATATGATGAATCTTACCAACCCTCATAGGGTCTCCCATAGACAAAGTAGGGATCCTCTCTTAGATGATATTAATGTTCATATTTACACTCACACAATGAATTATGGGACCCTTCCTAATACCTCTTCATATAATAATCCTCTCCTCTCATTATAATGCCAACCCAAATTAGAGTATACCCCTAGAATGCTCTTCTTTATCTCTAAATTTCCTCAACATCAAGGAAAATATTCTTCTACCATTTACAATCTTATGATTAGTGATCAAGTTAAATAACCTCATTCACCTACTACTACATTCTAAACTAGATTTGGGTATATGAATTTATTTGATTCTCAACCTCTTCCTTTGATTATGACCCCTTCTCTTACCATGACCTCTTCTTCTCTTACTTCTTCTACCTCCATACCTAATGTATCCACTAACACGATAGGTTTTACATCTAGTGGGTCTCCTATAAGATCCACTATCCTTAATCCTTCCACTACCACATCATTTTTTACCTAAGGTAATCATGCTACTATTTCTTCTTCTTCTCAACCACTCACTAGTCTATCTTTTGCTACAGAAGCAAAATTTTCCACTAGTGCCTCAAATTCTCATAATTCCTCTCAAGCTCTTATGAAAACCAATAGCAGTACCCAAGCCACTAATACCACCTATAATTCTTCTAAAAATGTTAATCAAACACATTAACTATTATTACAAACACTCAATCAAGTGAATACCTTTCAAGATCATAACACAAATCAAATGATGAGAATGCAAAACCACCTTCTTCCTCTCCAATCTCATCCTCAACCAATAGCTTTGGGTACACATAATTAGAATGATCCCCATCTTCCTCTTCAATATTCTTAATTAAATCTCATTCCTCAACCTCCTTTGGTAAAAAAACCATTAAGCATCTCCAAAATGAACCTCTTACTACTCAAATTGATAACATTGATATAAGAGGTATCATGCTAATAATTTTTTTATAATGGATCAACTAATCCCACCATTATTCTTAAAACATTTGGAAATATTTAAAGGGTTTGGTCAAATTAAAAACCTTTGATGCTACCAAATCTTAGCCAAAACTCTCACAGGTGATGCCTTGGAATGGTACAACCAATATAGAACTCATTACATTACTAGTTTGGATGATTTAGTGAATTCTTTAGTTCAAGAATTCTAAACTAGTGATCATCCTAAAAACACTTTGGCCCACTTCATAAATTTCAAACAACTGGAAAATGAAAATAATCAAGCCTTTTTTAAGAAGTGTAAAACTTTGTTAAATAAATGTTAACATAACATTGCTGATGACAATCATTTCCATCTATTTACCAATGCATTTTTTTTCTAAACTTCAATATCAGGTCTACTCTTTCTCTCCACATAAATTAGAGGAGGATATTAACAAAACTAAATGATAACATTTCATTATGCATCAATTCAAGCCACCCTAACCTTATGTGGGTCCTTGTCTCTTACTTAAGAATAAAAATTTCAATGTTACCAATGATGGTGTTAAAGATTATTATGACACCATTCATAATGTTCAATCTATCATTTCTACCCCTTTGTCAAAACCAACTCCCCCTTCTCAAAAATATACCAATCCTCACTTATCTTCACTAAACAACATTAATTTTCATAAACCTCTATCCTCAGATGAATTACTTAAACTTCTACTTAGGCCTCTTCCATGATAACTTGACCCTACCCATCCTATGAAATCATATTATTATCCTAACAAGTTTTATTGGTTTCATGATAGTTGGGGTCATTCTCGTGAGACTTGTAGAAAACTTCATAATTTAGATAGGGACTTTATTTTGGGTCCTAATTTTGATCATGGTTATATCATTCGAAATAATCAATAATCTTATGAAATTGATTTCAAGGATTTTAAATCACATGATAAATCTCAACCCTTAAATAAAGCCAATGCTCATTTGTCTTTCTAAAAAGACCCTCTTCCTAATCATCAACTTATCTAAGACAACCAAGATAAAGTCACCCCTTCCACCAACAATTTATAAAGTCTTATTGAACCCACTTTCAAATATAATGTGGTTAACATGACTAATATGTGAAGGGTGGTTGCTTTTATTCATTCCCAACCTATCTACACTCCATTTAGAACATATCATATTATCTAGGATTCTTCTCCAACTCATTTAAGTGAGTTAGGGAAAGATGAACTTATTACTTTTGATGATTCAATTTTTTATTATCCCTTGGATAACACTTTCGTTTCTATTTTTACCACTCTTATATCTTCTAACACTAATGATACTCAAATTTCTACTAACACTTCTACCAATTCTCAAAATCAGCTTGAATAAAATAATTCATCACCACAACATGATCTAAAAACTTGTTCTAAACCTTCCTCTTCTTACCAACATAAATTACAATTCACTTCAACTATTCTATTATAGGACATCCTTAATCATTATTCACCTATATATAACAACCTTTTTATGGGTTATGATGAGTGGGATCCCATCACATAACTCACTAATATCCAATCTAAAATTCCATTCCTTGAGCTTATGAGGACTTATCCACATGATAAAAACTATCTTATGCAACTATTGTTTAAAATTAATGCCCCTCATCCTCCCATAGTAGGATGGGAAGAAACCTTATCTAGATCTGAGGATAGTATATTAAAATAATGTGAAGAGTGTCTATTAACATTGATGAAACTATGGACACTTCTCTTTCCTTAAAATTTCATATGGCTTCTATGATTCCCAATAATATTTGTATTCATTCAGATGATCCTTTCTTATTTATTAGTGTTCAAATAGGTGATATTAAAGTTAAGCATATATTTATTGATGAGGCTACTAGAACCTACATTGCCTCTCTTGACTTCAATAAGAAAGACACTTGGATATTCAGAATGCAATCTCAAGTCTACATACAACACCTACCAAGGATATTATAGAAGGAAAATGCCTCCTCTAGGTTATGTGTGGATTCCCATTACCATCCCACATATCACCATTTGTGTGAAGGTGATGTAACTTTAACATCTTGTTTGGTACACTATGGACTCATCATATGAGAACCATTGCTTTTTATGGATACCAATGCATTAAATTCCCTCATAATAGATCCATTTATAGGATTTCAAGTGATATTAACCCTTATAATTTTGAACAATTCTAAGACTATGGTGTCTTAAAGTTTCCTACTCTTGAACCTTTGCCTATAATTCCATTTTGTGAGTCTCAGTGTCTTAACTTTCCCATTAATTCAACTTGAGGTTATAATGGACATCTTGAATTCCTTGGGAACATTCATCCTAACCTCTTAGATTCCAATTATGATGAGCCTAATGAGATGAACCTAAATATTAAAATTTGTAATCTCTCACTTCACCTTATTTCATAGATACCTCTTATTCCTATTGTTATTGAGAATACCTTGTTTCCCATCCCATTACTCTTTCTATTGATCTTAATTCCATTCCTCATCCATCACCACATTTTCTTAGTGATGTTTTATTTCCCTTGCCTAAGATGGCTCTATTGCCAACCAAATGGGTTGATAAGTCCTCTCCATCTTCTTCTACTCCTATTATACCTCCTTCTATGAGTGATTATCCTAAGATCACTCACAAGCATATTTATTGCTTCCATGGGATACATAATCATTCTTCTATCCATTGTCATAAGTTATTATAATATATTAATACTTTTCATCCTTCCTCTCTTTCCATTGACAAATCCAAAACTCCCATAAAGTTTCCACCTAAATATATACCTAATTATGGTGAGGTGTATTATTTGTGGCACCAATATGGTAGGCATCACATGGATCCTTACCACATCCTTTAACAACACCTTAATGATTACCATGTAGTTATTCATGTATCTTCTTCCATTCCTCCCATAGGTCATCCCTATAATAAGTCTCCTCCTTCTTCTCCCATGGCTCCACCTCCAATGGTTCCATCCCCTCCTATGGTCCCTTCATCACCTTTTATGCCTCCACCCATGACTCCTTCACCCATGGACCTTCCCTCACCTATGGATCTTTATCCACCCATGATTCCCTCACCCATGGATGGTTATCCACTGCTGATTACTATATGTCCCATAGAGTCCACTCCCATGCATTCTCCTAAGCATCCATTACCTAATTTCACCCCTCAACATGATCTATAGAGTATTCCTACTTTTTAATCTAAGGATATTAGAAGAGAAGTCTTTTCCTATTTTTCATTGAAGATTGATGAGACACTAGTAGTAGTATATATCTAAATTCGTAGATATTTATCCAATACCTTGGATAATGTGTGTGGGTAGATTTATTAGTATTTATGAGCACATGCATGGTGACTTTAAATTTACATTTTGATTGGACATGTGTTATAATTTTATTTTTATCTATTTGTTATATCATTTGACACTATGTAAATTCATATGTGTGATATATATATATATGTATATATATATATATATATATGTATATATATATGTATACATATATACACACACACACACACACATATATATATATATACATATACATATATATATATATGTATATATATACATATATATATACATATACATATATATACATATATATATATATATATACATATATATATAATATAATATAATATAATATAGTGATTTTACCTTTGGTATTATATATTGCTTATATTTTCATATGATTTTATTTCTTTATTATTGTCTTCTCTTTATTTCTTGAGTTTTTCTCAAAATTCTCTTCTTGTGTCCTCATGATTTTTTGTGTAGACACTAGAAACCTTCACACTATGATCCTAAGTGTTAAAATACCCCTAGATCCCCCTGGGACCAATTTAGCCTTATACCCTCTAGTCAAACATAACACATAATTAGTCACCCATGACTCCTTCACCTATGGACCTTCCCTCACCTATGGACCTTTCTCCACCCATGTCCCTCACCCATGGATGGTTCTCCACTGGTGATTACTATATATCCCATAGAGCCCACTCCCATTAATTATCCTAAGCATACCTTACCTAATTTCAACCCTCAACATGATCTATAGAGTATTACTACTTTTTAATCTAAGCAGATTAGAAGAGAAGTCTTTTCCTAGTTTTTATTGAATATTGATGAGATGCTAACAGTAGTCTGTATCTAAATTCATAGAGATTTATCCAATACCTCGGATAATGTGTCTGGGTATATTTATTATTATTTATGAGCACATGCATGGTGAATTTAAATTTACATTTTTATTAGACATGTGCTATAATTTTATTTTTATCTATTTGTTATATCATTTGACACTATGTTAAATTCATATGTGTGTGTGTATATATATATATAATATAGTGATCTTACCTTTGGTATTATATATTTATTATATTTTCATATGATTTTATTTCTTTATTATTTTCTTCTCTTTATTTCTTGAATTTTTCTCAAAATTCTCTTCTTGTGCCCTCATGATTATTTGTGTAGACACTAGAAATCTTCACACTATGATGTTGAGTGTTGAAATACCCCTAGATCCCCTTGGGACCAATTTAGCCTTCTAAACTTTAGTCAAACATAACACATAATTAGTCTAATTAAACTATATTAACCCAACCTTTCACCTATTTCTACATTTCACCCTTAACCATCGATGGTTAGTTTGACTGCTAATGGTCACCCTAATTGTCAACAACTCACATCCACCTCCTTAACCACTAATATGAAAACCACTCCACCTTAATTTTATAAAAATAATTAATCTAAATACAATTTTAAACCATTTCATGTGAAATTTAAAATTAGGAGTCCTAGTTCACATTTTATTTCAACTCTCTTGCCTTACCTATAAGAAGAGAGGTACAAGAAGGTGAAATCCATTTATAATCATTATCAAGAGCTTATGGATCTAGAGTTATTTTGTTTTACAAGTCAATAATAATCAATAATTCAATGATACATTTATTAAATAAGAGATAAAACTTGATAACACATATTTACCAATGCACTGAGTACCATTACTCTATCAGAATTATGTCAAAATCCACCAATGAGTCAATCACCACAAGCATCAACCTAATCATCTTTCTACAAGATAAGTACTTTATTTTTAGCATTCAATTATTATTTTTTTATTTTCACATTTATCCTAAAATTAACCCATCTCCTAGGAATCCCCTTTGTGATCCCATTAATAAACCATTTACCAACCTAGATCTACACATAGTAATTGTCGATGATTGTCTAAACCATTGATGGTTTGTCCAACTATTGATGGTCAGCTTGACCATCGATGGTAACCTTAAATATCGATGATCATCCCAACAACTGATGGTCACTATGGTATAAACTTATATCAAGATATTTTCACCTACCTAACCCTAACAAAATCAAATTTTTTATGTCCCTGCTTGTTGACAAACCCTTGCCTAATTTTATGAAGAAGACCCCAATCATCTAGCATTAGTATTAATTAGTTTATCACAATTTCAATCATTTATATTCTATTCCTTAGCAAAAATTTCTTGTGTTTAATTTTAGTACCTTTTAATTTTTTATTCAAGTATCTTCTATTCTATTTATAACTTAATTATTTGAAATGTGTGGATTGATAGCCCTTGAAGAAGTACTTACTTCTAGAATCTAACTATCACTAGGTAATCCACCTATCTTTCTAACAAAAAAAATTTCTTTAGTACTTTATTATCTTTAGGTCATTCTCCAAACCCAAATAAGAGCTCTCAAAATCATATGATTTAACACGTGCATAAATAGTCAAGTTTCTCAACCATACCTATATGTAGTTTCTTATTTTCCCTTTTTGAATAATAAGCTAAAATTTATTGAAATATTTTGGCATGCCTAGTGGGACCCTTGTGTCTTTACTTGGGTTCTTGTTTTGTTGCATATTCTCTATATTCTATGATCATTAACAAAATAAAAAATTTCTTTTGGGATTAAAATTAAGTACATACATTGACTGCTTGAAATTTTAGTTGACATAGCTTAACTAAAAAATTAAGTAATCTATTGTATCTTCACTCTTTGTTTCACACACTAAATTAAACCACTTTCACCAATTAAACATAAAAAAACTTGAGACAAGGCTTCACTAGGATTTCATCACCTAGCGGTAACCTTATCCTTTCTTGAAAATCCCACTTGGAGGTCATTACCAAGGGGAGAAACAACATAACTCTCTAGTTGAGTATAAACTTTGGATATTAATATATATTGGCTAAGTACCCAATACCCTTATCATTGTGGTGTGTGAATTGAGGGGGTAGGTTACAATACCAAGCCACATATTGATTCCAATACAAAAAAATTTAGTACCTAAAAGCAACCTAAAACTAACCCTAGACTTCCTTTTTAGTACCTACTCTATAAACTAATTTTAATCACACACCTTCTTAAGGCATAAGCCAAAAATGAGATTAATTAAAAATCTAGAGCCTTATGTATATTTTAGATTGTGAGTTAATTTCTTTGATCACTTTTTATCTTCTCTTTATTTAAGTAGTGAGAATATTCATTCTTTCTATCTCCTCTTTCTTGTATGATTCTCACTTACCAATAGTGAAAGAACCTTATGGAGCAAAAGCCATTACCAGGACAACCTACATCTTCTACCTCTTCATCCATGGACTATGTTTTTGAACCATTATATTCTCCTCATCCCTTGGGAAGTCATACCTTACCTTTGAAGGTTCCTTAAGGAGACATGGACTTTTTCATTTTCCTAGATAACAATCCCGTAGCCTTGTATCATTATCTTACAGCCATGTCTTATTATATCCTAGTGTTGACCCCAACTGTAAACCTACCTTATGGTATGCCTCTCCACATCATGGGGAATAAATATATTGCCATAGTTAAAACCCAACCATTGGATATTAAATCTTCCTCATCCACCAACAATCCCTTTAAGACCACTATATAAAACCTACCAACCCAAACTATGAATGCCCTTATACCTTCCAATCCTACTAACAACTCAACCACCTTAGGAGTAAGCCAACATCTAACCACATACACTCCCTCCATAATAGGATTACCTACCTTTAACATTACCAACCTTCCTTCGTCTACCTCTAATATTTTAGCCACTATTCCAATGTAAAGCCTAGTGGTGTCCATACCCTCTACCTTACCACTGATCAATACAAAGGTCAACACCCTTCTATTAGTCACCAACCCAACTACCACTGTTATCCAAAAAGTACTTATTGCACCAAAATTTGGCTTCATCTCTAACCTAAAAGAGAATGTATCCCTACCCACTACCAAACCACCTTCATCTACTTACCCTTATGTATCTTCTATCCAACTATTAGTGTCCACATACCAATAAGTGTTAGCCTTCCAACCTTCTACCCACTATCAGTATGTCACCCAACCACCATAGTAATATTCATCTTCTATCCTCTTAGATACACAACCCTAATTAGACCTAATAAATATGCTTATGTATAATATTACCAACTTAGATTCATCTATTTTGGGTGCTCACAATATCTTGTCATACGACTAGATCTATAATGAGCCCATCCATCCATCTATAACTATTAGGCCATATCCTCTCCAATGGGAAATTCCTAAGTTCTCTAAATTATAAAGTAAGGAGGATACCCAACTACACCTTAGGGAATTTAGGCATGATTGTTATCTAATTACCCATGATGATTCCCTCCTTCTCCACATCTTCCCCATGTTCTTAGCTAGTTTGACATTGGAATAGTATAGTGCCATACCCAAACACTCCATCTTCTCCTTCACCCAATTGTCTCAAAATTTTTTACACTAGTTTTTAATCAATATCTCTAAGAAATTTTCTATCACTAACCTCTACTCTATTTAGTAGTTTGAGGATGAATCCATTATTTATTTTGTAGCTCATTGGAGGAGTTTACTTAACTAATTTTCCTTTTCCTTACCTCAACTTCAAGTCATAAAGTTATTTTCTCAAACATGTGTCAATAATATATCCTCTACATTACATGTCCAAAGCTTCCAAACCTTTGATGAATCTTTTACCATGGTGCAAAAGTTAGATAAAAAAATCCATTAACAAGGGAAATCTAAAATTGAAAAACAAGAACTCCACCTACAAAACCAATGAGGTTTCTTCTTCTAAACTAAAAACTAGTCCAATATAAATACTAGGGGCAAGGGAATGATGAATATAATTGTCCTTAAATTTTATCTTACACCACCTATCAATTAACCAAATTTCTCTAGTTCTTCAGAGCAAAACTTGAAGAACCAAAACTGTAGCAACTAGAAGCAATTCACTCTACTTGGAGAAGTTATTGAAGTATAATCTCATTCAAATTATTCCTATGAAACTGCCCCATAATTTAAATCTTATTTTACTACACCTATTTGGTACAATGATAATGATCTATGTGCCTTCCATTGAGTGATAGGGCATGATGTTAGTAGATGCAATACCATCAAGAGCCTTGTCCAATCCCTCATTGACAAATAAGAGCTAGCATTGGATAACCCACATACACCATAAAACCAATCCCTTAACATCTTTAGGCATATTTTCCCAACCATCCACCTATTAATAATGAAATTAACATGGTTGAATGTTCTCATGATGGACATAATATTAACATGGTTCTTGGCACACTCACTACTAAAAAACCTATCGACCAACCTATATATCCCTCACCCTCTCTTCTTATTAAGGTAGTAGAGTTAACTTATCCTATTTTGGAAACTCAAACCAATGAAACCCCTTTTCTCCTCCTCCACTTATCGAGGTAGTAGAGACATTGACCCCTCCTTTGGTTGATATACTGGACCAAGAACCCACTTTCACTTTCTCATAAACCACTGAGCAACCTACTCTCTCTTTAAAAATAATTCTTAAGGACGAAACCCCCATGTTTAATCCCCCCATATAGGATCCACCTCTCTTAACCTTTCATCATTTGATTGAGGAAGAGGACAATGTTACCACCCATGTGTCCAAAACTATGGGCTTATCTTTCATGTCCACTATTTAGGGAATGAAACTAGCCTATAAACTATTCTCTCAATTAGTGGAAAAAATAGAATTTATCTCCAACCCTGACATGGATTGAGCTACCTTCTAGAAACAATCATGCCTACCTTATATCACCAAACAATATCCTCTAACCAAAACTTTAGTAGACCAACCCACCAGTTTCACTATCCAAACTCCTACCCTATCAACCAAACCAATATAAACTTTTACCAATCCAACAATCCCTCAACCATCCAAGGCACCTAAACCCCAAGTGACCAAATCACCTTCTCAAACCAAAGTAACTGAACTGATCAACAACTTTGTCACCTTCCCTACATAAAGTCTTAACCACCCATCTGTGAAGGTAGTGCTTGCCTCACTAAAACCAATAACCAATCACCAAACTAAAGTAGCCAAAGAGGTAAAACCACCCAAAGACTTGAAGGCCCAAACTTTTCCTCCCTCAACCTTTCCCTCTATTTTGGGGCCTCATCCCTCTAACTTAAAATGAAATCCTATTATCTCCACCAAAACCCCACCACATCTTTTGGTTACACCTTTGTAATTTATTTTTGATGAACCTCTCTTCATTACACTAGCAATACCCAAGCTATCTACCTTATAATCTTCCACCTCTATCTCATCAACCTCCTTGTCTAAACCAAATCCATCAAATAATAACACCACCTTACCTAAGGCACCTACCATCAAACTTATTTTGAAATAGCCTTCTACCCTAACCATCAAATCAATTACAACTACACCTTTAACACCTTTATCCAAGTCTTGCTCAACTATTTTATATAAGTTATTATAAAATTCTTGTCTAACCTTACCTCTCATCAGACCTTTTGACCATCAAGCTTAAAAACCCATCTAGTAAAATGACCATCAAGTGTGTTCTTATCATAAGACACCTATCCATGATATGGAAAACTATAAAGCCTTCTAAATCATTATCTATCATCTTTACAATGAGGATGATCTATTAATAGATGAGCCTTCCATAAGCCCTCTATTGATCCCACCAAAAACCATACCTATCCAATACATAACCACTCCTTCACTCTTTCCTTAGAGTGAAAATGAGTCTACCTAATCTCCCACCTTGTCTCTTTCTCCTAACCATACTATCAATGTAGTCACAATATCATAGTAGAAGGATAAGGAGAAGGATAATGTGTTTATTCCTTATACATATCCATCTTCCACCTCCTAACTAACTCCAACCCATCCATCCCCATCTTCAACTAAACCCAAGGTATCTATTTTATGTGCCTCCCAATCTGACCCCTTAGAATATATCATTAGAGTTATCTCGAAACAACTTCACCCAACCTCAGCAAAGATGAGCTTATATGAGTTGATATCTACCTATCCCCATCACCACCAAGCACTAATAGAGGCTTTGTAATTGGTAGAGGTCTAACCTAAAAACCCCAATCTCTAGAGGCCTTTATTGGCACCCTTCAAATTTCAAACCTTATTAGCTTCAAGGATTTAGAAATACCTTCCATCCATCCTAAGGACCCAGATCCCCCTCTCTTTATTACTAATTACATCAACTAAACCCACATTAAATGGGTCATGATTGATGGGTGAGCTAGTATTAACATCTTCTCCTCCCATGCCTATAACCAACTCAACTTTCTAGACAATGTCATGTCTAAAACCTTGTCTATCCTTTGATCATTCAATGATGCCATGGCCACTACCTTGGGAACTATTGTCCTTCACATCCATCTAGGACCTTTTATGATCCTTAAACTCTTCTATATTAGGGAAGGTGGATTCTAATACCATGTCATATTGGGTTGACCTTGGATCTACTCTATGGGATGCATGTCCTCCACCCTTCACCATTACATCAAGTTTGAGAATGAAGGCCAAGTCATCACTATCTAAGCTGACCCAAATCCTTTCTTGACATGAAACATGATCTATTGCCCCAATGATGTCCTCATACCCCCATCCAACACATCTTTAATAGTTAAAACCCAACCTTTAGCCAATAAAGCATATATCAAATCCCCTTCTATTGATGAAACATCCACTACTTCTTGTATTATTTTGCACCAAATACCCACCATGGACCATTTAAAATCCACATTCCATCATCTTTCACTAGGGGAGTATCACCTCTTAGCCCTCGATAGTTTCCCTACTCTTCACGAGTAAGGATAACTTACTAACCAATCATGACATGACCCCAATGTCAAGATTGTTATTCCCTTTAGACCTCCATAATATTAGACCCATTTTTTCTATGGGGGACTCAACAAAGCCATTGGTACTTCTACCACCTCTATTCCACCTTGATCATTCACCACCGATTTCTCTTACCTAGATAAACCAGGCTTGACCAAGACATACCTCCATCAATGTGCTTCAAAGGGATTTATTCTTGGGTAATATGAACATGGCCCACATGAATTGGTCACCATAAAAACTATAAATCTACATGAAAAGCATGGCCTTGGTTTCATCCTACCCAACAAGAAGAAATTGAGACCACCTACCATTACCATTATTGAGAAAATACCCCTTCTTCACTAACCTCTTCTCAACCTATGTGTGAGGATGATGACATCATCCCACCTAATTTTTTTTCAACAGCATGATCATCCTTGAACCCCTAACTTTAAAAATGAAGGGGCACCATAACCATCCCTTTGACCCATCTTGAGATGATAGGGGAAGACTCTTCTACCATTAACATTGTTCAGTGTTAGGATGATGATTCTATTCTCACCTATCTTGGTACCCTATATTTTTCCATCCACAAATCCCTTTCTCCTGAGACCGCAACCATGTTGAATAAATCAACCATAGATATGAAATTGGGTATTCTTGATAACCCACTCATTATTAAAATTGGCCAATCACTAAATTTTGAGGAACTTTGGGAATTCCCCTCTTTCCTCCAAGACCAAAGCATAACTTTTGCTTGATCTTATAGTGATATGCCTATAATTGACCCCACCATTACTACCCATAACATAGTCACTAACAATGATGTCAAGCCTATAAAGTAAAAACTTTGATGCATGCACCCTCTCATATCCCTTCTTATCAAATAATAGATTCAACACCTCCTATCTATCAAATTCATTCAACCCATTGACTACACCTAATGGGTCTTGAATGTTGTACCTATCACCAAAGACATAGGGGACTACACATTTGTGTGGACTTTCATAACCTCAACCTCATCTACCCCAAAGATGACTAGACTAATGAGCTAATCTTATAGTCATCTATAAGATGTTATATGTCATAAATGGATTCTTATGATACAATTAGATCTTAATTAATCCTAATGATCAACATAAAATTACCTTTACCACCCCATGGGGAACCTTTTGCTATAATGTCATGTCTTTTAGGTTAAAGAATGTTGGTGTGACCTAATAATGTTCCATGACTTATATCTTCTATGATCTTATCCATAATATTGTATATGACTATGTGGTTGACCTTCTTGGAAAATACAAACACTGAATAGATCATTAAGCTATTCTCAAGATCTTCTTTGAGTAACTTATCCATTACCATGTCCATTTTAACCCCAAGAAGTGCATTTGTGGGGTCTTGTCAAGAAATATTCTTGGATTTATTGTCTCCCTTCATATAATTAAATTAAATCCCACCAAGATCAAATACATCATTGACATGCTTCCTCCCATCAACCTCAAGAAACTTCATAGTTTGCAGGGCTTCAATCTATTTGTCATTTTCTCTCCTAGTTTTTAGACTGATGCCAACCCTTTTACCAACATATCAATAAGGATGTATCTTTCAATTAAAAAAGTGACTATAAAAAGGCCTTTGATTCACTCAAAGAGTACCTTTTATCACCACCTATCCTTACCCATCCTAAGGATGACCAACCTTTCTATCTTTATATCTCTACTATTGACCATTCCCTAAGGGTAATGTTGGCTCACTGAGATGAACATAAAGAGCAAGATGTCCATTACATTATCCATCCACTTGTAGAATATGAGACTTAGTATACCCATACTGAGAATATTTACTTAGCTTTAGTCTTCATGGGAACAAAAAATTTCCAATAACTCTTTAGCCATAAAACGTGTCATAACTAATATCGACCCACTCAAGTACTTACACTCCAAGCCATACCAAAAATAGCATATGGCCATGTGGTTCATATTTTTAACATAGTTTGACCTTGATTTACATTATAAAAATCCAATTAAAGGATAAATCATCACTTACCAATTGGCTGAAACACCTTTAGCAAATAAATAACCTCCTCCTCTTGAGTTCCCTGATGAGTCCATCGTAACCCTCTCTCAAGTAGATTTCACCTATCAAGTAACCATGTTATTTGGTGGGTCAAAGTGTCAATGTGGTGGGGGAGATGGTATCATCCTTATCCCCTTTGATATTGAACTTATCCCTTTCTCCTTCAAACTTGATTTTAAATGTATCATCAATATGGCTAAGTATGAAGCCCTAGTGATAGTCCTTCAAACTACGTTATCCATATGATTTAAATAAATCAACATCCTTGGTGACTCCCAACTTGGGGTCAATCAAATAAATGACTCTTACCAATGTAAGAATGATGTTTTATAATAGTACAAAAAATAGTTGATAAAATCTTAGTATCATTTGAACACTACCACAGCTAGTCAACCTTATGATCTACTAATATGTTCATTGACACCATGGCATGCTTTGCCTCTAAAATACCATTTGTACCTTCTATCTATAAACTATATTTTATTATCTATAGACTCACATAGCCTTCTTATGTCAAACTAGACTCTCCTACCATTTTTAATGTTGAAGAGACCCAATCTAACCTTTGGTATTAATAGACCTTCAACTACTTTAACCTTAGCATAGTTCATTTTGGTCTTTCTAGCAATGCTTGAAGAGAATTTATATAGAGTGCCTCTTGTTATACCATTATGGGAGGAATTATTTATAAACATGGCTTTGGTGGTCTTCTCTTTCATTGCCTATGTAGTCATAAAGATTCTCAAACTATCAAAGAAATACAAGATGGTATATATGGGGGATACTTTAGTGGTTTTATAATAGCTAAGCATATCCTTCACCTAGGCTATTACTAGCCTAACCTTAATTAATACTACTATGATTATGTGAAAAACTATGTTAAATACCAGTAACACACCAATTTGTATCACGCACTTAGCCATAGTCATCATGTTTCTACTGATTTTTTACCCTTTTCACAATGGGGTCTAAACCTCATTAGTGAAATTAATCCATATTAATCATAGTGTAACCACTCTATCATCACTAAAACTAAGTAATTTACCAAGTGGGTAGAGGCTATTCATTTATTCTCAACTAAAGTGGAAAAGATTATCAACTTTATAAACCATCATATCATCTACTACTTTGGTGTTCTTTATAAGATTACCATTGATAATGGTAAATCCTTTAAGAATAAGAAATTCTAGGGTCTATGTGATACATTCTAAATTAATTTAATTTTATCCTTTCCCTATCACCCTCAAGAAAATGGATAGGCCAAATCCTCTAACAAAACTCTTAAAACATGCTAACTAAAATGGTCAATGCATCTAGTTGGGATTCACATTTACACATCCCCTTCACCTTATGGGTATATCATACTATCATTATCAAACCTTTGAGTTCCACCCTTTTCTCTTATATTTGGATCAGAAGCAATATTTCCCCTTGAATTCCAAATCTCATCTCTTTGCATATCCTTACATGAGATTATTTTTTAGGATGATTATCATCAACACTATTTAGCTCAACTCAAACTACTTGAAGAAAACTATTTAGTAGACCTTACCCATCTCCATGTCTATAAAGAGCACATAAAGTGTGTTTATAACAAACAACTTAAAGTGTGAGAATTTAATATTAGAGACCTCATCCTAAAGGAAAATAAACACATCACTAATATGGAGAATAACAAGTGGGGAAAGTTTGCTTTCAATTATATTATAACCCATAAGTATGGATCAATAACTTACTAGTTATCTTCTCTCAAAGGCCACCTAGTACTTGAGCCCCTAAATGCTTTGCATTTGCATTCATTATTTTGTTAAGAAGGATAAAGTTTACCTTTTGTTTAGCTTAATCTCATCCCTTATTATCCACCCACTTTCATCTCCCTATTTTAGGGGAAACTAATTAAAACCAAATCATGTGATTATCTATCATAGTCATAGCCTAATCTTGAATAATGTGTATCATAGCTCTACCCATCTCATGATTCTCATGGTACTTTCCACACCTTCACAAGATGGATTCCCATGGTTATTTTTACCTAAACCTATTTACACCTAATCACCTTTCTCGTGCTTTTAGTTTTGCCTTCATAAATGTGAACCACTAAGCTAGCCTAAACAAGTTTATGTCAAGAAAAATCCAAGATATCAAAAATGAATAATCCCTATCATTAACAATCATGGGTTATTCCTAGCATTCATAGACTACTCCCTTAAAGGACATGTATTAGAAATTTATTTGAAATTACCAAAATGTAAGGTGGACTTCTCCCTTAAAGGATAGCCATCACAAAACCTTGAACAAAGCACATAAACTCAGACCACTCCATTAAAGGATGGCTAAGTAAAGCATTTTTTCAGAAAGATAGAAATTTCTTGGAAGTTTTTGATATCGATCAGCTTCCCATATATAATAATAAACAAAGGACCCATTATCAAAATCATAACAAAATTAAACTAATCATGAAATCCATAATTGGCTCTCAAACAACATACTAAGGTGAAAGCCATAATCGACTTTCACAAGTAGACTTCTCACATCAATCACACTACACAATCTGGCATGGGCTTGTTTATACTGAGTCTTTGGACACCTATAAATGAGGCATGATAGTATCACAATAAGGTTTAATTTTCACCCATCTCTCCTCTACTCACTATAATTAAGGGATTTTTGAGCTTACTTAACATTATGTGGCCATGACACCTTTTTTAAGTAACTAATGAACACTAATATGAATAATTTGAAGTGCTTATGTTCATTAAGCCAATCCAACTTTGATTCTTTTATTTTAGTCCTTGTCAAAGAAGAAGCATCATGCCACCTTCTTATCCTATCATGCCAAGTTGATATTTTAATTAAGGCATTTATCTCTTGATTATATTATTCATTTTTCCATCTAGTGTTGTTAGTTACCTTACCTCATGTGCTTCAACTTATGAAATATAGTAGAAACCATAATAATAATAATAGGCATATCCATGTGTGTCATAAGAAACATAATAATCATAAGCATAACCATAACAAGTATAATAAAACTATAACATCCGTGAACATTAAAATAATCAACCACTTTCCACCACATGTTTGAAATCTAAATAATGAAATCCAAAATTAAGATTTAACATGTTGTAAGCAACCAAGAACCATAACCATATATCAAAACCATCTCATGCCTAGCTAAGATTGTATCAATGTATAACATCCATGAACATCAACATAATACATAATCAATAAGCATTAAAAATCAACACAAACCATAAAATGATGAACATGAGCATAAACAAAGATCACACACACACACACACACACACACACACACACACACACACACATACATATATACATATATGTATGTATGTATGTCTATATATATATATATATATATATGTATATATATATATGTATATATATATATATATATATGTATGTATGTGTGTATGTATCTATATATATATATATATGTATGTATGTATGTATCTATATATATATATATGTATCTATATCTATATCTATATATATATATATATATATATATATATATATATCATGCATTAAATATTGTAATGTGTACAAACAATAGATATACATCTCTCTCTCTCAAAAATGTACATCTCACCACATTGGCTTATAGGTTGAAATAAAAATGATATATAAAATGTCATAATCTAGCTATATTTATGCCCTAGGGGTACCACTACCTCCTAGAGCACATCTAGATCTTGGTGCCTACCCACTTTCTATACTTACTGATCCTTAGCTATTCTTGTCTATCTAGATATAGATTTTTCCCACTGCCATGGGGTCACCACATTGGTACTACCTACCAAACTATCCCTATACTCACCCCATAGAGGATCCTATGTGCATTATGTCAAAACTATGGCCTCATAATACCATATCTCCTCCACTATAGGTAGGTATCATTCCATGGGGATAGTACTTGGTGGTCCTGCAGTGTTGCTGCTACTCCTCCCCTCTATCTCAAGGTGTCCCTCTCCTAGGTCACCAAGCCTAGTGAGGTCTTGGCTTGATCCCTTTCACCTACCATGGTGGTAACTTGACCTTTTAGTATCAAAATCTATCCCTACAATTTTGACATGAATCCTTATATCACTTTAATCTATCCATGTGCAATATAGAAAAGCACACCTACCCATCTATCAAGGCTAGCCAAATCCGTGACCATTAGCCTCACACTTTCATCATCCTTGCCAATTTCTATAGATAAATATATAGGTTATTACCATACTATGTACCTATATATGAACCCAACATCATCTATATATTCCCTAATTGGTATCTCTTCATAGTCTAGTAAAGTTGGCATATGATGCAGCTCTGGTAATAAGATCTCTAAATCCTTTCACTTATACCTAGGGAATAGACCTTGAATGCCCTATATTAGGCCAAACTTCCTCCTTAACCTCTCAAATGGGATGATCTTCACCTCCCCATTATACCTAATGAGTATCAATCTATATCTCTAAAAGGACAGTGTATATCTCCTATATCCAAGCTATACTAAAAACTATACATAAGGCCTCTAAGTGATGTCTCCTATCACTAGTGTACCCAGTGCACTCCTAAACCACTCCACATCATGTGAACCACCTCTTACACATAACATAGTAAATATCCCCTCTATCATCTGAAACTAATATTTAACTCTATTTGTGTGCATCCTACCCATGACAATCCCATTGGCCTCAACACCCTAATGTGTTCATAGGCCTAATATATAGAACTAGGTTGACACTAATACCATACCTATTATGGGACCTAACCCCCCACATCTCCTTGTATATCTATACTAGGAGAATAGGCACCCTATAGAATATAATCCACCCTAATAATATCTTAACTAGCACCCCTAATAGAAAATAAGGGAGCATCCCACTACTTGAGTTATGAAGCACAAAGCATGAAATGGTAATCATAGTCATGGTCATGAGTCTCCTTTCACCTTGAGCCTTTTGATAAAAATAAACATATTTAAACCCCCCAACATGCCATATGACCTAATCAATATCATCCCCATACAAAACCTTGATGTGATCATCTTGATCCTCTCAATCTATATGGTAAATCAAATTACCATGGAGTGGAAGTCAAGTGATTCTATGCACATCCTCAGGTAAGATAGTCATCTTAATGGTTAGAAATAGGAAGGTGTTCATAGTGGGATCCCATCTCTTGATGAGTTATATGACCATAGATGCATCCCACCAAGGCACATGTTGATAGTGCCTCATCTCTCTCAACCCCACCTCATTCATATGGGCCCAATCGACTAGGGTCATCCCCTGTTAGATCTCAACAAAAATATGCAATACTTAGTCATGCATCTATATCTACTCCCTACCTTGGACCAATTCAAAACCATGGTTTATTAACCTAAACCATTATGATCTACCCTACCCTTTAAGTAACTAATCTATTTCCTTACCCATCCTACTTATATACCTAATAGGTTTTTCCTTTAAACTTTTAACACCAACATATACCTAAAATGTAAATATTTCATTTACCTCAATTTTTTAAACACTTATCAAAAACCTTCTTTTTTATTCAACCATCAATGGTCATAGGGATCATCAATGGTTAGGTATCATTTTTTCTATGGATGTCAACCATCAATGATCGATCTTGATCATTAATGGTCACTATGGGTGTTGTGAAGCTAGAATTTTCAAACCCTATTCTACCCTAAAAAATAATTAAATTGTAATCACATTTCTTACATTACTACCTTACTATGTCTTCCCACCACAACTCCCTTACCCACCTAATCAATTTCACATTTTACCCATGAATTTACTTAAATCCCACAAATACCTAACTAGGGCATAATAGTTTAAAGTCAACCCATTTTAACCTACCCTAATCCCAATGAAATTAAAAACTTTAAGCTAGGCTATCAAATTTAACAACATCCCCTACCTCATTTCATGATAATTACTATGGAGTCAACTATAGGCCTATTCATCATCATCCATGTCTGAGTGTTCCCTACATCTTGACTAGTCACCTTGATCCACCCTAGTAAACTCTCACCCACTAGCAATCAAACACCCTCAATAAACACCTTCACCACAAAGTACCAAAATCTAGAGTGCAAAGTGAACCAATTATAAATACAAATGAGTGAAAAGTGATTCCAATTTCACTATTAGCTAATGGAATTTTAGGGTTTTCCCCCTAAACATCAACTATTAGGGTAACCATCAATGATCTCCCTTATGGAACCTAATCATCAAAAATTAGGTGGTACCATTTTTTATCTTATCTTGAGCATCCTTCCTTTAGAAAAAGCAACCTATTTTACCCACCCTTAGAGACTACCTTCTCCACCCACCATGACCACCTCTTCATCTCATTGTTAGTCTATTTCAACCCAACTATCATGCATTTTGTGACACTTTTTGACTAGTCCTTTGACCATAGTGAAAACATTTCCATGCTGACCCTTATTTTCTACTTACACCAACTCACACTTACATGACCTACTTGTGTCTTTTCAGGAGCACATCCTACCTTAGATACCCATGATAATTAACCATTTATGTTTTCACTAGGATTATTTCCTACCTTAGATACCTGCCAAAATATAAACATCACTTTTGAGACATGCAAGTGTACCAAACTACCATGCCTAAATGTGGTCATGTAGTCCACTTGTACATTATCCTCCAAGCACCTACCTTTATTGTTATCAACTATGATAACCTAGTCAATGCATGATCTTGACTATCACACCTTTTTGTCACACTTTATGCATTTTTTATGCTTTAGTGCCTAACTTTTCAACCAACTTCATGACACCCACCTTCATCATCACTTTACCCACCTTATCAAACTTGTACCTGATTCTATTTTACGTCATAACCTCCTAGTTTGAGGGGGAACACCTCCTCCCATACTTAGGGTAACTAGAACTTCAATAAACATCAATTTTTATTTTACATCTTGTTGATTCAAGACACGTAACAAAAAGAGGCAAAATGTAGACACAAAAAATCAACATAGTATAATATTGAGTGTCGAAATACCCTTGAACCCCCTTGGGACCAATTTAGCTATTTGACCTCTAGCCAAACCTAATAGTTAGTATAATTAAACTAGATTAACCCAAACTTTTACCCATTTCTTCCCTTCACCCTTAACCATTGATAGTTTAGTTGACCACTAATGGTCACCCTAACCACTAATGATTAGAGTCTACCTCTTTAACCACTAACATACAAACCAATCTTCCTTACTTTTTTAAAAATAGTTCATCTAAATCTAGCTATGAACCATTGCATGTGTGAGTTAAAATTAGGAAGCCCAGTTTATGTCTTGTTGCAACTCTCTTACCTTACCTATAATAAGAGAGAAGAAGGAAGGTGACATCCATCTACAATCATTATTAAGATCTTGTACATCCATAGTATTTTTTTTTGTAGATCAATTATCACTAGCAATCAAGTAATCTAGATATAATGTTAGAGAGCCAACTTACCACTATAAATCCACTAAAGCCCTAAGTATGATTACTCTATGAGAATCACATCAGACTCCACCAATGAGTTAATCACCTCAAGTATCCACTTGATCAACTTTATGCAAGATAAGTACTTGATTTTTAGCATTTAATTACTTAGCTCTCTTTTTACATTTATCCCAATAAAAAACCATCTCGCATGAATCCTCTTTGTGATCCCATTAATCAGACATTCACCAACCTAGATCTATACATAATAACCATCAATGATTATCTCAACCATTGATAGTCTATCTAACCAACGATGATCTGCTTAACCTTTGATGGTCACATTAGCTACTTATGGTCATCCCAGCTATTGACGATCACTGTGGTAACAAATTCTAGCAAGATGTTTTCAACTACCTACCCTAAATCAAATTTGATTTTTTTCTCTACCTATTTATAGACCCCTACTTGATTTTTTAAAGTAGACCACAATCATATAGCATTAGGATTAATTAGTTTATCATTATTTTAATAATTTCTAGTCTATTTATTAGCAAACATTTCTTATGTTCAATTTTAGTACCTTTTGATTATTCATGCAAATACCTTATATTATATTTATAAACCTAATTATTTAAAATGTGTGGATTGACAATCCTTGAGGAAGCTTTTACTTTTAGGATTTATCTATCAGTAGGCAATCCACCCAACTATCTATCTAATAAATAAATTTGCTTTAGTGCTTTCTTATCTGTAGGGCATCCTCCCAAGCCAAAGAGGAGATCTCACAATCATCTAATTCAATGCATGCACAATAAATAAAGTTTTTCAACCATACCCACACTTAGTTTTTTATTTTAACTTTTTGAATAATAAGCTAAAATTCACTTAAATAGTTTGTTTTCTTATCTCTATTTTTCACAAATAATTGCCATTGTGATTTGGTTATAAAAACATTATTCCCTTTGGTTATTATCTCCTATTACCATGTGATCAGTTAGAAAACAATGCATCTTATTATACATTCCTTATAGTGATCCAGATTAGATCTCCTTTTTCCCTTCTTCCTTTTTTACAAACTAAGCATATACATAGTTGAGACTTTAGATCACATGTTAGTTCATTGTTAAGCCTAAGTATCCTAGTCATTCTTTGTCTTTGGTTTCTTAGCTTCCTTTATACTTTTCCTAAATATCATTCATGTGTATCACTACATCACTCATGCTTGGTCATTACAATTCCATATGGAGGAGGAATCTAAAAAATACATTATAAATTAAAAGACAAATCATTTTGCAAAAGGCAATGATATAAAAGGCAAAAGTATTCTTAAAAGTAAAATCACATTAAAAGATGTGATTCAAAGCACATATCATTATTCTAGTAGAAGATTATACTCCACATTTGGCCTCATAATAGAGTTGAGGTCGTTTGGGGTATAGTAGGCTAGTATATTAGAAGAGGAGAATAAAAAAATCTTTTATTATTTAACCTACTTTCTCATGCAAGTACCCAATCTTCACAGTATATCGATGACTTTGTAAGTGGTCCTAAAGAATGGGGAACACATCATGGGAAGGTAGGTCTATTTTACCTTTTCTTATACCAATCTACCTTCATGAGTTGATATTTTTTATCATGCTTGTTTTCTTACAAAAATTTGTGCCTATAGTGAACATGTTTCCTTTGTACATTGATGGTCACTAGTCACTTAGTGTCTTCTCATGTCCTTAGTATGCCTCTTGCTTCCTAAGGTCTTCTCATAAGACACCTAAGTCTTGGTTAGTACAGTCCCTTTTTCATTCCCTATATCCCTCATATTTCCTCTTGAAAAATATTATTTTCTCTAGTAATCACTCCCCTTGGGATTTCATTTGTGAGTTGATTTGAAAGACTATAAATAGGACCCAGTGTTCCTCACAAATTATAATATTTTTAATTAATATTACCCACATCACTTATTAATTAATTATCTTTATTTTTCCACCCCATTAGTATTCTCTTTGTGAGTTACAATATAAGACCACGGATACGATTTGAGATTCCTCACAAAATTTTCTAATAATATAAGTCACAAACAAAATTATGTGTCAAATACGAGATAATATGTGATTGATTATGAAGTTACATGTCATTGACATGCTTACTCAATTGATTTATTATGTTTTATAATTACTTCATTTCTCTTTTGATTTCATCTTCTTATTTTTTGAGTGCATGCATGAATACAACCATTTATTAAAATTTTCATACTTCCCATCTTGAATTAGTGTGATCAATTTAAGACCAATATTTTACCAATTTTGGTTTTTCTCTTATACTTCCCAACATGATTTAGTATAATTCATTGACTTAAATAATTTATTTTTATAATGTTTGTGCCCTTTTACATACCTTCCATTTTATTACATTGTTTTCATACTTCCTAATGTGATTTAGTATGATTTTACTTGTTTTAATTTGTTGCAAAAATCTTTCACTTTGGTTTAAAAACAAATTACTTTTTACTTCTGGTGTCCAAAGATCATTGTCTTCTGAGGCATGGGTTGCTGAGGTAGCTAAGGTAGAAGAGGGTTGGATAGCAGTCAGAAGAAAGAAGTCTAAGCCTTTGGTCCCTCCTCTTGATATGAATCTTCGGTCATGCAAAAAGAAAAATCTGAATTTAAAAGATTCATCCAAAGTTCCTTTCTGCTGATTGGTTTTTTTAGGGGAAGTAAACCAGTCATTTTTTTGGTTTGCTGGTTATGGATCTGGAAGCTTGCTATTCCATTTGGTTATCTTTCAGATCAGTGTTTTGACTGTTGTTTTTTCATGTTCTTATTTGTCGGTTACAGGTCCCTGTAAAACTTGGTTTTGGTTATTTTTTGTTATCAGGTTCTTGTGCTAACCTGGTTGTGCCTTAATGTTTATCTTTCTCCTTGTACAGGGTTTTGGGGTCCCTTCAAAACCTGATTTTACCATAATCTAAAACAAATTACTTTTTACCATATTATTTTACCATCCTTTGGTTCTTTATACTTAGTCATTTTCTTGTTACTATACATTTTCCAACTTGTAATAGTGTGAAGTGCATTTTTTATTGAATATAATTTTCCAAGTCCTTTCTGCCTATTTTATTTTACCCATGCATGTGCTCTACATAGTGCTAGAAAATAAATCGCATCTCATATATTTCCTATACCATATACAAAAATAACTAAATACATGTTATAGAAATAAATATATCAAAAGCATCCACAACCACAACCATGGTGATGAGAAAATACACGATCAACATCAATATGCCAAAATAATATTCATATATATATATATATATATATATATATATATATATATATATGTATGTATGTATGTATATATCATGAGTTTTTGGTACAACAATTACAACCATATATAATGCTCTAGCTCTATGGTTGGGCTCCATCCTATCTATCTTGTGGCCTAGCCATTTTGCCTACCGAGGCCTTGATGTATATATCATGAGTTTTTGGTACAACAATTACAACCATATATAATGCTCTAGCTCTATGGTTGGGCTCCATCCTATCTATCTTGTGGCCTAGCCATTTTGCCTACCGAGGCCTTGATCTGACTCCTCTAAATAGTATATTGTAAAAAGGTTATCTAAGATATTATTCCATCCACCTATCCCTCTATATATACCACCCATGCTTGTACCTATGACAATTTGGATAAGGTAACCATGTGTGTCACTCTATCCCATTCTCCTACCTATGTCATATGGGTTAGGGTCATTATATGTGAATATGTCACTTACATCACTATATCCAAATGGGTAGCTATCTCATATACCAAGGCTTACCATTACCATATGTCACCTACACCCATATATACTTGTGGATGTATCCTCTCCCTTCATGCTCATATCTACCTCATTACCTCCCCTTCTAATTTAAACTAGCTTGCCTGAGCTAGGGAAGATGGTACACTGGGGTCCTCTAATGTAGTAGGGTAATACATCTATATATTTTAATCTAGGACATCATAGAATACTCCCCTCACAAGGGACCCACATCTTTCCTCCTCATCCTTAGCTACTCTTGTAAAATCATAACTAGATAGATATTAGATAACTATTATATCTCATAATATCTATCTACTTTTAGTTTTTATTTCAAAATAAAAAATTAAGAAATAATTTAATCATATGTATTACTTATTTATATCTTTGTCAATATAGTCTCACCATTTTTATAACCACTTATCATAATCTCTCCATCTATATAACCTCCTATCACCTCCTCTATAGGCCACCTCTTCATCTTAAATCTAGTTATCATGGATCATGTCCACCTTAGCCTACATCTAAGTGGCATTTCTATCATCTAGCTCTCCTCTGGCTCCCATGATGGGTCATCAAAGATAGTGATAGTCTCCACTCTCTCATACTCATCCTACCTCTATTAATGTAATGTCTTTAATGGTCTTTTCTCATCTCATTATTGAGCTAGTGGTGCTATCTCTAGTGGCACTACCTCTACACCCCTCTCCTCTTACTCTACTCCTTGTCATGCTCACTCAATCTATGGTCTCTCATGATATTGTTTGAGTGTTAGCATCATCATTAGTGGCATATTCCCCTCTTCTCCCACATATCTCTCACATCTTAAGCCCATTATTCCAGCATTGATATCAGTGGCACTGGATGAGGTAAGCCCATTTGTCCTTGCACTTATGCCACTAGATGTAGCTCTCTCTACTAGGTATAGTTTCCAACCACCTCTATCCTTATTGTAGCTAGTGTAACTATGTCCTAGATTAGACATGTAGTCATTTTGTGCTCATATGGTTGCCACACTATGTCTACACATCTCATAATATGAAGTGTTGGTACATGGGTCATGACCCATGCTACCTAGTCCTCTCTCCATATTTTCACTCAAGGTGACTAATCATTAACTACATGGGGAAACTTGGTCAACCAATACATGGGAAACCTCTCATATATCCAAGCCATCAATAATATAATCAGTCTTATCAACTTCTACCCTCTAACTAGCACCTCATATAGATCATGTATGAGTTTGATCCATATGAAAAAGCTAAGATCATATATTACTCCATCCTCTAGGATCATCTTGCTGAAGGCTACCATGAATAGTGGTACCTTGTTTTCTAACTTGTGACAAAACACTTATTGTGTCACAAGTCCTATCATAGATTTTTAAATATATAAAATCTATTATGCATATATGTCAAACATAATAACTCTCCTACCTACCATTATCATGTCCAAGCTTATAGCCTACATAGCTAATGCTCTTCTCTCCTCTAGGTTGTTTGGTATGCTTGTAGTCATCAATGTTCCTACTATCAATAGCCTTAGGATAACATGCACATCCTCTAGAGTGATAAATACCTTCCATCTAAATGTTTTAATTAGTCATTCCAAGCATCCAAGGAATATGACTAATAGATTTGCACCAAGGGGAATTTTATACATATTAGCTATCCTTCCTAGGCCTACATCTACTAGCCTAGATCTATTTACTATGGTTAAAAATTCTTGTATATTTAGTAACCATGACATGTCTACCAATATCTAAGACTTGGATCATCCATGTAACTAAGAAATAATAAAAGATGTATTAGATCTTCCATGTCATGTATAGTTAAAATACATTTTTTTATAATTTTAACCAAAGACTAGCCTAAATTGCTTTATTTCATTCATTTTCATTTATTTTTATCCTATTAAGTATTTTTTACCTTAATTGGTCATTTTGGGCCATTATAGCCTTTTTTAAACCATTTTCACACATTTCCATACACTTTTGGTTCTTTGGTCAACATAGTTTAACCAAAATTTCCCTATTTTTGGTTTGGTTGACTTAAAAATCTAAGTCAACCCTCTTCTTTTCCCCTCCATAGTATTGAATTTTCACTATGAACATTTTGGATCAATTATAAAACTATACTAGGTTAGTAATTTGTAAAATGTATAGGGTCAACACATACCTATTGGCTCAGTAGTGTGGATTTTACCCATTTTTAGCCTACTAGGTGGACTGGGTTGACTAGTTGTTTTTCACTATTGACCCCTTGTATTTTCCTAAAAAAGTGTCTTTTTTCAATTTTATTCTTAATTCCTTCAAACTCATTTGCCTAACTAGTTTTTCCTACCTATAGAATCTAATTTTGCTTCATTTTGACATTTATAAAAGCTAAAAATTATTATATTTTCTAAAAAGCCACTTAATTCATTAAAATACTAAAAAAATGGATTAAAATTCATAGTTACATACCTGTAGTGTACCCATTGCTACTCCTACAACTCCCCCTCATCTAGCTTGTCGTACACTTACCATCCTAGCTCGTTTGGTCTCTAGAGCTCTTTTTCTCTCCTTCACAAGTCAAAATAACCAAATGACTTCTCTTTCCCTTATTTAAAACACCTTTTCAAAATTCAAATTCTTTAATTATTTTTTATAGATTACTTATTTTGATTATATCTTTGTTTCTATTCATCCATTTTTCAAACCATAAAATACATTGGATTCATGATGATTTATAAAATGTTTTCCGCTATCATATGCCTATATTCCAAAAAAAATTCATTTTTGGCTATCTTTTGTACTAACTTCTACAGGTTTTCCTAGTTTTATTCACATTGAACACTTTCACTTTCTCTTATAGTCTACTCCCTTATCTACAATACTAAGGTAATTAAAGGTATGCATTTTTTAATTTTGTCCTTTGTTTTATCTTATTTACTGCTTACTACACTTTACATAGCATCAATGTTATGTGTTATCATTTTCTATTCATGAAGCACCATCCCATGTTGCACTTATGTGACCCATGATGATATTTGAGTGGGGCATATGTATACACATTATTTTTAAATTTTATCAATTACTGACACTTTGTATCTTGTAAGAACCTATTGAGTCTCAATCTCTCTAAGTGTAAGCCTTAAGGGGTGCACCAAGAAAGGGGTGGGTAGACCATTAGTGTTTTATAAGATTGTTGTCCCTTTTTCCACTTGGAATATACACACTTGTATCCTATAACCATTCACCCTAAGCTTATTTTTCTCATACTTACCCATTATAAAAAATTTGTCATGATTTATCATCCTTGTTCTTTCTTTGATCCCCTTTCACCAGTTGATTATAATAGGTCAACTGAGTCAATCCTATATATTTTTTAGCCTCTAGTTATTGTATAGGGTTGATAGGGTCAACCCTTTACTATTTATGGATATTTTTCATTATGGTTTTCATTATCCCTTTGGTTGACCTAGCTTAGAACCTAGTTTTTTATCTCCCAAAAACATACAAGCTTGACTAGGTCAACCCTATATAACCAACATATTTGAAAAGATTTAGGGAAAGATATACCTATATATAAAAGTTAATTTTCAACCATTTGTAAAAAGAGAATCAAATAAAAATATGTGGAAATAAACATCTACTTATTGACCATTCTACTTGAGTAATTAATCTTAGGGTTCCATAGTTTCTTCATAGATATGGATCTTGTCTTATGGAGAAGTCTTTTGGATACATAGATAGGATGTGTATCCTATAGATTATTTGTCTTTTTATCCTTACATACCATAATAGTATCTTTTGAACCACCTTGTCTAAATGAGATATTGAGGCTTTGTGGGTTCATCTTCAAGGTATGTATTCCTAACTTTATTTCTCCTTTGTAAGAGTAGATAATTAATGCAATTGTGCTTCTCTCCCATGCATTGGGATTTTGTATACATTGATATGAGTATATGTCTTCCATGCATGTTTAGTTTAGTTTGTTTTGTTTTTAACCCCCACATTATGCCATAAGATTTGGTGTAAACTATATTAAATTTACTTTATTATTTATTAGAATAGCGTAGACATTAAACCTAGGACTCTTTTGTGGTTATTGCATGATTATGTTAGACTATAGGCTTTGGAACCCTTCATATCATAGTGTATTGTGATAAGTGATCTCCTAATTAGGTCTAGAAGATTCCAATCTTAGTCATGATCTTACTTAAAAAATGTATTCCCAATCATAAGTTTAGGTATGCTCTATCTCTTTCAAGACAAGATTGATTTATAGACATGATGCATTTTTTATTACATACACATAAGTTGTAAGTTTATGAGACTAAGGGTGAATAGATGAAATTATGAAAAAAATATAATGGTGAGAGGATGTATATAGTTTCATTAGATGTGAACAAGTATTAATTAATACCCAAAATTAATGAAAACTTCTATAGGTGGTCACATACTATCATACTCAATCTAGGTCTTTAGGCCTATAATTAGGCCTATACCCTAATGACACCCAAATTTAGTCAAATGACCACATGAACTAAATTTTCACTTTGATAATCTTTAGGGGGAGGTTGAGACATGTGAACACCTTTGGATTTTAGAGAATATCACTTAGTTGGTCATTTAAGCTTGATTATTTTGTAATCTTACTCAAAATATATTATAAAAGATCAAGGACAACTTTCCTTCATAGAAACTAGTATGGAAACTATGCATGAGACTAAAAGGAGTTAGTATTTGTTGAAGAGGGTCCCTACCATTATCTTAGTGAAACTAGTCTGAGGTTTCAACATTAATATTTCATGAACAATCATTAATAGCTATTTTATTAATTTTGGGAAATTAAGTGTTTAATTACTAAATAATAAATGGGTCTGAGTAATGTAAATAAGTGAATACTATACTTTAATTAATCTACTAATTTGTGTAAATAGATATTATTTTTACCTTTTCTAAATATAGTAAGAAGTGATAGAAAATAGAACATAGCTTGTTTTGGTCAATCCACACTGAGACAGGGCTTGATACTAGAGGAACAAGATTGGAAAATAGGCTATACTAGGTTCTTAAAATTCATTTCTAGGTTGGATAGGAGTGCCAAAAGTGGACACCTTACTATATAGTGTTGTAGTCCTATTCTAGCATTGTTGCCCTGAGGTTGAAAGTGTTTTGGTTTCTATTTGATAGGCTTTTGTTACCCTATTTGTAATTTTTTGAGGCCTAGAAGCCTATGAAGCTTGTTGTGTGTCTAATTTAGTCTTAAAAACCCTTTAGATCTCTTTGTTCTTGAATTTGAATGTAAACTTGGGAAATAGATAGAAGGGGTTAGTTTGCAAAGGATATGTTAGATGCACTCCACACCCTGTGTGTGGGCATGCTACCTACATATAAATACTCTAAAGAGGGATCAAGATAATGTACTTCTCCCATTAAAGTACTTGGTGTAATTATGTGTGATGTATGCAAGTAGATGAAAAATAAGATGTACTTTAGATGATTAGGAGCTAGTATGGGTTATTAAATAGGCTTGAAATGATCTTAGAAGGCTATTTGTAGAGAATATGGAAGAGTGCTTTAGTTTACTTGCTTGTATTCTTGGTTCTTTCTTGTAAATGAGTGCCAACCACTATAAATGTAATTTTAATGGCATTTTATAGGTTAATTAATGATCATGGGTTAAATGAACTTATATTAGGTTGACAAGGAAAAATATAAGGATTTAAAATAATCTGACCATTAGAAGCAATTTTGAACTTGGAAAACAACACCAAAATCAAGACACCCTAGGTTTTAGTGCTCTTATCCAAGTTAGGAGATACTATCCTAAAAGGATATGACTTGGAGGGATATATCTAAGCCTAAAATGGATACCTAGGTCTGAGAGAGCTAAGTCTGAAATGTTATAGATGATTGGGAATTAGTGAAAGAATATCCTAAAAGGGTTGTGTGAACAAGGAGGACCTATCGATTGGGTGTCATTAGCCACGCCTACGTCATCCAATTTCACATTTTATATGACTACATTCCCCCCCTTAATTCTAGTGATGCAATAAAGTAAAATACTAGGATAAATGAAAAAAATAAATCATACCTAAACTTACTTATAAGGGAGAAGCTCATGAAGCTATGTGATGTTAGATGTGTATAGAGAGAGCATGTTGTGAAGTATGAATCTATAAATGAAAACATAAAGTAGAATATTTCATACTAGATACACTATAAATAAAATAATAACATACAAAATTTGAGTAAGAGGAAGAAAAATAATGAATACACCTCACCAGTTATGTAAAGTAATACAAAACCTATTGTGATGATGAATTGTGTTGGGTATGTGTTAAATCAAGATTAATATCATGAAGGAACTTGAGTGCTTAGTTATTTTGAAGGTGGATTAAAAATTCAAATGTTGGCCCTTAGGCTCCATCATCACCAACTAAGTTAAGTTAATGAATCATGCATGTGCTAAATGATGTCTAGACTGTGTGTCTAATCCCTTTGAATAAATGGCTCAAGAATATAAAGGTTATCCATTTGGCTCCATAATTTCCCTATAAATTGAAGGTATGAAGTGATATTGATATATAATATATTTCATATTAAGTTTATTGTGTATCCCATGAATGTTTGATAAATCTAACAATGTGGTGTGGATATCCTGAATGTGTGTTAAAAACTAGGCCACTCTTGGCCATTTTGAAAGATGGAGGTTAGACTTGTATGAAATCCACTCCAAAACTAATTTACTAGGCTTATATGAAATACAAATTAGAAACTATGATACTCAAAAAGTTAAAATTATATGAAATTTCAACTCAAAAATGATGCCAACCACTTGCAGATGGATTAAGGCACACAACCCCTAAAAATGCCTAGAATAAACTGAACTCAAAAACAAAAGAAGATCAATGTGTTGTGCACATTTCCCAAAATCATTGATGTTTGCAACATGGATTATGTTTTTTAAGTTATTACAACTTCCTAATTTGAGCTAAAAGTGAGAACTATCATGTCATGCATGATAACCCTTATATCTAAGAAAACTATACTAAAACTGTTGAATCTAATTGATCTAGAAGTGCAAAAATTATCCTTGAAATATTTTTTTTGCCTATTTATAGAAAACCTGAGTGTTTTTCTTCATAGATAGGAGCACCAAAATGTGGAAACCATATGTTTGGTGCTAATGACTATTTTAAGGCTATTGTTTGATGTGAAAATTGGTTACTGATATAAAACTATCACTATTTTTCTATTCTATTTTGACTAGTTTAACCTCTAGATTCTATACTAAGTGGTATGAATGCTAATGTTTTGACTATTAGGATCTTTAGTCTCTATAACAAAACCCCTATTTGATGCCCCCTCTTTTAAGGGTAAGAATGATGAACCTATGATGACTACCCTCAGAAGAAAAGAGTCCCACAAGTGTGCTTAGCTACATAGATGCATGATATATCAATGATATTTAACAATATATCTCTAAATATAGCAATTTTTTTATTGAGAGATTTTTATATCAACAAGGGTATGCCTAGAGAGGTATAATAATGTTAAAGCGTGTGCAAAATACTAAACTAGAAATGTTACATACTAGTTGTTAGTTGTTATTTCAAGGGATGGATCATGATATCCATCATGGCATCCTATAAATCAAGGTAAATGCATCATATGGATCATGGAATTGCACATATTGAAAATAAAACAAATAATCAAGCATACAAGCAATAATAAAAAATCATATAAGGATGGCCAAGGGGCCATGCAAATAAGGGACATGGGAATATATCACTCAAACTAAAAAACAAGCATGGAAGGCATGTTCAAATGCCACATATTCATACAAGTGAAACAAGTAAAGTTGGTATAAGGTCCAAAAGCGCATGGAAGAGTACAGACAAAGGAGATTGGTAGGTGCCTTAAGGCACACACATGAATAGAATCAAAGGACATTGAAAAATGTCCTAAGGCATAAGTTAAAATTAGAAATGTAATCACACAAGCTAAGATAAGCAAGTAGAGAAAGCATGTAATATATATAAAGATACAAACACATATAACTAATAAAAGGAAATGTGAAATTATGAAAAACATGTATAGTACAAGACTAGTATATGCTAAGAGATAAATAATTGCTAGATACTAGTGAAATGTTAATATAGTACTATGTGTAAGCCATAAATCAATGTATATCAATATGATAAATTAGAGTGCATATCTTAGGGATGACATAACCTGGATGGTGTAGTCATGCAAAAGATTCCTCTAGTGGATGTGTATATCGATGTGTGTCTCAAAATTAAAAGTATGAGGGTCCCTTCTATGGGTAGAATGAAGTAATCAAGTAGTTGGATGTTAGTACACACACTCAAATAAGATCAAGTGAAACATGATAATGTATAAAATTGACATACAATAGCATGAAATAGAAAATGTAAGTCCTCTCATGATAGTAGTAATGTAAAACATGGATGATGCATACAATATAAATGTGTTTGGTATTTTTGATATGTTTTTAATGTTTTTGTATTTGGAATTTTTTTATTGTGTTTGAATTTTTATATAAGATATGTACAAGAAATACTAGGAAGAAATGATATTAACTGATGAGTCTCATATGAGACTCCTTATCATGGTGTCATGTATCAAAAAACTTAATCATGCATGATCATGAGGAATGGGTGTATGCCTGAGACTATGAAAGTGAAATTTTTATATGTTGTAACTAATTTGAAATATCTAAAGTGGAAACTACATATGGAGTCCCCATATAACTCTAATAAGTGGATGAAATTATAGGGCTCTTAAGGACCCATCTAAAAGTAGAAGGGGCTCTCTAAATAGGTTCTCTCTGTGTAGTTATATAGGACCTCAATGTAACTACTCTAGGTGTGAATATAGTCATTGGAAGTTGTCTATAATCCCAAAATTATGGGGGTGTATGAAATCACTATACTAGTGATAGTTGTCACAATTAGGGCTAAAGATGTATTGAAACTAGAGGAGAAATTTAAACTAGTGGAAGAATTGGAACTAGTGATTATAAGCTAGTAGACGGATCTGAAGTGGGGAGTGGTGACTCATGAAGAACTCCATTAACTATGATAACCTGATTATCATGAATTAACTTAATGCATATATGAACTATAGAAGCTACTACCCTAAGTTTTTGAATCCATAGTTAACCAAGTAGTATGTCAAAAACTCCTACACTAGGAACTATAGTGAATGGGGTGGCCACATATGTAGGACCAACCTATAGTGGAAGTACTATATTAACCAATTAACTTTGAATATTCCAAATAAAACCAATAATAACTACATCTATTAGAGTGATATCCTACTCTGAATAACCCAAATGCTATAGTATGAAGGTACACATGTTAAGACTAAAACCATTGTTAATCACTACACTATGAATAGGCTGTTATGAATATGTACTATGATGAAAAGTGCATTATATATTATATTATCCTCCATAATATCCTAATCTAAAAAAGATATGAAAGGCATGGCTAGAACTATGGAATCATACACACCTGTCATACCTCTCAAAGGATGTGCCTCACTTAAATATGTCTGGTATGTAGCTAGTGAAGGATGCATATGGTATGTATGATAAACACCTGATGTGTCCCTTTTATCTTATTTTGAATTATATATAAATGGATATAAATTTTTTTTCAAAGATTTATCTTTGGAGGCTCAATTGAAGTGCCCAGATCAAGTAGATTATCATCTATCAAGTCTTGTATCTTACATCATAAATTGATGCATCTATTTATGGTGTGGCTCTATGCCCTATGAAAATTTCAAAACGCATGATGATCATATCCCTAAAGAAGAGGCTTTGATAGATATACTTCTTAGATAAGAGGGAGAATGATAATGTTACATTCCAATAACTAATGTAAAACCCTAGCTGGAGAAATTGGTAGATTGGTAAATGCATGACAATGAGGTGTTGATAAAACCACACACTGAGGGGGATTTAAAGCCACATTGACTATTAGTTGATTTGAGTCTTGTTGTCACTAATTTTGACATTATATGTAAATTTTTTATGACTCTTTTTAGTTGTGTTAGAGGTACTTTAATAGTTAAGTTTGCCCATTAAAATTAACTTGATTTCTCTTCCCTTGAGTGTATGACATAGTTTGGTGAAGGAAGATAATATTTTGAACATAATAGATTCATGTAATGTTGGTAGAATTTTGTATTTGAATATGTCTTATAGATCTTGATTAGCCATGGGACTAGTTAGTTTATCTAGAATAGTCTTATATCTAAGAAAATAATCTATGAGGGGCTCATTTGACCTTTGTTTCTACTATGTAATATGTGCATATGAAACCTTATCACCAATGTTTATATTGAAATGTACTAGGCAGATGTTTGATAAAGGATTTAAGGATGTGACCGACTAATTTAGTAGACTATAAAACCATTTTAAATCATAATCCTTTAGGCTCTATTGAAACAATTTGGTAAGTAGCCTATCATTGGGTACATAATCCAAACATGCTATGTGAAAATATCTCAAATGTGTCTCTGGATCACCGTTACCATCATATAGAGTGAGCTTGGGTTAAAAAAAACCTTGTGGCAAGGGTGTATATGTAATGTGATGTGATAATGGTGTATGCAGTAAATCAAAAGAATCTAATTCCTATGTAGGTCTAGTGGTACCTTGGTCAAGATGTTTCACATTGGATTGAAGAGATTAGATCTCTAGCACAAGGGCTACCACATCAGGGGATAGGGATGTACTAGATACAACTAGTGGTATAGAAGAAGATTGGGTTGATATAGGGGGTAGTTGAGACATAGTTTCCCCAAAAGTGACATTTAAAACTAGTTGTTCTATGTTTTGAGAAGATTTCCCTTTGGTTACTTTTTGATGCTCTTCTTTTAAAATTATAAGCACGTCATCTTGCATATCTGGATGTTTGGTTAAGAGTTCTTGAAGTTCTCTTTTATGAATTTCATCAAAACTAATATATTGTTCCATTGTTAAAGTAGGAAAATAATTTGAAATGTTGTGAAATATGGTTTAATAGGAAATGTGATAGAAAGGGAAAGTATTGAGTATAATAAATGCAAACTCCAAAAAGATAGTGAATTGAAATTTACACAAAATGGATACTGAGTTGTCAAACATGTAAGGTGATACCTCAAAAGTAAGTAGGTGATAATACATTTAACTAAAGATTTTTCAAAAATACTTGTGAAAAATACTATAAATTTTTAATGTGGAAATTGATTTTTTGAGTTTGATATGTAACTAAAATTTTAGAAAATGATGTGAAAAGTACTAGAAAATAACTAGGAGTTTAGTTGATGTAACTAGGATTTGGATGATTTTTTTTAAATTACTATAATAATTTTAAAAAATTAGATAAATTTGTAGAATTTTACTTGAAAAAATTAGGACAAATCAAAAAATATTTATAAAATTAGAAATATATTTTTCCTATTGTTTGAAAAGTGTTTGTATGTAAAAAGGACCTAGTATGTGCAAACTAGTGTTTGAACAAAATATATGATATTTTTTCAATGAATTAGTATATTTTTTATTTTTAAATTTAGGAAAAAATAGGAAATTATGGAAAAAATCAAAAAATAATTATCCCTAGGGTTTTTAGGGTTTTTGTGCAAAAATTCAAAGTTAGTCAAGTTCACCAAATTTTTTATTAATTTTGGGAAATTAATTTTTTAATTCCTAAATATTAAATGGGTCTCAAAAATGTAAATCAATGAATAATATTCTTTAATTAACCTACTAATTTGTGAAAATAGATAGTACTTTTGTCTTTTCTAAATATAGTAGGAAGTGAGAGAAAATAAAACTTAGTTTATTGTTGTAGATCCAAATTGAGACAGGGCCTGATATTAGAGGAATACGATTGGAAAATAGGCTAGAATAGGTTCATGAATTTCATTTTGGGGTTGAAAAAGTGCACTAAAAGTGGACACCTTGCTATTCAGTGCAATAGTCCTATTCTAACATCATTGTCCTGAGGCTAAAAGCTTTTTAGGTTATGTTTGGTGGGCTTGTGTTACCCTATCTATAAATTTTTTAGGCCTACAAACCTGTAAATCATGTCATGTGTCTAATTTAGTATTCAAAAACCTTAGGAGCTATTTCTAATTGAATTTTAATGGAAACTTAGGAAAGATAAAGAAGGGGTTAGTGTGTAAAGGATAGGTTAGATGCACTTCACACCATGTATGTGGGCACGCTACCTAAATACCAATACTCTAAAGAGGGATCAAGATAATGTAGTTCTCTAATTGAAGTGCTTATTGCAATTGTGTGTGATGTATGTAACTAGTTTAAAAATTGGATGTACTTTGGATGACTAGGGACTGGTATGAGTGCTTGAATAGGCTTCAAATTCTCCTAGAAGGTTGTATGTAGAGATTAGGGAAGAGTGTTTGAGTGTACTTGCTTGTATTTTTGATTCTTTCTTGTAAATGAGTGATAACCCATCTAAATGGCCTTTTATAGGGTAATTAATGATCACAAGTTAAATGAAGTTGTAATAGGATTATAGGGAAAAAGATAAGGATTTGAAAGAATCTGACCATTAGGAGCAATTTTAAACTTGGACAATAGTGCCAAAATGAAGACACCCTAGGTTTAAGTGCTCCTATCCAAGTTGGGTGCTAATTTCATAATAGGATGAAATATGGGGGATAAATTTAGGCCTAAAAGGGATACCTAGGTTTGAAAGAGCTAATTTTAGAATGTTATAGATGACTGGGAAATAGTGAAAGAATAGCCTAGAAGAGTTTTGTGAACAAGGAGGACCTATGGGTTGGGTGTCATTAGCCGTGTGTAAGTCAACCAATTTTACATTTTATATGAATACAATAGTCCAAAACACTAGAAACCTTCATTCTAATTTAATGGCAAAGACATTAAGACTTATGCATTCAAATATGATCAAACAACTAAGATTTTTTATGGAACTTACTTAGGACTCTCATAGGCTCCTCACCACCCATTTGGTCTATATTTTCCTCTATACAGACTGACCTAACATGGGGTTTTCTTCATGATTTGATGTTTTATATAGGTAAATGGGAAAATTATTGAGTAAGATTCATGGAAAGAGGTCTTTAGATAATTTTTTAAAATATCCATGTTTATTTCTAATCACATTAAATCATGAAAACCTCTCTACTAACACATACATTATAGATAGTCCAGGTGAGACAATAAGAAGGTAGTATGACCGTCTAAGATTAGAAGTGAGAAGTGTGGTAGTGAGTTTCTTATAGGTCTATATGAATAATTAAGTGGAAAAAATATCTTTTACATGTTTCTAACACCTATAAAATATGTTTTCATAAGTAATTGTGGGTCACTTAGATGACAAGTATGATGATAAGCTAAGGAGAATTAATGATTGATTGCTAGTGAGTGAGCACAAGTTTTGCAGCTAAGACCATGAGTTGGGGAGGTGTATGAGGAATGATACCATCAATTTTCCACATTTTAATGAAAATTCCAATGTGTATATAACCCTTATGGACGTTTAAATCATTCAATATAAGTCTTCCACATTATGGCAATTTCAATGAGGAAGGTAAAAAGTCTTTATGCCACTTTGATGGGGAGTGACATGTTTGAGATGGACATATATCTAAGAAGAATTTCTAACCTATTTTACACCTCATTCACTTTATTTGAAATTGGTTCCTATATCTTGACACTAGGATGTGTGTATCTTGGACTTCTCTCTCTTCTCCTTTGATCTATAAATGCATGCCTTTTTAGTAATTATAAGTAGTAAACACCTATTATGGTGAAGCCCTGTTAGTTTGGCACCTTGGTTTGTCCTTTGAATAATACATCTAAAGTTGATATAAGATTTATCATCTCTTACCTAAGGTTTTTAAGTGGTGTATTTATTTATTAATTTAATAACATGCTCTCCTTACTTGCATACTTCCCTTTGCATGTTTAATGTAAGGATATCACTTCTAATAGGTCTTATAAAGTGTATATGTTTGTTGAGTGTATCTTGTAGTGTGAGAGGGAATAGTAGTGTATATTATCTTAACTTATTTTCACCCACCTCTAGATGTGAAAAGTAATATACCTCTATAATAAATACTAATTATAGAATGCTATAGAGTAGAGGTTATTTTTGGTAGTTTTCAATCTTAGTGTATATGCAAGTGTACATGTGGACTAATCTTTTGGTGTATCACCTCTCTAGTATAGGTTTAAATTCTATTACCTCATTCCATTTTTACCCCAAAGTGATTAGATTAGTGTAGTGTGTGAGATTAAAATATAAATTTATGGAGTTATCCCTTTAACCTAGAGTTTTACCTCTACTATACACAACCCATAGGCCTAAAGGTATTCCATTATTGCCCAAGTATTAGAGTAGCCTTGAACAACCTCCTCAAGGTGAAATATTTGGTGATAATATTTCTATCACACCCAATGGGAAAAGGTTCTAAAAGAGTGGTAATATTTTTGGTGTGTCTTTCCTCTTATTATATTTTAAAAACATTTAAGATAACACCAATGGTGACTCTGAATGAAATCTTCTGGTTGTAAGTAGCCTAGGTATCTATTATTGAGGGTTTTAATCAGTTCTTGTATTTCATTTGAATCATGAGGATATGATGAGAATCCCTCCTATGAACCTCATTAAAAATATTTTTATGACCCATGTTATACCACTCAATATCCCTATAAAAGTTGTTATCAATCCTATGATCCATGAAAGTCCTTTGGTCATCATTTTCCTTCTCCATATGAACATCATGTTGTTGAATAAGCCTATGAGGAAGGATATCAAGAATAATATCAATAATTACCTTCTTATCAACCTCAATATAACTCATACCAGCCTTACCATGATGTATATCAACCTCAAGATAATTTTTATTAGTCCTGTCATGAAGAATCAGATGACCCCATTGATTATAGATCAAGATATTTTAAAATAAAATATGAAATTTTAATCCTGCAAGTTAAATCTCATCATAATCCCCAATATTACACTCTCATCCTCCTTTAACCCCATCTTATATAAAATCCTTATTGTAACTCATGCCAAGTCTACTAGATAGTGAAGAAAAGATGGGAACATGGGATGATGAGTTTGATGTGATCCCTAACCATCTCATGGAATGGTTAAGAGGTTTTTTTCAAAATTAGATAGACATGTAAGAGGGAGTTGAAGAGGAAACTCAATGTGATATAAAGAAGTAGATTTAATGGGGGAAAAAGTGTTTTTAATGCTTAATAGACAGACTAATAATATTAGAAGATCAAGAGCTTAAGAGAAAGCATGCAATTATTGGATAGCCTAAGGGAGGTTACAACAAAGTTGAAATACTATTCAAGAAGGTGTCTTTCCTATTGACCAACCCAAATTTTCATTCCCTTATGATTTCATTCAAGAAGCCTCCATACCCAATCCCATTCATAATCCCTCCATCATACCTCATACTCCTTCTCCAACCCATGAAACTATCCATCATCCTCCCACTTGATCCCTTTTTAAAGGATAGCCTATCTTATGGGAGGTAAGCAAAGAAGGTAAATTTCAAGCTATAGCTAACCAAGAAGATGATGTGAGAATATATGATGAAGATATCACCATAGGGACACCCCTTGGTGAAGATAAGTGAAAATAAATATTTTTGACTGAAGGAGAAAATGTTGAAGGTCATGTTCCAACTATCCAAAAAGAGCTTGGTCAAGGCATGAAAAAAGAGATGCCTGAGAAGGAATTCATATTTATTAAGCTAGTTCACATCTATAAGGAGGAACAAGAACTTATACCTCCTACTATATAATTTGAAGATGTTATTTACAATGTTATTGAAAACATTTTGTCCTTTGAAGTACAACATGATAAATCCTAAGGTATCAAGTTCTTTGAAGTGGTAGTTAATGAAATTATAGCTGATAAAGAGTTTATTTCCATTAAATATAGTTTTGAAGCTACCTTACCTCTTGTCGGTGTATCCATAAAATAAGATCTTATGTCATCTTAACCTATTGAAGTTGTAGTCAGATTTGAAGTTGATCAAGTAGTCAAGGACCAAAAAGATGAAGTTTATGATGTGGTAGTTCTCAAAGATAAAGAGAGTAAAGATGATTGACAATTAGTAAATGAGGATTTCCCTATAAATTGAATTAATTTGAAAAATTGAGGGTCAAGTACATAAGAATATAGAAAAAGAGGTTTACATTGAGTAGAATTACCAAGATTTGGGGGAATATGCAAATCTCCTTAATGAGATTGAGTAGCTTGTAACTGATAAGTAATATGATCTCTCTCAAAACACCATGGAAGTTAAGGAGGTATGTTTTGTTGAAGAACCATGGGAAATTGTATCCAAGGAGTCTCATGAGAAGGTTGAATTTATTGAAATTCAATAAGAGTTCACCTACATAGGAGATCTAGTTGTAGCTTCTTTCATTGCATTGAGGATTATGCAAAGAGGTGGGAAAATATCATGAAGGACATGGAGGTATCAATGCCAAGGCCCAAAAGGCAATATGTCTCATTCACTCTGTCATTTCATGAATAAATAAATATTTCAAGCTTTCCTTTTGATCCAAGAGGAAGAGATTTATTCAAGTTAGTTTGTATTTAAGTTAGTATGTTTGGTTTTGTTGTGTGTCTTCTATAAGTGTTCTTGAGAACATAAGTGTGTTTTCTTAGTTTCTTGTCTTTGTGTCTATTTTTTGTTGTTAGGTGTGTGTTTTGGTGTCTAACAAGAGGATTTTCAAGGTCAAATTTTGTGTATATGTGACTCCATTACCCAAGTATGGGAGAAGGCAACTGGTCTTTAGCATAATTGGCATACCACCCATGGAAATCACCAAAAATGTTAACCAATTTGACCTCAAATTCAAATTAAGTAAAATAATATAAAATAAAATCTTTGTCATAGGTATTTAGGGGTGTGTTTTTTCCAACATGGTCCTATTAATTTTAAATCACGTCACTTAATATGTCTAAATCGTGTAACATTTGCATAAAGCCTTAATGAGTCATTTTATATCACCTTTTTAGGTCATTAATGACTTGTATGATTTTAATGAAAGGAAAAGTGTGTCAAGGTGTATTTATAATATAATAAATGTTAGGAATATGTCATATAACTATTTATAACTAAAGAGTTGGAAGGTTCAACATTAAAAAGGAGAAGAAAGGCTTTCAAAAGGTCATTTTCAAGTAATTTTATAGACTGTACTATCTATAGGCACATGTTTGTACTTTAGGATCATATCTTGGAATTCCCCATGTTAATTTACATTCCCAAATTTTTTTTAAAGATTCAATAATGAAGAAAACCATTATCCTTCTCCCATCACTCTCTTGAAAGACTCTATAGGGTCAACTAGTTTTTTTGATGATATGGATAGTAGGAGAGGAGTTAGTTTGAATTCACTTGGGATGTTAAAGTATACTATTTTTAATCTCTTTACATGGAATTATCTAGTATATTTATGGATTTTACTTGAACAAAATCTAACAAGTACAATGATTCCTAGTTGACTATACGTTCCAAACGCTTACAAGTTTATTATTTCGCTTGTATGGTCTAATGTCTCCAAGTGTTTAAATAATTATTATAGGACATTTTATTCATATTTATATGGTTTTAAAGGTTTTTTCCCATGTGGAGATATGCATATGAAAGTATAAAATCTAATCTTGTTATAATGAACACCACAATTGGTTTGAAGTGTGATGTTTCCAAGTTTTAGTGTTCCTTTCTTTCTTAGTGGTTTTAAATCAGTTGTTGAACTGGTGTTTCTCTTATCCTCAAACCATGAGAGGTCATTTTTACATTTAAAATTTTCATTGGAAGGTCTCAAGGTTTTGAGAGGTGATTTTATCAAGATAGTGAGTAAGAATCTGATCAAAACTCAACATATATAGTCAAATAAGTCAATTATGAACATGTACAAATTATGGAGGAATCATTTAAAACCCCAAGAATGTTTCAATCATTTCATTAATTCAATTAAGGTTCTCAATTAATCTATGTATCATGATCATAAACTTGTAGTCAAATCACAACTTGCAATGAGATAGAAAAAGAAAAGTTGAAAATGGGACACCTTACCTTAATTTCTCTGAAGTAGTTCTCTACCTTACATAGTATCATGCCATGGTAGAGGTATTTGAGGACTAGAATATTAAAATAACTTCATAATTGTATTCTAGGCCTAGATAAAAAATTTAAAAGAAAAAATAAGTCATTATATTGAGAGAGGATGATGATTATATGATGTTTTAACTCATTCTATGATTGACTAGAAACATTCAGTGTATATAGTTCCTATTAGTCAAAACCAACTTTGAAATAATTTACAAGTGGAGTTATTGAATTGATGAAGAGTAGAGATCATGATATAAAAAAATGAGATAAATCCATTTAATTATACAATAGGTATTAGTTATCTCCAACAAGGATCATGGTTTTGAAGTACATAGTATTCAAGCATGATGTACACCTAGAGGTGACCTTTCCTAGCCAATGCATGGTCATAAGACTTTTAGGACTAAAGACTCTATAAAGGTTATTAAAAATAAAAAAATGTTTAAATGATCAAGGAGAGTTATAAAAACATGATATAACACTCATTAAATATTAATGAAGATTAAATCACACATGTCTCTTGGCATATGGTAACCTATATAGTCTTCAAGAAAATAGTCACCTATAGTTGTGTGCTAATAATTCTAAGTTTTATTGGTGTAGGAGTTTCCTTAGAATATATATATATATATATATATATATATATATATATATATATATATATATATATATATATATATATATATATATATATATATATATGCCAACTTGGAGGATCTATTATGTTTTAAAATAATTTATCATGCTTTCAAACTGATATAGAGTGTCAGGTCACTCTCACATTGAATCCAAGACTAGAAATTGTAGTTTGCATGTCCTTCAATCTAATACACCAACTTGTGTAGTGAAGAAACCATGATATGAAGAGATGGATGGTGGTATTATTGGACATTTTGAGACTATTAAAGGTTAAATTTAAGGTAATAAAGGTTTAAATTATGTGTTAGAGATACTATTACCATCTCTCAATTGGTTGCATACATAGAGCAGTAGGGCAGTCTATTGATCTAATGTTGCTTGCAACAAGTATGATGTTGAATCCTCTTCATGAAGGTTAAAATTTTTAAATATTGAGTTATAATTTTTAATAAATTCCTAGAGTGATCATATCATACCTCATAAAAAATATATTGGCATAAATTTAGGGGTAAGCTTGGTCAAATGGTTTTAGATCGTACACACAGTCCTAGTTTGAGGGATAATTTGGAGAAAGTGAAGGGTTAAAGATGATAGAGAGGTGATCTAACCTCAATAATTTGTACATAGGGTCACTATAAATATTTTAATTTTTCATGACATATATTTGGACTAGATAATAGGGGATATACCCTATATTTTATTTTAGATCTATGGCACTCTATGAATGACATAATTTACAAGTTTAATAGACTAAGGATGAATATATGAAATGATGAGAAAAATATCATGGTGATAGGATGTTTCTATTTTAATTATATGTGAAAAAATATGAATAAACACCAAAAATCAATTAAAACTTCTACAGGTGGTCACATAATATCATACTCAATCTAGGTCTTTAAGCCTAGAACTAGGCTTCTACCATAATAACACCCAACTCCATTCAAATGACCACATGAAATCCATTTTAAATTTTTGAATATTTAGGGGGAGGTTGAAAACATGTTTAAACCTTTGGTTTTTATGGAATACCACTAGGTTGGTTATTTAGGACTGATTCCTTAACAAGCTTACTTAGAATACACTACAAAAGCTGAAGGACAGCTTTCCTTCACTCACACTAGTACATAAAATATGCATGAGAATCCAAGGAGTTATAAATTTTTTAAGAGGTTCCATATCATTCTCTTAGTATAATTGGTCTAAGGTTTAAATCTTAGTATTTCATGAATAATCCTTAATAGTCTAGGACACTAGACCCCATCTTAAAACTGTCATTTTGACCTAGTGGTGAAGACATGAAGACATTTTAATTAAAAGTTGATAAAATTATTATGGAAGTGTTTGGAAATTTTTTATGACTCTCATGGGCTCCTCACCACCCATTTTTTTTGTATTCCTCTGTATAGACTAAACTAATATAGAGTTTTTTGCATGATTTAATGTTTTCTATAGGTATAAGGGAGAATTCTTGAGTAAGATCTATGGAAAGAGGTTTTTAGAGATTTTTTTTAACTCTCCATGTTAATTTTTAATAATATTAAATCATGAAAACCTCTCTTATCACATATTCAATGCAGACAGTCCAAGTGAGATGCTGAAAAGGTAATGTGACCATCTAAGATTAGAAGTGAGAAGTGTTATGGTGAGTTATTTGGAGATATATATGACTGAATAAGTGGAAAAATTATATTATACATGTGTCTAACATTTATAAAATACATTTATATGAGTAATTTTAGGTCACTTAGATGACAAGTATGAGGAAATACTCAGGATGGTTAATGAGTGATCACTAGTGAGTGAGCACAAGTGTTGGAGATAAGACCATTAGTTAGGGAGGTGTATGAGGAATGTTACCATCAGGTTTACACCTTTTAATGATAGTTAAAATTTGTTTAAAAATATTATATAAGTTTAAATAATTCAATATAAGTCTTCATCATCATGGAAGTTTAAAAGAGGAAGATGAAGAGTCTTTCCAACACATTGAGGGAGAGTGACATGTTTGTGATGGATATTTGTCTAAGAATACTTCATGACCTATTTTACACATCATTCATTTGATTTTAAATTGGTTCCTATTTATTGAAACCTATAATGGTATATCTTTGACTTCTATTCTTCTCTTTCTTCTCATTTGATCTATAAATGCATGCATTTTTAGCAATTGTAAGTAGTACACACCTAGTATGGTAAATCCCTATTGGTTTGGCACCTTGGTTTGTCTTTTGAATGATAGATCTAAATTTGGTTTGAGATATATCACCTCTTTCCTAAGTTTTTAAATTGGTGTATGTGTTTTTTAAGTGAATATCATGCTCTCCTTGATTTCATACAACCCTTTGCATGTTTAGTGTAAGTATATCACTTCTCATAGGTCTTATAAAGTGTATATGTTTGTTGAGTGTATATTTTAGTGTTAGAGGGACTAATAGAGTATATTATTTGACCTTATTTTCACCCACCTCTATATTTTCATAGAAATATTCCTTTATAATAAATATTAGTTTTATAAGGCTATAGAATTGAGGTTAGTTTTGGTAGTTTGCATTCTTAGTGTTTATGCAAGTGTGCTTGTGGACTAATCTTTTGGTGTATCACCTCTCTAGTATAGGTTTAAACTATATTACCTTATTCCATTTTCACCCCAAATTGACTAGATTGGTGTAGTGTGTGATCTTAAAAGAAAAATTAAGGTAGCTATTGCTTTAACCTAGAGGTTTACCTCTACTATACACAACCCACAGGCATAGAGGTATTCCAATGTTACCCAAATCTTAGAGTAGGATTAAAAAACCACCTCTAGGGTGAAATATTTGGTGACAATATTAAATACACATGATTGGTTGCAACAATGCAAAAATTTTATGTAATGTTTCTGATGCTTGGGAAACACTATTTTGATATCAAGTAGTGGACTTTTAAGCAAAGTTTGGGTAAGTTTTTTTAGGTTAGAAACTCTGTTATGGTTGGCTGATTTCAACCATTCTAACCTTAAAATGAACAACTATTATGCATCATAATAACTAAGGTTTTTAATATATATGTATTTTATCTTAATTTAGGCTTGATTTTTGTGAGCAATTAGCCTCCTTTGAGTTGAACAAAGAAGCCTCTAATTTCATCACTCTAAAAGGATATAAGCTATTAATTGTATGGATATATTGGATTTCATGGTGCTATTATTTTTATCATGGGTATGTCTTAATCCCACAAGGATGTTATGATGTCATTGGTTATGTTTTATGTCCATGAGGATGATTAATTGATTTTGGGTTGAGGTTTGGCATCTATAAGGATGTTATGATGATCATGGATATATTTTACATTTATGAGGATGTATTTTGTGATTGTATCTATATTTAATGGTTGTGGGAAATTATAAATTACACAATGATGATATTATATTCACCTAGAGAATTTTATAATTTCATCATTTCTTGAGATTACATTTAATTAAAGCATACATTTTTAGTCAACCTTTGATTTATTGACATAATTCAATTGGAAGGATAATGATAGAGCTTGTTGTTGGAATCAAAAAACCATGTTTGGTGATCATTGATAGATTACATGGGAAGGCCATATTATGATGATGGAGGTATAATTATATTTGGAAGTCAAAGGATGTAACTTAAGATTGAAGGGCATATTTGAGGTTCTAGATTACATCCTATCTAAAATTATAAGTGTTCAAGTCCTACACTCAAACCTAGTCCAACATTGGAATGACCCTAAGTTGTGGATTACCTAATTTTATGTCAAACCTCTAGGACTTTTAATGAGGTTAGATCCTTAGATATGAAAACTTGAATATATCTTATTAAAAATTAATCCATTGGGATGAGAAAGGGAGACAATACATGAATCCAAACCTACTTAAGTGTGGTGATGCACTAAATGTTCAATGATCCACTCTCAACTTAGACACTTTCATAACTACTAATCAATCTAATGGCGATAATGATTGATTAGATTATATGATATATTTATATATACACATAATATTTTCAAAATTTTATCACTTACTCACACTTTTTATCTTGAAATAACCCATTAATTCTCAATATCTATAAGTGCATGTCTTATGGGGTACACCAGGAAAGGGGTGGGCAGACCATTGGTGCTTCGTAAGACTATTATCCCTTTTGTGACTTGCCATATACACACTTGTATCTTATAACCATTTACCCTAAGATTATTATTATCAAATTTACCCATTATTATCATTTTTCACATCATTATCCTCATATTCCTTGCCTCATCCCCATTTTGATAGTTGATTGTACTAGGTCAACTAGGTCAACCCTGTATAGTTTTTAGCTTATAATTAATTTATAGGTTTGAATAGGTCAATATTATACTATTTTAGGGTATTTTTAACTTTGGATCTTGTTATCCCTTTAGATAACATATCTTGGGACCTAGTGAATTATCTCTCAAAAACATATAGGGTTAATTGGTTTAACCTCATACAACCAACATATTTAGAGGGATTTAAGGTAAGATCCACCTTTTTATGCAAGTTCATTTCCAAAAATTTGGGATAGATAAGTGAAGAAGAATAAGTGTGAATGGAAATCTACTTATTGACCATTTTACTTGAAGAATAAATCTTAGGGTCCCATACTTTCTTTGGAGATACATATCTTGTCTTGTGGAGAAGTATTTTAGATGTATAGATAGTTTATGTAGCCTAGAGATGATTTGTATTTGTTATCCTTAAAAACCATAATAATATCTTACAAAGAACCTTGGCAAAGGGAGATATTGAGGCTCAGTAGTTTCACCTTCAAAGGCTAGTATTCCTAACTTTATTTCTCATTTGTAAGAGTAGATAGATAATGCATTTGTGCTTCTCTACCATGTATTAGAATTATGTATACATTGATGCGAGTATATGTCTTCTATATATTTTTAGTTTAATTTTTTAATTTATAACCCATTATTTATGTCATAATATTTGGTGATCACTATATTATATTTACTTTCTTAGTTTTAGAATAAGTGAAATATCAAAACCTAGGACCCCCTTAGGGTTATTGCATGATTGTGTTAGTTTAGAGGCTTTAAAACCCTCCTTAGAATAGTGCATTGTGATAATTGATCCACTAATTCATTCTAGAGGATCCCCATATTGGTCATTATCCCACTTAAAAAATGTATTCCTAATCAAAAGTGTAGGTATGATTTATTTTCTTTGAGCCAGGATTGATTTATAAACATGATACATTTATAATTGTATACATTCTGGTAAAATCAATTTAAACTAACCCTTTTAGGATTTATTCATTTATTTCATTCTTTTCATCATTATTTTTATCATATAGTTTCCATACTAAGTTGACTACATCAATCCAACTCTAATTTATGTGTGTAGGTTTTTACATACATGCTACTAGATCAACCCAATCAACCCAATATAGTTTTTTAGCTTTCCAAACTTCTATTATAAACTAATGGATCAACCCAATCAGCTAGTATAGTTTCCAAAATTTTATATATCACGTTTAGAATAGTAGGTCAACCTAGTTGTCCTATATAGTATAATCACTCAACAACAAGTTCTTGTAGAGGTTGATCGATCCAATCAACTGAGTTAGCAAGTTTTGTAATTATTCCACAAGGTTCTATAACAATAATATTCCTTCTCTGTATCTTTAATCCACCAAGTTTACTTTTTATCCTTCTATATCTTTCTTTATAGTCTTTCCTTTCATAGTTTTTAGTCTTCAAATTTCCCTTGTACAGTCAAATAGATCGACCCTATCAACCCAATTCTATATTATATGCACTATCTAGATAGCTAGGTCAACTCTACTGACCTTTTTAATTTTCATACCTTGTTTCCATAATGAAATATTGACCATGTCGACCCTATTATATATTTTGTGCATAAACTATAATTTACATTGACACTACACCTTATTTTAAAGTTGTAATTAACCTTTATATGTTAGTAATTAGATCACATTTTCACTTCTTATTGCTTCCATGCTTATAATAGATCACATGGTCTAATTAGGTGTATTTCAATTGACCATTTAGTTTCACTATTCTATATTTTATGCACACATGACCAAATCACAAAATATAAGCAAGCATTTTAATATTTGACAACCCAAGGCCAACCTACTTAGATTTCATCACCAAGGCAGAGGCTAACCTGATGTTTTGGTAAAGTATAAAGTGTGTTTAATGGTATATTATGGCTAAAAACCCAACACCCTTATAAATGTGTTATGTGAAGTGAGTGGGGTAAGACCCAATACAAAGCCTATATCATTACCAATATAGATCCCATTCAGCCCATACTACCTAAAACTATCCTTAGATTGATTTTTAGTTCCTCACTTATATCCAACTTACTATCACATTTAAAAACTTATCCTAATAATCTTATAAAAATTTAGGTTGACCATTTAGCTAGTTATTTACTTTCCAAGTTGATTGCTTACTCTTTACTCAATTGTATTTTGTAGTGCAAAAACTTGCATTATCTAATGTTGGTGTAAGGTTTTGTGTTATGTGCCTTAATTAGATTGGCCAGTGTTAATCCAATTGATTATTTTTATCTTTAGTTATTACTTTTCAAATTACTTATAAAAATTATTTTATTTCAATTCACAATCTATTATAGGCTTTCTAATTTTCCCTATCTGGTGTATTAGGTCAACCCAATCAACCTTGTACATTTCTTCTAGCCTCTATTCACTATACTAGATTGACCTAGTTGACCCTATACTATTTATAGACCTTATTAACTCTTTTAAAAACTCTATTAACTTTATTGGATCAACCTAGTTAACCTTATATTATTTAAAACACCTATTTTATGTTAGGTTAACCCATTCGACCTTGTACTATTTTTATCATTAACTATTTGCTTGATTTCTCATCTCTCTTTCTTTCCATTCATCATGGACTATATACTTGATTCAAACACTAAGTTTTATTCAATACACATGATGAATTTTACCAATCTTCATATGGTCTTCCATAGACAGAGTAGGGTTCCTCTCATAGATGCTAGTAATGTTGGCATTGCCACTCATATAATGAGATATGGGACTCCTCCTAATTCCTCTTAATAGGTTAATCCTCTCTTCTCATTATAATAACAACCTAAATTAGAGTATACCCTTAAAATTATCTTCTTTATCTTTGAATTTATTCAACATCAAGGAAAAGATACCTCTACCATTTAGAATCTTATGATTAGTTGTCAATCTGAAGAGCATCATTCACCTACTCCTACATTCTAAACTATATTTTCAGGTACCACTTTATTTTTTTCTCATCCTATTCCTTTTATTATGACCCCTTCTCACACCATGACCTCTTCTTCTCTAACTTCTTCCACCTTCATTCCTAGTATATCCACGAATATGGCAGGTTCTACACCTAGTAGAACTCTCATAATATCCACTATCTTTAATCCTTACACTATTGTGTCATTTTATACACAATATAATTATTATTATAGTACTTATTCCTCTTAACCATTGACTAGGCCATATTTTTCTACACAAGAAAATTTTACCAATAGTTCCTCACACTCTCATAGTTCCTCTTAAGCCACTACCAACACCAATAGTGGTAGTGAAGTAACTAATACCAACATGAATACCAACTCTAATGATTCTAAATATGCTAATAAAACACACTAACTATTGTTGAAAACACTCAATCAAATGAATACCTTTCAATCTCATAACATAAATCAAATGATGAGAATGCAAAACCACCATCTTCATCTTCAATATCATCCTCAACAAATGGATTAGGGAATAAACAAAAAAAATTATTCCCCTCCTCCTCTTTAGGATTCTCAAGTAAATATCATCCCTCAACCTCCTTTGATCAATAAAACCATTAAGAATTTTCATAATGAGTCTCTTAATACTCAAATTTCTAACATTGTTATAGGAGGTATCACACCTACACTTTCTTATAATGGATTAACCAATCCTATCCTTCATCATAATTTTTTTGGAAATATCTATAAGTATTGGGTCAAATTGAACACATTTTCCACAACCAAACTATTGGCCAAAACCTTCACAAGTGATGCCTTGGATTGGTATAATGAAATTTGAACTCATTATATTTCTAGTTTGGAAGATTTAGTGAATAATTTAGTTCAATAATTCCAAAATAATGATCTTCCTAAAAAAACTTTGGCCCACTTCATTTATTTTCAAAAAATTGAAAATGAAATTTCTCAAGCCCTTATTAAAAGGCTAAAATATTTGTCAAACAAGTTTGAACATAATATGGTTGATGAAAATATTTTCCATATCTTTACTAATGCCCTCTTTCCTAAATTATAATATCAGGTCTATAATCTCTCTCCATGCAATTTGGAGGAGGATATTGACCAAGCTAAACATCAATATTTCCTTATGAGTCAATTCAAGCCACCCTAACATTTTTTTAGTCCTTGTCTCTTACTTAAGAACAAAAATTGTAATGCTACCAATTATGCTATTATGTATTCTTATTACACCATTAATAATGTTCAAGTTACCATTCCAAACCAATATTTAGAACTAGTTCCACCTTTTCAACAATATACCAATCCTCACTTATCATCAACTAACAACATTAACATTCACAAACCTCTATCTTCAGCTGAACTGCTTAAGTGTCTACCTAGGCCTCTTCCAATAGAACTTGGCCCTACTTGTCCTATGAAATATTGGTATGATACTAAAAAGTTTTATTTGTTTCATTTTAGTTGGGGTCATTCTCATGAGACATGTAGACATATTTTTAATTTAGCTATGGATTTTCTTCTTGGTCCTAATTTTGATCATGATTCTATCATCTTAAAGCATCAACACACATATGAAATTGATTTTAAGTATTATAAAGCACATGATAAATCTTAATCCTTAAATCAATATAATGCTCATTTAGATATCTACAAAGACCCTTTTCCTAATCATCAACTTATTAAAGATAACTAAGATAAGCCCACCCCTTCCACCAGTAATATAGAAAGTTTTATTGACCCCACTTCTGAAGAGAATGTGGTTAGCATGACTAATATGAGAAGGGTGGTGGATTTCATTGATTCAATACCTATCTACACTCATTCATCTCAAATGTATCATGTTATCCAATATTCTTCCCTAACTCATTTAAATGAGTTGGTGCAAGATGACCTTATAACTTTTGATTATCCTATTTCAAATTTTTCCTTAGATAACACCTAAAATTATATTTAAACCATCATTCCTTCATCTTCCAACATTAATTAAAATCAATATTATACTATAATTTATTCTACCATTTCTCAAAATTAACCTAAACCAACTAATTCATCTTAACAACATCTTTTACAACCTTGTTCTAAGAATTCTACTTCTTACCATCAAAAATTCCAATGTACTTCAACTCCTCCTTTTGAGGACCTTCTTAACCACTATACACCTATTTATAATAACCTTATTATGGGTTATGATGAATTGGATCACATCATGGATCTCACCAATCTACCATCCAAAATCTTTTTACTTAATTTTGAGTCAGACCTCTAGGGTTTTTAATGAGTCTAGCTCTTTAGATGTGACAATTTGAATCTCTTATAAAAAATTAATCTATTGGGATGAAAATGGAATAAAATACATGAATTAAAAACTACTTAAATGTGGTGATGAACCAAATATTTAATGATCCACTCTCAACTTGGACACTTTCATAACTACTAATGAATCTAATGGGGATAAGGATTGATCAAATTTTGTGATAGAGTTCCAAACATGAGTATTTTGTACAAAGTTTTAAAATAGACCTAAAATTTTAATGATAGGAAAATATATATATATGGAAGACACTATGGACTTATGACACTTCAAGATAAACCTCACTAGCTAACACTTTACACAACTTGAAAGAAACTAATTGTCTTAAATCAAGGTACATGAAGGACCTAAAGATGATGAATAGACAACATAAATTCTATAAATAAAACTTAAGTAAAGAACACTTAACATTAAAATATAATTTAAAATTATCTTATATTTCTTTAAAGAGTTTATATATTGATTTTAGTAAGGGTTTACAATACACAGTCAAGAGATATAAATAAAGAGCTCAAAGCTAGTATTTATGGGAAGAGTAAAGGTAAGAGATAATTTGGCATGGAAGGGGTCGTTAATAATACAAATTCCACTTAGGATAACCACCACCATAATTATTGATCCTTCCCCTGCATTAATGTCACTACATCTTTCTCTTGTATGATGGAGAAAGTAAAAATCAAGACCAGTTACTAAAAGTAATCCCCACCACCACATTAATCCTTCTCGATATCCTCAAAATTAATTCCCTTAACTATATTCCTGATTCATGGTTGGTTTTATTCATGTTATTATCAATTTACTCCAACTTTCTCATTGATATTCTTTCTGACATTCTTTATGTAGTCACCAATCTATTATTGCTTCTAGATCTTGAATATAGATCTAGTATGGATGAAATCAAATCACCTTACTATTTTTTCATATATCTATTATTTAACATGAATATATATATATATATATATATATATATATATATATATATATATATATATATATATATATATATATATATATATATATATATATCTCTGTGTGTGTGTGTGTGTGTGTATATATATATATATATGTATATATATACATATGTATATATAGATATATATATATATATACATATGTATATATATACATATATATATATATACATATGTATATATATATATATATATCTATATATACATATGTATATATATATACATATGTATATATATACATATATATATATATACATATATATATATATATACACACACACACACACACACAGATATATATATATATATTCATGTTAAATAATAGATATATGAAAAAATAGTAGGGTGATTTGATTTCATCCATACTAGATCTATATTCAAGATCTAGAAGCAATAATAGATTGGTGACTACATAAAGAATGTCAGAAAGAATATCAATGAGAAAGTTGGAGTAAATTGATAATAACATGAATAAAACCAACCATGAATCAGGAATATAGTTAAGGGAATTAATTTTGAGGATATCGAGAAGGATTAATGTGGTGGTGGGGATTACTTTTAGTAACTGGTCTTGATTTTTACTTTCTCCATCATACAAGAGAAAGATGTAGTGACATTAATGCAGGGGAAGGATCAATAATTATGGTGGTGGTTATCCTAAGTGGAATTTGTATTATTAACGACCCCTTCCATGCCAAATTATCTCTTACCTTTACTCTTCCCATAAATACTAGCTTTGAGCTCTTTATTTATATCTCTTGACTGTGTATTGTAAACCCTTACTAAAATCAATATATAAACTCTTTAAAGAAATATAAGATAATTTTAAATTATATTTTAATGTTAAGTGTTCTTTACTTAAGTTTTATTTATAGAATTTATGTACATACATACATATATATACATATATATATACATACATGCATACATACATACATACATACATACATATATATATATATATATATATAATAGGGCATCTTAGATATGTATGAGATTTAAAACCTGCATCTAGAAGTTCTTTAAAATCTTTATAGAGCCTTAATGGCATTAGACATCTTTATAGGGTCTACTCCTGGTAATTTAGATCATGTTTGATCCTGTATTTATGTATCCTACCTACTAAGGGTGGTTAAATCCTTCATCAAACATGTATACCTTCATGGCATCCTTTGGTTCAACCTAAGTTTTACTCATTCTCCATTTGAAGTCCCTATCTTTCAAATTTTGATATCAACCATTGATATTAATTTGATCTTCTCATGTTGTGCCAACTATCAGCTTCTCATTTGTTCCATAGGATCTTATTGTCATTACTTTGACTCCTTAACCTCATTCACACCATATATCTACTTTTATATGAATAAATGTAAGCCATATATCTTCTACTAGTCTAATGTGATTGAGACACTTGTCACCTATGTATTTTCTCTTAAGATTCATTGACCTTTTAACTTGATGCTCATTTTTAGATCTACTTTATATTATTACACGTGCACCATTGATCTTCCTAAACCCAGTAACCTTATTAGTAGGCACAAACCTTTATATCTTTATTCAATTACCTGATATATTGACATTTATCATTGATGCATTCATGCTAACTTTTTGACTTGATTCTCATCATTGATCTTTGATGCATGATCAAATGCATGCCATTGGATCTTTAATACCCACTAACATCTATAAAATAACCACTCCCCATTATATTTTATCTTATATCTTAATATTTATTGAATTTTTATCTCCTTGTTTAACCTAGGAACATTTGAATTTAAATGGCTATTTCATGAGGCCTAAATCTGATGTTAGCATGCATGTTTCACTTTGCAAGTCTAACTTTGAAGTTTTATATCTTAAGAAAATAAGCTTATCAAGACATGAAATTTGTAGAGGATGTTCAAGGCATGAAAAAAATCATGTCTATACAATATTTCTTCCTTGTAAGGCTTCTTGAGAAAACTTACTAAATGCACAATCAAGATGACCTATTCATTTTTCTATGATGTGTTATAATGGCTTGGTTCTTCTAGACTTGTACTTGAATTAATGATTGATATTTCAAAGATATGATGAGTCCATAAGGCCTATGGAACCTATTTTATGTCCATGAAGGTCATGATAACCATGATAACCTATTGGATCTTCTTCCTTTTCAACTCTAGACCTGTTTGAAGACTTACTTCTCAAAGATTAAAAAATTACACTTTAAGCTTGCTTAAATTTTTTCAAATATTTGTAAAAAATATGAGTTATTTGGACCAATCATTACATATATAACTCCACTAATATCATCAATTTAGTAATAATTTTGGCATATGGGCCAAAATGGCCATCATTTCTAGTGACTCAGCTAGATTAACCAACCTACTAGTCATGGAACCTAGAATTTGATCAATCTTGCTCATGATGACTAGACACTTGAAGTATTACTTATAAAAGGATTTTTATTAACTATTAGAAATAATTTTAATAAAATATAAACACAAAAAAAACAATAAAGGAACAAAACACACTAAACAACTACCCAAATACTAGAAAAACAATAACCAGAGTAATGGGTAAGGACACTTGGAGGTAAAGACAGACCTATCTACCTATGTAAAAATATCATGAGACAACACTAGTAGAAAAATTTAAGATACTTATTATTAATAGGTATGGGACTTATCTCTCCATTCAACCTATCAAGCTCAAAGTAATTTCTCTCCTTTCAACCTATGATAACATAAGGCCCACTCCAAAGACTATCAAACTTGGAGTGCTTTCCTAGTTTTGCATGGTCCTCATCCCCTTTTGGTACTATATCACCTTGTTGGAATTTATTTGATGAAGATATTTTTTCAAATTACCTCTTAACTTGGTTGTTATTGGACCATATAATATGCATAGTAGTGTCCCTTGTCTCCTCCAACTATTTTATCTCATTAAACCTTACCTGCATAGCATCATCCTCTACGAGTTCAAGTTGAAGTGCAAGCTCTAATGCAAAAAGTTTAAGAGATATATGAAGTTTATGATATTTACCAGAAACAATAAGTTATGGGGTTTCTATAATATCTTTCTTAGGTGTCACTCTATCTACCCATAGGGCAAACCTTAGTCTAGTACACCACTCCATCTAACCATATTCTATAATTCTCTTGATAATCGTCAACAAATTCTTAGTTATGGACTCTGATAGTCCATTTTCCTATGGGTAATATTTATAAGATGCATTAAGATATATTCCATGTGAAATATATGATTCAAAAATCTTATTGTTGAATGCCAATGCATTTTTGGAAATGATTGTAGAAGGCACACTGAATCTAGTGACAAGGCTAGCATAAAAATCTAAAACAAAAATTTCATTAGATTCATTGAGGTTAGTTGCTTCAATGCATCTTGTAAAGTAATATGTAGCTATAATGATCAATTTATTTAATTTAATTTAATGGGAGTCTATCATCCCTATGAAATCTAAGCCCCATTACATGAAATGTTGTTATACTTTTATGGGTTACAAGGAAAGGATAGCTAGTTTCTACTTGCCAACAAACATTACACATTTTGGGCACTTCCTTACCCATGAGTGTGCATATATAAACATAATGGGATAAAATTACACAAATATTATGATATTAGAGACTATGGTCTTGGTATCAAAGTGCCCACCAACTGGACCATCATGGAATTGATAAGTAGCTTGTTTATTTGGCATGATTTCACATACCTCAAAAGCATGCCTCATATGTCTCTCTCTTGAAAATTAATCCATATATAAGGACATAAGGTATACTTTGAAACTTTAATTTCCTCCTCTTGGCTTTGTCTAGTCCTATAGGCATTGGCTTGATTCAATAAATTTGAGTATATCATGTGTCCAACTGAAAGGTGTGTTGTCTGTAGCTACCTATTAGTTGTCATGGACTACCAACACTTGATCTTTATCTTGATTTACCTATAATAAAAGGTGTTAACATAAACCTGTACACCTTATCTGATTTTTATTTTAACTTCAAGGTCATACTCCTTGCATTTTTTCAACCATCTAGCTATTTTCTCATTGAGGTTTATATTGAGTATAAAATCTTTAATATGCAGGTATACCACCATGAGTATGATCTTAAAATTGGAGATCATGTGCAGAAATTTCTTCAAACCTCTCACTATTTCGAGCACATGTTTATCTAAAAATTTATACTTCTCTTCTTACTCTTGTAAGGCCCGACTGAAGAAAGCAATAGACTATTCCAAACCTTACTTATTCTATTGTATTGACATGGTAAAGATTTTATCTAATATAGATAAGGCATAAAAGTATAATTACTTATTAATATCAAGACAAAGAAGTGTAGGGGCATGAGAGATGTCCTCTTCTATGGCCTCAAAACTCCTCTTGCATTATTTTTTCCATGTAAACTCCTTGTATTTTCTCAACATGTGAGTGAAAGGCTTCATCAGCTCTGCAAAGCCTACAATAAACCTTCTTATAAAATTAATCTTTCCTAAGAAACTCTATAGACCATTCTTAATCTTGGGTAAGGGTAAGGATAATATTGACTCAACTCTTTTAGGATCTATGGAAATACCATCCTTGGACACTATATGGCCTAATAATCTACCCTCATGAACACCAAATATACACTTTTTAGGATTCAATGACACATCAAATTCTACGCATCTTTTAAATATTAACCTTAAGTGAGAAATGTGATTAGCTAGGTATTTTGAGAAAATAGTGATGCCATCTGTATAAATAATCACCATTTCATTTATCAAACCTTCAAAGGCAACATCCATTGATCTTTGTAAATTTACTCCAATGTTAGATAGTTTAAAGGGCATTTTCATATATGCATAAGTTCCCCATTTTGTTGTGAAGGTAGTCTTATGCCTATCTTGTTCATTGACCATAATCTGATTATAACCATAGTAGCCATCAAGAAATGTGAATATCTAAGAACCTGCCACCTTTTGAATAATCTGATCCATTGAGGGTAGTGGGTAATGGTCTTTTAGGGACACTTTATTGAGGTCCCTAATGTCAGCACATAAGCATATTTCCCCATTATTCTCCCTCACTAGCATAAGGTTTTCCACCCATGAAGAATGTCTAATGGGTAATATTATATTTGATTAAATTAACTTAAATAACTCCCTTCTCATCAACCCCTCCACTTTTGGGTTGATGGGCCTTTATTTTTACCTAATTGATTTTGCACTACTTTCTAGTTCAATGGTATGGTGTGTAAGTTTGGGATCAAAACCCTTAAAATAATTATATTACCATTCAAATACAATATATAATTATAATGATAAATAAATAAATGCATCTCTCTTCTATTGTGTTAATCTTTCCTAAATTCAACAATTTATCTTTAAAGATTTATATCCTTTTATAATGTTACTCCTTGGTTGAGATACATGCCTTTCCTCTTCTCACTTGGTCATCTTCATTGAATATGATTTCCAATGTCACAATACCATTATTTAACTTGTTATATCTTATCTACACTATCTGATCATCATACTAATGTTGGAATTTGTTTTGATTCTTATTTCATAATTTTTCCACTTACATCTGAAAACACATAATTTGGTCATCATTATCAAACACCTACCAACTCACCTTATTATCAATTATAGTTGGCCTATATATGACCTTCATCTTTTCTTAACTCTAGTTGCCTTTGACTCCTTCTAAAACCTCATACTAAGCTCTAATGTCTGTAAGCCTATCTAATGCATGTTGATTTTCCTCTCTTGGTATGGATTGTATATTAAATGCTAATAAGTCCTTTATGATATCCCATAAATAATGCCTATATAGTTTCAAATGATTATTATTAACTACACTCATACCTCTCACTTATTATATAATAATCTCACTATCACCCTTCACTTGAATAAATTTGACACCTCTTCTTCTTGCCTCTTGAAAACCATTTAAAAGATATTCATATTCAATTGTGTTTGAGGTGTAACTAAACTAAAATCTTGCAACTAAATAGTACTTCTGATCTAAGAGTGAAACCAACATGGTTCCAACTCCACTACTATTATTTGACCTTAAACCATCAATTAATAAAGTCCATATACCATCTTCCTCTTGAGTGGTGTTGGCTAAGTAATGTATATCAACACCTTCCTCATGCATAAAATACACCCCTAAGCCTACTTCTTCAATATTGGTGTAAGGATCAAATCCTTGATTATAATTTGTTAATTCATCCAAGTATAGGTGTAAAATACTTTCTAGATGATCATGAGGCTCTTATTAACTAAAATTTTAATCCTCTTCAAATATGGTATACTTACCATTTGCAAGGTTAGGCATATAGGGCTCTAAATGTAACTAAGAGATAGGCTTTGACCCAATAGTGACCCTAGACCCATATCTGGTCCTAAAAACCATGTTTAACTAGTTAGAGGATAAATATACCCCAATATTTCTAGTAATGTCCCATGATAAGCATAGGGAAAAATATGGGGGTAGGTCTACAACCATAACATCTTGAGTGATGACACAATTTGGGTAAGCTACCAATGCGATTTTAAGATCTTTCAATATTCCTACTATTTTACTGGTGGAACCATCCAACTAGAGAACACCTTTTTCATTAGGTACATACTTAAGATCAATCTTATTTGTTATGGCTTTACACATAACTAAGGTTGAAGCTCCTAAATATATCATACATTTATGCACTAAGTAGTCCCCTATGATGATTGATAAATATAATGGAGGAGGTTTGGTAACCTTAGGGGGATGAACAATAATATTAACATGGTCTTCACTAGGAGATTGACTAGGAACTTAAATTTGACTAGGCTGAATACTATTGGTAAAAATAGTGTTCACCCTATTAGATGTCTCATTCACATGAGAAGGCTTAGAGAGCTCTCACTGAAGAATTTCTTTGTCGTGGAATAGATAGAGCATCATATATAGACATAGTGACATTAGCATTTTTCATATGATCCACAATATTTAAAGGGATATTAGTACCTTTGAACTATACCTTATTAGTAGAAGTATCACTTGGTACTTGAGTAACATGAGGAACAAAAGGAGAATTATACTATTGTCCATGATGTTAAGGTATTTATTGAGATTTAGGAGCTTTAACAGTTATATTTAAAGGTGTAGGGTGCTAATTGACTTGTGGGGGTGTTGAAGAAGCCTTAGGCTCCACCAAATTGTTATCCAACATCCAAATATGAGCCTTTATATTAGCTACAACTATTTCATCTATGGTTTATGTAGTTTTTCCCATGTTTTTTGTTACATCCTCAAACATATACTCCCCTTCTTGAAATTTTATACACATGGTGTCAACTGGTACCTTACCCATGCTTAATTATTATTGAATCTAAGTTTCCAATGGTTTCAAGGTAGGTGTATTACCTTGATTTATTTAATGGACTTATGGTGAAGGAGGCATTATGTCATGGCATTAGAATGAATGAGCATGATGTCAACTATCATCTTGATATATATCTCCACTTGTAACCATTACCATCTCATTATACTTCCCTCTTTGTTTCCATTGACCCTCTTGTGTAAGGTTATCTTTCATGGGGACCATGGTCCTTGACCTACTTGCATCTTTGGGGTTGTAACTATTATAAGATCTACCTTCAATAATTTGGCCTTGGGATTATTGATTTGATGGATAAGGGGGTTTATTATAGGATTGAGTAGGGTATTTGGATTAGAAGGGACCTTGGTATGGCCTATATTAATTACATTGATGTCTCTCTAGAGCCACTATCTTGTTATTTTGTGCCTTTAACAAGATCTTAATCCTTGAAAATTTGTCCACTTGACTATCATTAGTTTGGGATTGATTGTTTGGAGTGGGAAATGGAATAATGGTAGGTGACATTGGCTAAAGTTTAGAAAAAGTGGCATGAGAGGTATTGTCATGTGTTTTATTTCTTGTATTAGATAATTTTCTACCCTTATAACGATCTCATAAGCCCCAAGTAGAGTTATCCCACACATAGATTGGATCATGATTACAATGTTTGAATTCAATGCTCTCAAATAGTAAAGAAAATCATAAATGGGTGTGGGTTTAATGATGATATGGATTCTATCCCAAGTATTTTAGAATCTATAGTTGAAACCAACCATAGATTATGTAGATGCCCTCTTGATTGAGGTAAATTGTTGAACAATTGACACATGGTCACTTCTATCCTCCAAATGTCTACATAGGCATTCACCAAACTCATCCCAAGGGTTGATTAAGGTATAATATACACCCCTATACTAGTGTATGGATTTTCCTTCTAAGGATGTAGATAGTAGCCTCATTTATATATTTTATTACATAATATTATGTTCTAAACAAAGGTTTGTGATGTTAGCTATGTGCTCTACAGAGGTGGTGGAGTTTTCCCCTAGAAAGTATGGTAGACTCTTCAAAGAGGTAGCAGGGATATCATCATGTTGATGAAGGTTAAGAGGGATACCAACATTGAACGAAACAAAATCTTGAATTATGGGCCTTGTCATTTTCATAGTGGGGTTTGCACTACTTAAAACAATAGGATGACCAGGAGATGAATATTTCATTTTGGGATAAGGACCTATCCTATTAAATCTTGGTCTATTGTATGAAATAGAAGGTAGCTCAATGAATTCAAAGGGAATAACCTTACTATATGACCTTATATAAACCTTGTCATGAGAGGTCTTCTCTGAATGATCTAATGAACTTTAAAATTGGGGGAATCTTCATCTATTAATGATGTTATAGGTCTCCCTTTGCTACAAATACTTATTCATAACTCTAGACTTTATATATTCAAAAGAGAATGGGTCCCACCAGGTATGCTAAAAACTATTAGAGGTTCTATATTACACCCTATTTAAAATTAGAAGTGTTCAAGTCCTACTCTACAAACCTAGTCCAACATGGGAATGACCCTAGGCTATGGGATACCTAATTTTAGGTCAGGCCTCTAGGATTTTTAATAAGGCTAGCTACTCAAATATGAAAATTTGAATCTCTCTTATTAAAAATTAATATATTCAAATGAAAAGGGGATAAAATACATGAATAAAAAACCACTTGAGTGTGGTGATGAACCAAATGTTAAATGATCCACTCTCAACTTAGACACTTTCATAATTACTAATGAATCCCATGGGAATAAGGATTGATTAGATTTTGTGACAATTACAAACATGATTATGTTGTATGAAGGTTAAAAAGAGACCTAAAATTTTAATTATGGGAAGATATAAATCTATGTAAAACACTATGTAGTTATGACACTGCAAAAGAAAACTTGCTAGCTAACACTTCACATAACCTACAAGAAACTAATAGTTTTAAGTAAGGTACATGAAAGACATACATATGATGAATAAACAACATAAATCCTATAAATCAAACTTCAATAAATCAAACTTAACATTAAACTAGAATATAAAATTGTCTTATATTTATTTAAAGAGTTTACAAAATTATTTTAGTAGAGGTTTGCTACACGCAGACAAGCGATACAAATCAAGAGCTCAATGCTAGTAGTTATAGGAAGAAATAAGGTAAGAGAGAGAGAGAAGTTGGAACTAAATACATCATTGATGATCCATATTCCACTCAAGACAACCACAACCATTATCCTTTTTGAGCCCTCCCCTGCATTAATGTCACTTTATCTTTTTCTTGTGTGATGGAAAATGTGAAAATCAAGACCAATTGTTGAAAGCAATCCCCACCACCACATGAATCCTTCTCGATCTCCTCATCACTAATGCACTTACTATATTCCTCAATAATGTTTGGTGTTCTTCATTTTATTAGGTAGTTACTTGAGCTTTCTCATTGATGTTCTTTATAGCACTCCTTGCATAGTCACCATTCTACCATTTCGTTTAGATCTTGAATATAAATCTATAATGGATGAAAACTAATCACCCTAAAATTTTTCATATATCTATGATTACACATGAAGATCCATAGGCTAGGGTCTCTTAGATTTTAATGAGACATAAAACCTACATCTAGAAGATCTTGAGAAGCTTTTTGAGGCTTTAATGAAGTTAGACAATTTTGCATGGTCTACTCTTAGTAACTTAGATCATGTTGTATCCTACATTTATGTATCCTACTTAATCAGGGTGGAGAAATACTTTGTCTAATGTGTTTGCCTTCATGGAATTCTTTAGTTTGACCTAAGTTGAATTTATTCTCCATTTAAAGTTTATGCTTTTAAATTTTACTATCAACCATTGATCTTGATCTCAGCTTCTCATGTTGTGCCAACTATAAGCTTCTCAATTATTCTACAAGATCCTACTATTAGTCATTTGAATCCTTGACCTCATGCACACCCTAGATATAATTTTGTATGAATGAATTCAAACCATAGATGTTATACATGTCTAACTCAGTTGAGACACTTATCACTCATGCATTTGTTCTTAAGATTTGTTGGCATTTTGACTTGATGCTCACCATTAGGTCTACTTTGTACAATTGCATGTGCACCATTGATCTACCTAGACCCACTAACCTTATCAGTCATTTTGCACCATTATATCTCTATTAAAGTACTTTATAACTTGATACATTTCATAAAATCATTCATGATGACTTTTTGACTTGATGTTCACCATTGATCTTTGATGCATGATCAAATACATGCCATTAGATCTTTGGGATCAATTGACATCTGTTAAATCATTACTCACTATTATATTTGATCTTACCTCTTAATATTTGGACACTTTTAATCTCCACTTTCAACTTAGGAACATTTGAATTTAAATGGTTATTTCATGAGGCCCAAATTTGACATTTGTGCACATTTTTCACTCTGCAAGTCTAACTTTGAAGATTTATATCTTGAGACAATAAGATCATCAAGACATGATATTTTCATATGATATTCAAGGCATGAAAAACATCATGTTCATGTAATATTTTAGCCTTATGAGGCTTCATAAAAAAACTTATTAAATGCATAGTCAAGCTAACCCATTCATTTATGTTTGATGTGCCATGATAGTATGGTTCTTCTAGATTTGTGCTTGAACTATTGTTTGATCATTCAAAGATATGATGAGTCTCTGAGGCCTGTAGAAACTAATTTATTTCAATGAATGTCATGACCACCATGATAACCTATTGGATATTCTTTCTTTGTAACTCTAGACCTGTTTCAAGACTTTCTTCCTAAAGATCAATAAATTACACTTTAAGTTTGCTTAAATTGTTTCAAAATATTTGAAAGCAATATCAGATATTTGGACCACTCATTTCATCCATAACTTTGATCAGTTCCTCCAATCAGGTAGAAGCTTATCATGTGGGCCAAGATAGCCAAGAGGGCCTAGTGGGTGAATATGACTTTTTTTTTAGGAAAGTGAGAATTTTTTTGGGATCTCTTTAGAGTGAGCCATCTATCCATGAGGCATGAAATTTGTTGTTAAGTTTTAGAGACTCATGGATATAGATTTATGAGATATGTAGGAACACACCCTTCCTTAAAAAATGGTGTGGGTAAAATTGAGATCCACAAAACTAAACATGATGTTATATGTTGGATATTTTATGTCATCCTAGATGACATTTGGACATTGGGTAGAATAATGAAGACCATGAGCCCTTGTGCTTCATTTACCAGTGTGTTTAATTGGTTTATTGTGAAAATACCTTTACATAAATTAGCAAACCTTTTTACCAACATATGTATTGTAGTATTATGGTTTTTTTAGTGCATGTAAAATTGTTATATGTTATGTAAACACTCTACATTCTATTTATTATAATAAATCATGTAAATTAATAAATTATGTGTTTTTTGAGAGTCAAACTCTATTAACTGACAAACTACCAAGGTATAGTGAATGTATTATTTAATGAGATTCCACATCACTGGTCTAACATTGAACTTTGATGCAAGTATAAGGTTAGGGTGAAGAAAGAACTATACCCATGATGATTAGACTAGGTATGGGATATGGATTGGAGTCTTACATAGGCTAAAATCCCACTTATCCCCTTTGTAAAAATTATCCACCTAATTCATTTAGGTTGTATACCACGAGAGCCACAATATGGATGTGAAATCTTCATGCATAATGGTCACCTCTTGGATTGAGTGTTCCTTTATCTACCTCTATGAGGTTGTTGTAAAAAAAATGTTGTGAAAAGTATTTATGTAGCCTTGTAAATCACTATTTGGTCCTAAAAAGTAGAATTTCATTTAAAAATGATAATACTAAACTTTATGGAATACAAGCACATATTGGCTTGTAAAATCAAGTGTGCTAGTAATAAGGTAATGGTTAAATTACTTGAAAAAATGTTCGACAATGAATTTTATGATTTAAGGCATGTGCTGACTAGTAAGTGCAAACATGTTGTGTATGAGGTATTATTTGTATATACCTAAATTAATATTATGGAATGGATATTTATGGTTTGTTTAAGCATGGCTAGAATACATACTGAATTTATGCTCAGGAGGAGAAATATAAAGTTATGATCAGGTGGATTTTTAAATTCGATGTACTTTTTAACGTTGCAAATAGGTAAGTGAAAAAAGATGGTGGGATTTTAATCCATATAACCATCATGAGAGCTCACACTTTCCAAATAACATG